>VXAC01006723.1:141684-170511 GCA_013399225.1 Rhipidura dahli
AAAAAAAAAAAAAAGCTTTTATGAGACTTAAGTTTCAGATTACATGAGTTAAAGAAAGGCAGGTTTTTTTTTAACCCACCAAGTTTGGAATTTTTACCTGTCTATTTCTAAACCTAAAACCTGTTAGATTTTTTTTTCCTAAACTCTAAGGCATATGCTTTTCTCCAGGAGACTGAACCACTGCCAAAACCACACTGCTATTCAAGGATCTTAACATGCTTTGCAAAAACATTAATTAAAACTCACACAGCAAGAAGAAGGGAGTAAGGCAGGATCTCTTATTTCACAGCAAGGAAAACTTCACCACCAAAAAAAGAGGACAAAAAGATTTGATAACAAACCAACCATCTGCAGGGAACAGCGGAGGGGATGCTGGGAGGGCAGAGAGGTGCAGGAGGAAGAGTAAAACCCAGCATTTTATATCTCTTGGCAGTGCTTTTGCTAGACTGTGCTCCTATTATGCAATATTAAGTTGGTTGAGATTGAAAATGGTGATTCAAGAGTCAAGTTTCCTTACTGCTGTCCCTCCTTTGCTTTCTCACCACACCTACACAACTGCTGCATCCAAATACAACTTGGGCACCACTCCGAACAAAGCAGTTGCTAATGATCATCTCTCATTAAAAGGACACCTCATCTGTACTTCTTTTGAGATTTATCTCGCAGCCATTGCTCCTCTCTGCAGCAGGACTTCCCACTCAAGTGTGGCAAAATAAGGCAATAGCGATTTAAATGCAATTTGCAACATGGTCTGTGTGTATTAATTTCTTAGTGTCTTCTGAGAAGATAGTACCTGACCCATAAATATACATCCATTTGCTTTACAAATATGGGGACAAAAAAAAAAAAAAAAAAGCAGAGCTAAAGGGACAGTTTGATTTCTACTGAATTTTACAAGCTCATTACTTCATAATACATCTACACCATTCCACCAAAGTGAAGTGAGGTTAGAAAAGCCCATAATAATACATCCTTACCACCATGGCAGGGCTAGAAAGGAAAATAAAGGGGCTTGTTCACATCAGACATCATTTGCTGCTTTTGCAATTGTTATTTCCCTTAAAAAAACCACCCAAAAGCAGGTTCTTGGTGACTGGTGACTGCTTAGTACTCCTGCAGACAAAAAAAGACAACCTGAAGAGCTGTGAGTTCAGCAGAAAAACGATGCTTTCCTGAAGGCAGCAGGTCAGGGAACACTGTGACTCTCTTTCCAGGAGGCTGGCACACATCCTAAGCAAAGGTTCTATCCCCTTGAGCCACCCAGAGCAAACACAGCATGTAGGCAGGAAGGAGGAATAAAGCAGGTGAAAGTGGGGAGCAGAGCTGCTTGGGCTGTTTCTTAACATAAACAGCTCCATACAATAGATTCTACTGAACCAGAATTTTACCAGAAGAGTAAAGAAGAAATCCATAGCCCCTCACACTTGTACATTTTCAGCTCTCTGGACCTCAGTACATAACTGACACCGTGGCTGCTACTCAGAGCAGACAGTGTGGCATCCCTGCATGAAATCATCTGCTGCCTGATACCAAAGGCTCCTCCTTGCAACAAAAATGTTCAGTCTTCACATCAGGTCCAGAGACTGTATCACAAAGCCTATTTTTGTTACAGAAAAGAATGTTTTCAGATCCAATTTGTTTCCAAAACAAAGGACTTCACCTCCCAAAGCCTGCCAGGGAGAGGGGAGGACAACATTCCTTCCTCTGCTCTCAGGAAATTACTTACCCAACTGCTAGGAGGTGTTAGGACGGCTGAGTCTCTTCCTGATGCCAATACTGAAAGGTGTCAAATGCCTTCATATCACACTGCTGTCAGAGCATGGTGAGGGAGCTGAGCACCACACATCCAAGCTCATGCACAAAGTTTATTTTGTCTCCTCTGATCCAGAAACACTTCAGACCCCTAATACATGCAGCTCCAAGTTATTTCCTCTCTGGCTTTTTTTCCTTTAGCTAAAAAGGAGCCGGTACCATTGCCAAGTGATGGGTGCTTCTCAGTCAGAGCTGGAGAGCCGCTCGCCTGAAGCTGATACTCGGCAGCTGACGGACAGAACTAACCACAACCACAGAGGAGTTCACTCACCCTGCAGCAACCTCAACTACAGCCCATCCAAGAGCAGCTGCTGTGTTGTCTCACGTGCCCATGGGGGCCAGCTGCAGCCAAGGAAAGAGCCCAGCTTCACCTCATGGCTGAAGAACAGTCAGTCAGCCCTGGAGCTGGGCCAAGCATGGGGATGGTTGTGTCTACACGTCTTCCAAGGGGGACAGAGATGAAAGAAGTGCACACCCTTCCCCTGGAGATTAAGCATCCCTTTCAGACTGTCCAGCCAAAAAGGAGCAAAGCACTCTTATGCAGTAAAAGGCAATCTTTCTATGGGACTTCATGGATAGAAATCTGTGGCAAAGACAGAAAAAAAGCCAGATGTTTCTCTGGGAAGACAAACCTCTGGGAAGCAGAAGTACACTACCAGGAAAGAAAAGACAAATTATCCTTTTCTTAAACTGTGATTTATGTTATCGCTGCCTACAGGCTAAATCATTTTCACAGTCACTCGGACTCTGACATAACAGGCAAGCAGCACCCCATGGGCATGGCAAAGGAAGCCTGTCCTTTCCCATGGAAAGGGAGCTGGGGTCTCCAAAAGGCCTGACACAATGAGAACTAAGGCCTCTGGAAGTCCAGAAGAAAACAAGCAGCAGCAAGTTTCTTCGCTAACATGTGGAAAAAGTGTTGATATTTACATTTTTGGTCCAGTTTTAAGTTTCAGTTCTCATCTCACTTAGACATGTTTTACACTGGTGTATAAGGCATAAGCATGAGCACTGTACAAAATAGTTCAACTTCGTTTTTCCTGCATGCCAGTCACAAAGATGAAGCAGGAGGCTCTCTACTGCTTCACTCACCTATAAAATGACTTTAAATATATCTGGTGGGGATCCTGGTGGTATTTTTTTTATCCCTTAAGTTTGCACTTGCTGATGTATTTTGTTCTGTGCTTTCTCAAAATGGTTGCAAGTCAGGATGAAGAGTTAAGTTTCTGAAACTGCTGAGATTCTCACGGCACTTGACCAAAGGACATAAATAAAAATGAAAACAAGCACTCCAAACATACACTCCTCTTTGGCAAAAGCAAAGGCAGCTTCTCTGAAGAGTCTCAGCCATTGTCACTGCACAAAATCTGCCTAGACAAAGCCAGTAAGAAGGTTAGTATGTTATTTAGTGACAAGAAATGGCAATCCTCTGTGCCCCCTCCTGAGAAACACTTATGAAATAAAGAGTTGCACTGGATTCTGAGACTTTTAACACCAGTTTTGTAACTCACTTGACAGTCTCTCTGCTTCTGTGTGCCCACACATTAACACACAGGCAGGAAAGGGAAGGATGATAAAAGAGATGTACAAACACAAGGATTAAGTGGGCAAAAATCTTCTATCAAGGCCTTTAGGCAAGGCAAAGAAAGCTTTCCAGGCAAACTTGTCAGACAAATAGCCTTCCAAGGGGAGCCTTGGAGACCATCCAACTGGACACACGCAGCACTGAGCTAGTCTGTGAAAGGAATTACATAACTGGCTGTGCATGATAAGAGGTTCTATGTCTGATAAGCCAAATAGTCCCTTACCACCTGATGTTCATTTGACAGAAGTGACCATTTGCAGATGATCTTCTGGATTGTATTGGTTTCCTTAGGTGTGGGGCTTTTTGTCTTTTACTGAATCAGAGAGTATATCTCCCTTCTTGCTAAAGCCACAGCAAATCCCATCAGAGAAGCAGTCCAAGAAAATTATCATTAACAGATTGGAAAAGGCCTTTAAAGTCAATGTTCTAAAATTCACCAAGCCAAGTTTAAAGAAGGTGAGAAGAATCTAAAGAGGCAGGTTTAGCGAGCTGGTGAGATCTGCACTGCTAACCATCCCATTCCCTAAGCCTCCAGCCTTAGCATGAGGATACTGGAGATGTGGAAACCTCATCTGTGCTGAACAGGAACAGAACTACAGCAATGGACACCAGCTGTTCTGCTGCAATGACCCAGTAATCATCATGATTATGTGTCCCACTTACTGGGGGGCTCTGCTAAGGGATTAGCAGATCGTGATCGTCACACTAAGCTCTACTCAAAAAAGCATTAAATGCAAGGTCCTGAACGTTCAAAATAATTTCCTGCTTAAGTACCTCAGTGCTTGGGGTGCCCAAGAGAAGACAATTCCTGACTGGCAGAGAGCATTACCCTGCGGGTGATTGCACAGGGAATCCCACATCTCAAAAGCAGGCTCTGGGAGCACCATCTGGTGCTCAAGAGCCCTGCAATGTTATCCAGTTGAAAAGGCTTTGCTAAATCCTTTGACACTGTCTCCCCAGAGCATTTCTCTGGAGAAACTGGCAGCCCGTGGTTTGGACAGGTGCACTGTTCATGGGGTAAAAATCTGACTGATGGCCAGGCCCAGAGAGTGCTGGTGAATGGAGTTATATCCAGCTGGGGACCACTCACTGGTGCTGTCCCAGGGCTCAGTGTTGGGGCCAGCTCTGTTTAATACCTTTATCAACAATCCGAACAAGGGGATTGAGTGCTCCCTCTGTCAGTTTACAGACAGTACCAAGCAAGGAGGGAGTGTTGGTCTGTGAGGGCAGGAAAGCTCTGCAGAGGGGTCTGGACAGGCTGAATCAATGTGCCAAGGCCCACTGTGTGAGCTTCAACAAGTGCAGGTGCTGGGTCCTGCTCCTGGGTCACAACAACCCCTGCAGAGCTGAGAGGAGGCTGTACTGACCTGGGGGTCGGTGTCTTCTCCCAGGTGTCTTCTCTTCTTCACTTAACAAGTGATAAGACAACAGGAAATGCCCTCGAGTTGTGCCAGGGAAGGTTGATTATTAGGAAAAATTTCTTCACTGAAGTGTGGTCAGGCATTGGAACAGGCTGACCAGGGAAGTAATAGAACCACCAACCCTGGAAGTGTTCAAAAGACACTTTGGGGCTATAGCTTAGTGGTGCTGGATTAATAATGGTTGGACTCCATGACCTTGAGGGTCCTTTTCAACCTTAGTGATTCTATGAAAATTCAGTCTTCGAACACAACTTGGGGAATGACCACGCCATACTGAATTCCCAGTACTCCTGCCTTCCCTGAAGGTTCCTTTGTGTCCTGACAGAATTGCCAATCCAGAACACACTGGATTACCACACTAAATCAACATCAGTAATCACAAAATCTGGTGTCCTCCCATGGCAGGGAGATATCTTTTGTCAAAACCTCTGCCTTGAGTTTGATATGGAAACAGCTCCCTTTTTCAGGCTCTCACATACTTTTTTTCTTCCTTAATACTTTTTTTAAGTAAGATACTGCATATAAAATCTGCCACCTATTAAAATATAAGCTTTGAAGGCAGAAGACACTTCCAGAAATTATCTTAAGAATCGTACTGAACTTTATCAAATCTCGAGTCATCGTTCTTTTCATACAAGTGTGCACTTCATTACTTCGTAATGGAACAATAATTGCTCTTCAGTTATGCAAGATGCACCTCTAATTTGTAAGGGGTTTCTGGAGAGGTAATGACAGATGCTTAAAAGAATCAAATATGAGAATATGAAAAGGCATGTAAAAAATAATGGTAAGCACAGAGTAGCCTGGCAGCTGGGTCACAGTCTCAGCTGGTATAAAGGCACAATGCAGATGTTCTGTCTTATGCATTCTTAAACACTGAACCTAAAGCCAAATTAATCATACTACTTTGCACTTTAATCTAACTGCATCTCACAAATGAAGCATCATCCACGTAGGTCAACACCTGACATCCCTGCTTTTCTGACAGCTTCCTACACACTCTAGGTAAGGCTGCCAGCAATTCAGCAGAAGGCTTTTTTCCCCTTTGAAATTATGCTTCCTGATTATCAAACATACTGGGTGTGAAATAAAGATACCAATCTATATATTTTCTGGTTTCTAAAAGTAAAGTCATTGTAAAACCTGCTAGGAACTCTATTGTGAGGGACAATCTTGTGTTAAAAGGGACAATAATTCCAAATTTTCTCCAGTCCCTTTTCTCCAACTTTACCACTGTGAGCAGGGGCTCAGTGCAGCATTTCAAAGACCATGTGCTGGCTCACAGCCCTTCCAGACAAAATGTCAACTCCAGACTTTGAGCACTCACGTTTGCTGATGCGTGGCAGCGCTCCTAACATCAGGAGCAGCACACCATCCAAATGGCATCTGTGCAGATGCAAGATCAAGTGCACCTCCTCATACAACTAATTTTCCAATTAAGACTGAAACAGTGTTGTGCTAAAAACACAACAAGCACATGGGAAGAGCTTGTTCTTGCTCCACAGGGATTTATTATCAAAGACACGCTAATTTTACTCTAATCAATTTGGTTTTACTCAGCAAAGCACAAACTTTCACAATATGTCAGTTTTGCTCTGCAAAACATAACTGTATTTTACTGCTTTCAAACAGTTTAGTATGACACCCAAAGGAAAAAAAATTTAATAAACAACAACAAAACAAAAAGATTGGCAAATGCTTAGAAAGCTTGCTTCACCCACTCTGATCTCTATGCCAGTGCAGACATAATATTAACAGGACCCAACTATCTAATCTGAGACTTGTTCCAATCCAAATACATAAACGACATCACAACAGCAGCTGCTGAGTAGATGTACCCAGAGGAAGCCCAGCCTTTAGTCTGTCTGGAAGAACGATAAAACAACAATCACAGACTGCAAAACTTTCAGCAAGGAGAGAGCCCTGTTTAATCTACTGGAAAAAGACGTAATGAGATGCAGTGCTTGGCAGCTGAAATTAGATAGATCAGACTAGAAATAGGCACATTTTTAACAGCAAGAACAGCATATTGCTGCAACCATCCACCTGAGGATTGTTTCAAATGCTCCATCACATCAAGTCTTTAAATTCAGGGCTGTTGACAGATGTGAGACACAGCTCACAGAGAAATGCAGGCTTCATGCAGTAATTCTTACATGGAGCTCTGTCTCTTGCATCATGATCTAGTTCAGATTAGATGATCATAAATGGTCCCTCTTGACCTTAAAAATCTACAGTGATGCTCAAGTAATGGTAAAAATTACTTCAAGGAGTTGCAGCTCTGCACAACCCAGAAAGATCACAAACTGTGTGACAGCTCTGCACCAACAGCCTGTGTCATTTCTTTCCCATACAAACTGGCTGAGGGCCACAGACAGAGCTGGGCTGGACAGCTGGCAGTCAGGAATCAAATTTAGTCCCTTGCTCTTGGGTTAGCAAAAGCTAAAAGAACTGTAAAAAAACTAGCATGTACCTTGAAGAAACACTTCCCCCCTAAAACATCAGCTACCTAAAGTGTCAAGGACTTTGAAAAGAAAGAAAGAAAAACTGGTCTAATTCACATTTCCCAGCAGAGGGTTGCTACAGTGTGGTCTTTATAAAAATGGCACAGGAAGAAGGACAAAAAATTCTCCCTTTCCCAAATAACTGAGCAAATCTAAAACAGTTAATCCTGGAAACATTCTCAAAAGATTAGCCATGGCTCAACTAACTTTAACGATGATAATTTTTAATTTAATTTAAAGTTAAATATCCTTGTGCAATAATGGCAGAGATGAAGGACTATTAGGGAATAATCTTGTTTACGGATCAGTGAACTCAGGAAAATTGCCAAGGCACTGTGAAACATATTCCTTATTCACACCTCATAATTAACTGAGTGTTCTACTGCAATATTAAAGTCATCTTTGTTATGAGAAAGCTGCTAATTTGGGCTGCTATGCCACTGAGGGGTCTCATTCTGTTCTGGCATTTCCAAACTCCCTGGAAAAAGCACCTTCAATCCATACAAACAGCAGACTCCCAAAGTGTAAGGGAAGGCAGAGAAAGCCTTTGGTCCGTGACAAAAGCACGGCTTGTGCAGAGAAAAAAACCCACTTCTCTCCTTCCCTAATGCCACCTGGGAGCATCTCTCTTTTAAAGGCAATTGAAAGAAGAAAATGCAGTTCTCTTAATTAATTCACATTGAAAGGCGCTTTTGATGGAGTCAAGAGGCCAAATCAGATCAAAGTAAATAATGCAACAAATAGTGACATGAAAGCCCTGGGACAGCAGCTATCGTGGCTTGCACTGTCTGGATCTTCATACTCAAAAGAAAAAATGCTGAAGCTTTCAGCTTCCAGAAGGCAGAGGAGCATGGAGGGGCTCCATCCTTTAAGCAAATTTTAAGAAAGAAATTTTCCATTTATTGGGAGGAAGACTTTGTTGAGGTACATCTGCTTAAGATTTGGGAAATCCTAGATTAAGTCTCTGGTTTATGTCAGATTTTATGTTTGTGAATTTGGGCAAATGCTCAAACTTTCTGCCCATAGGTTTAGGGAGGTAACACTTCCCCTGGACTGACAGAGCACAGACACAAGGGAATTCTGCCCCTCTACTCAGCCCACAAGCTTTGCCCAAGCCAAGGTTTCTTTGAGGTATTACTGATCCCCAAACAGCAATTAAGAAGGGAAGGATATATTGTAAACTCACATCTAGGTAACTGAAACATGGATACGCGGCTGCAGACATCGATGGTGTCATCTCTGGCCCCAAAACCAGCCAGGCACATCTCAGCTTAGTTCAGTATCTTGCTCCAGCCTTTCCCATGTACTGGGGAACAGGCCAGGCAGATACAGCCAAAGCCAGTACACACAATAGAAAACAAAGTAATAAAATACTCAGATTTTTCCACTCAGATTTTTACTGTACGTATTACCTAAACAGACTCCAGTCAAAACAAAAGAATAAACAAAAAAGAAAAAAGTGATTCCATAAATCAGCACACATACACAAAAAAATGCAAATTGTGAAAAACAGCAGTAACAATACAAGGAATAAAAATCCAAGTCCCAACATCTGGAGTACTGCACGTTGTTGTGAGACCTTCCCTTCCTCTGCCCATTTCCCGAAGGATCTAACAGAGATCGAAGAGGTACAGGAAAGGGTAATAAGGCTCATCAGACACACGGAATGGTTTCTGCATGAAGAGAGAGGAGAAAGAACAGGGCTCTCCACCCTGGGAAGGGAGTACACAGAGATACTATAAAATTATGAAGGGCCTGGGGAAGGGAACCAGCAAAATAACTTTCTACTTCTTATCGCACAAAGTCAAAGGGCTCCCAATGAAATTATCAAGTTTCAAGCAAACAAAAAGATTCCTTTATATGGTGTGTAATTAAAATCACAGAACTCACTGCAAAGTCAGAGGGGAGAAGGGCTCTAAAAAGGAAATTAGGCAACTCCACAGAGGACAGGTCCACGGAGAGTCTTAAACACAGTGCTCTAGATAGAGCATCCAGATCCATGGACTCTAAATCAATGCCTGGCACAGGTTCAGCAGCCACAGTAAGGAAAGATAACCCTGTCCTGGCCCCATTCCCATTGCTCTCTTCTCTGTAAGCCTCTAGTTATGACCACAGTCAGAACACAAAACTAGAGGGATTGCTGGTTTGATATGGTGGTCCCACTCTGTTCTTCTATTATGTTAAATATACTGATAGGAATTCAACAGTCAAATCCTAACTTAAAAGGAATTCTTTGTTTGTTTGTTTTTTTCCTTGAAGAAATACCATGCAAAAGGTCTTCTATTTAAACTAATGCATGCACTAGACCAAATGCATGAACAAATGCCTTCTGGATGGAAAGCTATCCATCATCTCCAAAGGCTTGTATGAGCAATGAACGATGGAATTTCATTTTCCATACTGAGTAATTTCATGATGGAGATACCATTCAGGACCACAGGCAGGGTCATGACAGTGAATCCACAGTATGCCAGCCAAGATCAGCAAAGGAATGCTGATCATAACAGATTGATTAGAAAGACCAGCATTAGCAGCCATTTAGACCGCAGACCAGGTGACAGCTTTCTAAAATGAAAATTCCTGATGCTTCTACCAGAAACATTTGTATTCTAAGCAATTTATCTGCTGAAATGAATGCATGATATAATTGTGGGAGAGACCAGTGGAGAAGAGGGAGAACAACAACAACAAATTAATTGAGTTTACTACCAGAAAACAAAAGAAACATCTCAGCTTCAAATATTTACAGACAACTCACAGGTGCAGCGATACAAGCTGCTATCATGAGATTAGGCAGAGATTACGGTAAATGGAATTAAATCAGCTAATGCCAAAATATTCCAAGAGAGCCCAAGGCCATTGTTTTACACCAGCTTGGCTCTACAGAAATTCCTAACATGGTCTTGTAGGAATCGTATGTGCAACAGGGGTGTATGAGGCGATAAAGCTGTGTTTTATGGGAAGGATAGAAAGGTAATGTTCCATCTCCCTTCCACCTCTAACTGATAATTACTGTTTCCCTGAATTTTCTTTTGAACAATCAGTGGAATACTTTCTCCTCAAACTTTTCCTGCTAATTTTCCTCTTTGGAAAAACACCCAGAGGGTTTGTTGGCATCTTTCACAGATTAGATGGAACCGTACTTTATTCCATACTTTTTATATTAGCGCAACTGAAGTGCAACCACAGTTGGTTTCAAAGTAATGATTTTATGTTTAGTATTTCCTTACTCTAGAGCTGATTTGCAAAGCCAAGGGATTTCACAGGTCACAAAAGGAGCAGAGGATCTACAGGAAACATGCTGCCAACCAAAGCTTTAAACAGAGGGAACAACTGCATTATCCACACGGCAAAAGAATGATACTTTCTTAAGACAACCAAACCTAACTTTTAGAAATGAGGTTTAAAAAAAAAAATCAAAACAGCCACCACAACATATTCCAGTTGAAGATTATCATTTAAACCACTCCATGATCAGCTGTGGCAGGCAGTGAGAATTCATAAGGCAAAGCAGGGTGTCGCCAGATGCTGCGAGACCTGTCGGACCTGGAAAGCAAACAGTCGACAGCAACATTCCAACAGCCCAAGCACAAACCTGGCCTTTCACAGCTTACTTTGGCCAATATCTGAATTTTAGCATGGATGTTTGGGAATGTGGAATGCATTTACAAGAGTCCCTTCTGCACCGCAGTTTCCTGGATATTCACATTCTGGAAAATGCTTAAAAGAACAGAAACAAAATATCTGCATTTCAAAGATCAAGAGAGAAATGTGTGTTCCAGCATTTCCAAGCCAAAGAGAAGATTAAGGTTTCTAATGCACTCTCTGGAAAAGAATATTGGGATAACTGCATTAGAAATGTGAAAGAGGATTTAATACTCTACTTTAGATTAACTTGAAGATTAAGTTTCTAGTCAGGGAAGAATCTGTTCATCTTGGAAAGCATACAGGGAGGATGGGAGAAGCATTACACATGCTAGCAGGGCTTTTTTTAAGACTTTTAAAATCAAATATCAAGTCTCAACAGCTAGTTCATATTAAAAAAAATCAAAGTAACACTTATCACACAACTGAAACCATGCACCTAAAGTCACCCTTGATGAGATTGGTGTTCTCGTAGTTTCGAGCAAATGATTGCTGGTATCAGCCTGTGAACACTTAAAGCCAAGTAACTCAGTCCTAAGAGCCTGCTGTCCTTCCCTTAATACATGCTGTGATTACCAGGTTCACAGAGGAGCTGTGGACCAGCTTGGAAAGCATCAGTCATTAATGAGGTAGGTAGTTACAGCTGATCCCTTCGCTCCTGAGAACAGCCTAAAAGTTTCCACTGGATGTCCAAAAATGTGCCTGGAAGTCATAGCGTAAGAGAGAAATTGTTCAATTAGATTTGCTGTCCAGGGAAATACCTGCAATAGGCTGGGTGTCATCCATCTTCAGGTGTTGTGGTTGGGGCTTTTTTTTTGTTTCCTGGGTGACTGAAATACTGTTCTGTGCCAAATCAACCCAGATTTACTGCAAGGAAAATGACCTGGCAAGCCATTAGGGTTTGTTCTTGTTTCTCAGCCGCTGTTAATTCTTTGACACTGGTTTACAGGGCTTTCAGAGAAAGCCAACGAACACGGGCACGCTGCTGTTTCAAACACTGGTTTAATGAGACTGCCATGAACTGTGAATAGAAAGGCAGTCCTGTGAAGTTAAGGGAATGAACAGAGGCTCCTGTGAGTCAGCTCTGGGACACACAGGCTGCACCTACAAATTGGGGATTTCCAATTAGCAACAGAGGGAACAGAAGAGGCTGACGTGCAATGAAGTGACTGCAACTGCAGGGCTTAAACGCAACTCCCATTAATGAGAGAGAAAAACCCTTTCCCTCTGCACACAAATGAATAAGCGATCAGCATCTTTCAGAAGATGGGGAAAAAAGAAACCCAAAACCACCAAAACTGGTCATTAACTTTTCCTCCTGATTCTGTTTTGCGCTGCACTGTTCTTTGTCCCAGGCACAGTTTCCACAAAAATGCATTTTCATGAACTAAATGAAAGTCTAAATTATCTTTAAAGACTAAATAATCTTCTCTAAAAAGGAAAAAAAAAAGCTAGAACATGTTAAGTCATCATCAGCTAAGAAAAATAACATCAGACTCAGTCTTGTCCCTTTTTTCTGACACACAATGTACATGAAGGCAAACTACTTGCATTTATTTGCTACTTACTGAAATAAACAGGGCCTCTTGGTACTGTCACATATAAATAGCCCAGGAGAAATTATTTACTTTCCACTTCCTTCTAGGAAGTATTTAAAAAGAGGGAGGTGTTTTCGGTACTGCAAGAAAAGTGCTATCCAGAACATTGGCTGAAACACAGATCCAACAAAGGGTGTCATATTTAAAACCAACCCTCTTCTATGGCAACAAGTGCATGCTCAAGTGCCTACTTTTCCAGCCACAAGGAAGCCAAGAGTGAGATCAGCTGTGGCTCCACGCCACCCCAAGCACCAGAGCAGAGCAGGCTCCTGGCTTCTGCCTGGCTCTCCACTCTCCCTCCTCCTCAAACCCAGGCAGCAAGCACAGGGAAAACTCACAGTTTAGCTATAGGGCAGAGGAGAGCTGAACCCCCAAAGCTGGAGACATGAGGTCAAAAAGAAGCTGGGGTTTGCAGCCCATAGAGCAGAAACCCATGCAGAGGGAAGGAGGAGATAAGCAAGGACAGTGAGTGCTGATAGCTGAAAGAATTCAGGGGGACCTTGCTCCCATGCTGGGCAAAGCTCCCACAGCAGAAGATTGAACTGGAGAGATGGGAGGAGTGGGGAGCACATGGAGGATGCAAGAGGCAGTACAAGGACACAGATCAGGGCCCTTGAATTGGCTGGGCAAGGACTTAGGGGACAGGAGTACAGGAGGGGAAGACTGACACAGTAGCTCTTGAGGAAAGCAGCAAGATCCAAAAGGCAAATCCTGAGGAGCAAAGGGTGGAAGCAATTAAATGACTAAGGAAAAGCAAACAAGAGAAGAGATGAAGACAGGCTGCAGTGGATGAGGCAGAACAGCAAACTGGAGAGAGAGGAAGGAAAGGGCTGCCAGAAGAAGCTGCACATGCTGGGCCAGGTTCATTCGCTCTGAGTCTGGAAGGGAACATCATACCATTGTGTCTCCTCTGTCTGAAAACATCTGAAGGAAAAGGTCCCCCATCTCTCAATCCTGACTCCTGTAGGGTACAATCTACTGTTGGTACCAGCTGGTCTGTTTGCCCAGCCAGAAGATGCCCATGAAGTAAATAAAAAGGTAAATCCAACTCTTGATATCCATGTGGTTCCCCACAACAAAATTTCTGGCTATTCACTTTACTTGTTCTGAATAGTCAGGAAGTTACACATCCAGAAACTATGCCAAAAGTACTTTAAAAGATTACAGGCTGAAATAACAAACTGCGAGTAAATACCAGCACTTGGTAGTCTGTACACACAGGAATTATTGAGAAGTCGTAAATCTGTCTTAGAGCAGGACTTGAATAACGTGAAGGAAATAGGGCACAGGGCAATGCTTTGGACCAGAAAAAAACAAAATACTGAATAGTTACTCATTAAGTGAGCACCATCCATTGTGGGCAATGAATCGAGCAGGGACTGTGCAAAAAAGAAAAAGCTATGTGACAGTGTAATTAAAAGACTGTGACAATATAAACACTCAGCAAGGCCAAAATTAAATCAGGTCTTTCTTACCTGGTGAATGCTCAATTTTGCAGCACAATGAGGTCTAAACAAGTCTTTTTTTATGTGCATGCAACCTTAGTCATCACTGTACCAAAGCAGTGCTGTTCTTAACTAAACTTCAGTCTGCAAGCAATGAGTTCAGTTACTTGTACTGAACCAGCACTCAAAGATTTCAAAATTAAGGCACATAATGGCACAGGCAGGGTTAGAGAGAACTCTTGGCTTTGTTTCTTTTTTAGGGGGGAATGGAAATCTTAGAACAACCAGCACATCACACAAATGGGAGGCGGAAGAGCAGCACTCATTACTGTGCCTCATCTTCCAGCACATGCCATGGGAAGAGAGAGATGTAATTATTTTCCCAAGATTAAACAAGGGTTCTCTGGAAGACAGTTGCAGGCCAGAGCGTGTAAATCCCTGGCTGAATCCAAGGCTGTGAGCATAGAGGCACCCACATCTCCAGTGTTTCTAGACTCTAGCAGAGCCTTCTGGTGGCCTCAGGTACCATCTGTGCATGACAATGTATATCATCACTGACTGCAGAGGAATTCATGGACTTGAGAAAAATTTGCTCAACATTTCCTACACAGACTGTACAGACACAGCAGTACAGAGAGCTATTGCTCAGACTCACAATGGAAAAACCATCTTAAGAACTGAGTTCAGAGAAGAATACGCCACAGGCCAAATCCACAATCTGCAGTACACCTCCCCAGAGGCAGCCAAACTTCATTCATAACTTAAGCTTACTAAATAGCAGGAATGGCAGAGCCTTAGCAAACCTGCTAGAATTAAAAAAACTTGCACCACCACAGAAGCAGCATCCCACGGATCCCAGGATAGCAGCAGTGACACTTACCTAATCTGCCATCTTTCAGCACACCCTGTGCCTCCCCAGGCCTTGGGACTCAGGGCCCTACCTGCCTTCTGGAGTGAGCTTGCGTTGTTCCTATTCTCAGTTCAATTCTAATCATCCATTAGGGAAAAAGGGAAATCAGCCTATAGCCAATGACAGTGCATCACTTCCTTTTCTCTGCTTTCACACAGAGGCAATCCAACACCAGTGCTTGCTCCGAGTATCACAGACTAGGAGCTTGAGCCTTTATTTGCAAAATCTCACAACCCTGAGGACATCAGCAGTGAGAGAGGAAAGGAAAGGCCTAGGCTGGCTCTATTGCTTAATGCTCCAGATTACTCATTTTGCTGTCCTGGAGAATAAAAGCATTTTGACTGCTGGGCTCCCAGACCTTTTTCACCATAGACTGTCAAAACTGTCCTGGCATTTCTCCACCAGCTTTTGCTGTGGTGTTTGCAAAGACCTTTAACACTTCCTTGCTATTTTTCTGTTGCATAGCAAGGAACTTTCAGGCCAGAGACCAGTATCCAGGTTTTTCTTCTGCCATATTTTGGTCAGGAGCACACATACAACCTAAATAATGGTGACCTCACTGCTTTCTCAGAGGCACACATTGCTTTTTCCTGCTGTGCTTTGCATATGAACACAACCACCACTGACCTCCAAGGTGTGTAAGTGCAACTAAGAACAACTTATCAAAATTTAAGGAAGTTGTACCACATCTAACAGAAAGGGTCTTCCTCGCACTTTTATAACCCAGGCAGTTTCACACCCACACTTTCCTATTAAACACCCGCTACCAAACACAAGTAAAGGTGAAGTTTGCACACATGAAAGCCCACATCTGGGAAACTGGTCACACTATTCTGTCTGTATCACTTAGGAATCTAGAACGTAGCATTGCACTGTGTGGCATGGGGAAATTCAGCTGAGACTTCTGCTTTTTGAACAGTAACTTACTGTTTAAGAAGAACTGTGCTGTACTATCATATTAGTTAAAAAAGAAAAAAAAAATTTAAATCATTTCTACACAAAGATTGGAAACAGAAGCAGCCAGGGAGGGAAAACCAAGCAAATGCTATGTAGTCACACATTGTGTGTGCCAGCACTTTCCCCCTATCTCTCCCTCTGCTCTTCCTTCATGCTGAAGGACAGCATCTGTTTCAGCTCAAAACCTGACCATGCACACTGCACAGGGACTCAGGGAAGATGTGTTATGACCTCAACATATTTTTTCTCATAGTTTATCAAACCTAGGGCCAGCACAGACATCCCTGGAATGCACCACATTCTGCAGAGCATTTCCATCTTCTTTTCCTTGCTACTGCAAGAGGAAACAACAGTGCCACCAGATCAGTTTAGTCATCAGATCACATTTATCCCTGCTATAGCCTTTAGGAGTTCATTGAATTTTGGATCAATGGGGTTTTGGGCCTGGATCCCACAATGCTAATGAGTAGTGAGCTCCCACACTCTCTTTTACACATTCAACACAGATTTAAAGTGATGCTGTTGGGCACAGCTCCAGGTACACCTGCTTCTTCTATAACCTGGCAAAAAAATTAGAATAAAATACATAAATAAAAATAACCCACAAAAAACCCTCATGCAACAGTTCATACACATGGAAAACAGCAGCATTAAATCCAGTCTGTTGTCCACTCCAAGGGAAGAGTCTCACCACCAGCAGACACAATAAAAATGAGTTTCTAGGACACCAAAGAGAAAACAGAGATTTCAGTTTCAAAAGTATGCAAGCTATTGTGGAGTCTTGTTTTTCAAGAAGCTTAGCCTGCAGCCCCCAGCTCATTTATACAGCTCAAATCCATCAGGGAAGTTAGGTGGTACGGAGGCGTTCATGGGCTGGACCACATTTAGCAACACAGAGAGTGAGGCACACAGGACATGGCATAACCAAAACCAATTAAAAAAAGAAAAAAACTGGTAAAAGAATAGATTCCAGTTTTCAGTGGCTTCAATGAATCATGAAAAAGAGAATGAGTGACAATTGCCATTGACAGTGATTTTCAACAGGACACTTACCCCCAACAGAGGTACAAGCCTGACACAAAAGCTCCTGTCTGTCCTTCCCCATTTTTATCATATGCAAAGGCACACATACTCACAAGCCTCTTTCAGGTTTTAAAACTCAGGGAGATGGATCCAACCCACAAGAGATTCTAGTTACCTCATTTCAGCAGCATATGCCAGCATTCCCCAAAACTGCAATAAATTGTGGTGATAAAACCTACAATTTCCTCCAGACTAACTCATTCCTTACTCCTGAAGGCAACTGGGACTGCAACCCACATATTCGCTGGATAGCTGAAGATAAGAGCAAGTGACAATAAAGAACAAAAATATCTCTGCACCAAGAATTTACATAACTAGCTCCAGTTACTGCTAATTAGACCAATTCCCTTAATTTCTCCATTCCATCTTCCTGCATTTTTCAGTTAGCTCTAGTAAGAAGATGTATAATAAATTATTATTAAATAGAAACCTACTTGAACACTTTACAAGCACTTAAAAGTATGGATCAGTGCACTACTACTTTATTCTAACAGAAACCTTACAATCAGTAATCCAGTACACTAAATAAGATACCTGAAGCTACTTTGCTGTGCCAAATCTGTCCACCAATTTTGGGGCTTCTGAAATATTTAAACCTTTTTTCCTCCTTCCTTTTGCCATGCAAGAAGACCTACACAAGCCAGACAATGTGAATTACAAGGAAAAATTGCGCAATTAATCTTACAGATTTGATAGCAACTTCATTTTCTCCTTCTTTTTTCTTCTATAGCAAGGATTTTTTTTTTTAATACAGAATATATTTTAATAGAGAAATTGTCTTGAGTTCTTCCTACTTCATATCATACAATATGTCAATAGCACAGCTCTCACAGGCACGCTTCCCTCTCAGCCACTGGGACCAAGCCAGCTCCACTTTGGGCATCCCACAGCTAACCCTCACACAGCAAGTTGTTGCAAGTGTGTTGTACACAGTCAGTCACTTGAGAAGAGAGCAGCTGAGCAGCTTACACCACCAGAGAGCCCCTTTTCAAACAGAAAGCAGCTATGTACATGCAGGGCTTGATTTGCCATGTGCAGAAATCCTTCACAACACTTGAAGAGGCAGCTGCCAAGAAGCAAATGCCAATTGGCAGCGTGGAGGAGCTCCCTCTGAAGCCATCCCACGTGCATGGGCTCTCCAACACAGCTTCTGCAGCCTCTCCTGAAGAGGCTGGAAAACAAGAGGCTTTCCCCTTGTGTAAGAAAGGGATGTTCCCAAAAGCGGGGGCAGATGGAGGGTGTCTGGCAAAAGAACAAAGCAAAGGAGGGAAGAAAGGAGCAGTAGGAAGAATGGAAGAAAGAGGAGTAAAAGAAACAAGGAACAAGGTGATGAAGCAAGACACAAGATGTTTTTTGTATTGATAACCTCCTGCCTCCTGTTGTGGGCATCAGTCTGTTCTCCCAAGTAACAACCAATAGGATAAGAGGAAATAGCCTCACATTGTGCCACAGAAATTTTAAATTGTATATTAGGAACATTTTCTTCACTGAAAGGCTTGTCAACAACAGGCTGCCCAGGGAAGCAGTAGAGTCCCCATCCCTGAAGGTGTTTAAGAGATGTGTAGATGTGGCACTTAGGGACATGGTTTAGTGGTGGGCTTGGCAGTGCTGGGGTAATGGCCAGATTTGATAATCTTAGAGGTCTTTTTCAACCTAAACAATTCTGTGATACTATCCATTAGAGAAAACAGAGACAAATGCAAGTATCAAAGAGAACAAAAACAGACAAGTCCTCAGATATTCTCCTCCTTTTTCCCTTAACCCTCCTTCCACCTTCTCCTGTCTTCCCTCTGCAGCAGCACAAGGAAAATTACAGCAATTTCAGGACAAAAACGGCTAAAACAAAGTGAGAGGCTTAACATTTTAAGGTAGCCTAGAAACAATACTGGAATGGAGCAGGAGCAAGGCAGCAGTACCTCCGAATGGCCCACATGGCTCTGCTGGGCACGGCCAGGGCCCCGCTGGGCTGCTCCGGGGGCGATGCCGGGTGCCAGGAGCTCCAGGCGCCCCGGTGAGCAAAGCGCTGCTTCCCGTTCTCCCGGCCCGACGGCGGCACCGGCGGAGAGCCGCACGGAGGGGCCACGGGCAGCCGGGCTGGCCTCTGGGGAATGCCCCCATTCCTCCTGGGAAAAGGGGGAGAAAGAAGGGGAAGGGGAGAGAAAAGGATTGAAGGATTTTTAGTCTGTTGCACTTTCACTTACCGTTATCATTTGAACGCTATGAAATCGGCACAACGTGGTATCAAACTACAAGAGACATTTCTTTAATCCAAAACAAACTCTTTGTGTGCTGAGAGGACTGTATTTATTAGTTCCTAACTAGATCTAGTGGAAGAGACTTGACAGCAACAGAAGATGAGCACTCCTGTATCAAGCTGTTCTCTGGACCTCTGTTAAGATGGGAAGCACTGTGGTGTCATTCCCAGTTTTTTGCTCTGAAAAACAAATGATGCACCATCACTTTTAAGCAGAAAACAAATCTGTACAGGTTGGAATAACGAGCAGATAAGTTTTCAGCAACATGTACTAGGCTGCTTGTTTTCTGCTGCCCCTTAAGTCAAATGCAGTCATAAAATTTTGAGCATCACAGAGAGATAAATGCACAGTACGAGCAACCAGAGAAGATATGGAAATACAGCACATCTGGGCTAGAGAGCTTCATTCCTAGAAGCTAAATAGTGCCATATCTGGGCAACTGGCCGCCACTGAAACAAAAAAATAGCTTGAAGAAGTCCCTGGAATGTAGGCCTGTGGGAAGGGGGAGACAGAGGAAAGGAGGGAGGAGGAAGGCACAGATTTTCCTCCAGTTAATTAACAGTTGTGTTCCCTTTAGCCAGGCAGCTCCTGAAACTCGCCTGTCAGGCTGTAAATGCAAGTGTTAACAAGCAAGCTGGCCCTCAGTCCCCAGAAATCTCCCTGGCTACCTGCCCACCAGTCACACCACTAAGAACTACTTATCCAGTGAAAAGAGGAGGAATCCCCTGCCGATGCATTGTACCTGCCTGCTAATAGCTGCTGCTGCCAGAGGGCATGGCCTATTCCCACTGGGACCCAGAGAAAGGACCACAAAGGGAGGGAAGCCAGGATGCTCCTGGGAGTCCCCCTTCTCCTCCCTGCAGTTGGTGCTCTTGCCTTGTGCCAGCTCTGCTCATTTAATTGACTGCAGAAACACAAATTCAGTGTCCTTTTTATAACCCAGACACACGAGCTCATGCAGGTTCCAGAGCTGGTGGGGCAGCACCAGTGGAAACACAAGAAATGATAGGAGGAGTGAGACCTCCAATTCTCAGTAGCAGTGAGCAAATTTTATATTCACTCACAGATCTGCATCAGGGATGTTTTGGGAGAGAAATTGATAAAAAACAGCTTCTAATAAAACAAGACTTCGGACTTTGAAAGGAGATAGAAAATGGCAGTTATTTGTGACACTGAGTGGGTGAGGGATACAAACTTCAAAGTATTTAATTTTTCCCCAGTGACTGCTGAGTGCTGCTAATTATTCCAACCAGATTTGGATGGGTATTTTCCCTCTTTTTCCATTCTGAAAGGACAGAAAAAATATCAAACTTGGTTTCACTACTAAACATCATACAATATTTCTAAACCCATGGCACTGTAACTGAATAATCAAGTAGACACTGTGAATGGAAGGAGTTAAGCCAGGGAAATTTTAAGATGCTAATGCTCCAGTCAGAACTCCCACACTAAAAATAAATGTTAGTCTTGCCAGGGTGAATTCAGCATTTTAGGGATCAGTTCTTCATATCTGGTCTGTTTACCCAACAAAAGTTAACAGGCAGCAAGGGAGCAACAAAAAATTTTAAAAATATAAAACAAAAGACAAAAACAAACCCAAAACCACAGAATGAAATCATGTTGCCCTCCAAATTTGTCAAATGCATACCATCTAATTCAGGGCAAGCAGGGCAAGCCCATCTCCCCCAGTGCTGTGTATCATCATCATACATATTTTAGACTAACAGGTGAAACACTTGAAAAGCACCGTGGGCGTAACAAGTTACTTACAATTTGAGTCCATTGTAGGAGAGGGAAAAGAAGTCATAAACCAAGCACACACCAAACACGGTGACTCCAGTTTCTTTCACCAGCATTGCACACGTCCCAAGGAATAAACTAAGCAGCAAAAAGAATGGGGAGGCAGTGGGAGGGAAATGTTCCCCAACATAAAGCTGATCCACACTCCTGAAAAACAGAATTGACATAAAATGTCTTAACTTCTCTGTAATTTTCATGTTTACTAGAGTCACACAAACACTGAGAGACTTTTCCTTAATGCCATAAGATGGCTGACACAAACATGTTAAGACATGAACAATCTAAAAATGAGGAAAGGCTTAGACACAGGACAGGAAGGAAAGACACAAATATGGGGAGCTGCTCGAATTCTTGGTGCACAAGAGGGGAAAAAAAGACAAGCAGAAAAATAAAGTAGACTTGAAACAGTCAGAGGAAGGCAGAGTAAGTACAGAGAGGGCAGAAGAAACACCTGCTTTCTGTCATGTGGAACACACATGCTTAATTCTCCTTATGGGACAAAAAGCACCACACAAGCAAAAATTCCTTCATTCCACCCATACTCCCCTGAGCCAGAGATGTGTCCTAATCATTAACAGACTGGGCAGCAAGCCTCTGTCACAGGGGAGAAGGTAGGAAAGAACCGAAATCAAACAGGCAGATTCCTACGGGGTCCCTTCCAGCTTCACACCTTTGAAACCTTCTGAAGAAAACAGCATTGTGAGTTTGTAGTAGACAGCCCCAGAGGGATATAAGCAGTTTTTCCCCATGGCTGTGATGACATGGTGCTGTTTCTGACTGCAAACAATGTTGTTTCTAACTGCAAATAACGTAATAGGTGCAGAAACGCCATCCAAGTAAGCTATTTCTGTATCTATACTTGTGCAGTTACAGTTTTAGAACAGAGAGTAGCAAGGAGTGCCAAGTTTTCATCTGAAAAGGATGACTAATGGTCTAGACACACTCCTTAACTCTCCCAGACCAGGTGCTCCAGAGTCCCACAGTCACAGCATGCATTTGAAAGGCAGGCACGTGTCTGTCTGTTCCTCACTCTACACACAGACAATTTGCCTTCCATTGAAAACATTTCTTTGTAAGTTTTACAAGCCCTCCTCTGGTGTGTGGTCAGCCGCAATGTCAATGGGAGAGGGACTGTCAATGTTGACT
Organism: Rhipidura dahli; assembly: GCA_013399225.1. Taxonomy (NCBI): domain Eukaryota; kingdom Metazoa; phylum Chordata; class Aves; order Passeriformes; family Rhipiduridae; genus Rhipidura; species Rhipidura dahli. The sequence goes on from VXAC01006723.1 coordinate 163,846, forward strand.
TCTGGTTTTATGGTTTTTTGTTCTCATAAGCATCACCATGGCTGCAAGCAGGAGGACACTTGCACACAGCAGTGCTGTGGGAAGGACCTCTTGCCAACAACCATCAAACACCGACAGGTTTGCCTTTGCTCCCCTCCTCACACTAGAGAACCTCAGGATGTTAGCACATACCTACTATAGGAGAGAAAAGCCAACAGAAAGAGTAGACAGGCAAGGACATCTGCTCTGCCTACTATACCTGTTACCTGAAAGGAAAAGAGACACACAGTGTAAAAACACATCTAAAAATGTTAAAACACTCAGTGACTGCCTCAACAATCCATGCTCACTGCTACTATTTTAAGCTTTTGATCTTTCGGCATTATCCTCCCTCAGCACAGCAAAATGATACTTGGATAGTGTAGGATATGCTCAGTTTTGTCTGCTGCATTTCTTACTTGGCAAAACAAATGAGTAAGCCAACAGTAAAGTCACTCTTTACTCAATAAAATATTAATACAGTTAAATAGAAAATGCCAGTTTTGGGGATGTGCTTTAATTTTGTATAATAAGACTTAGATGGAAATGTATCCAACTCCCAGTACTGCAATTTGTTAAAGAGAAAGACTTACATAATAAGTAATATTTGAATGAACTTTATCACCAAAAAGGGATAGCGTTATAGAATTTATTGCTCCTGTACAATCTGAGTTTGTGAGTTTTTTCTACATATTAATTAACAAAATCTTATTATAAAAAAAGAATACTGAAGAAGAATAGATAAACACTCTTTTATACAGTTATTTCAATATCCTATTTCATACAGATCTAAAAATCACCCATAAAACAAATAAAAGGCCCTTTGAAATTTTCCCCCTTTTGAGATGACATAATTAAGTTATATTCAGAGCTCTGGCATTTATTTTAACCTTTTAAAGTTCTAACCCAGACAAAAATAAATTCCAAGAGTGCCTCTTCTGAAACCTCCCCTAAAATATAAAGCTGTATTATCAAAGGGAGCCTAGCTGGTTGGTTCACACAACACAGCACAGGGAGCAACTCCAAAGCCTGTGGCTTTTTGTTATTAAGGTAATCTCTCCTCAAAAGTTCTCAGCCACGGGAGCTGTTTCCCTCCCCCATTTACAAAGGCTTGGAACGAGTGCAGTGTGATGTCAGCAGTATCTCAGCTAATGAGTGCACTTCTTTTTTATAGTGTGGGGAACTGGACTCTGCCTCTTCCTTCTCAAAGACAGCAAGACTCCTTTTAGCTACAGAAGTGTCTCCTTGTGCTAACAGACTGCAGCTTTTTAATGACTATGTCTCTAAGTGTTTCTTTGTAATAAACAGAAAGATGTCCAATATGAGCTGCTGTTCTGTAAACTTATGCTGGTGTTCGTTAACAATTTTTTTTCTGAAGATGATTCTCCTAGCTTTTAATTGAAATAAATGTAAATTAACCCATGGGTCACATCACCTTTGTCTGAGAGAGCTCCTCCAGAACATACACTAATGGTCCCTTCACTTTTTCTCCCTAAAACTGATGGCTATAGGAGATGACTGAAGGCGTGCAACAATACCCCAGCAGGAGAGCACAGCCTCACTGAGGTCTTTGGATTCAGAAGACTCATGACAGTCCATTTATTCCCAGCTTGGCTGATTAGGACCATCATTTGGAATTCAGTGCCAGAGCCCAAAGACTGCAAGTATGAATACACTTTTTTCTTAATGACTCCTACAAATTATTTTAAATACAGTACATTCTCATCTTTGCTCCCCCACAGCAAAAAATCACAACTACCACATGACTCAGAGCCTTCCTTAAAAAAAAAAAAAAACCAACCCATTAAAATTTTGAAGAACGAGTTTATTTTTAGCTTTGGTGGCACATACTTACAGCCTCGGTGTGAATGGGATGCACAGCAAAGAACAGCGCCGTGACAAAAGCAAGCCGGCAGTCCTTGAACACAGCTTTGTCACAGGTATACATCAGCACGAGAGTCACCAGACAGTGTAACATCACATTCACTGCGTGGAAGTAGAAGGGGTTCATGCCAGCCAGCAATATGTTTAACCTGTAAGGAAACAAAACAAAACCATTACTAGATTTGAGAGGTCTTGTAATAGCAAGGTATCTTTCAAATACTCTGAATTATGCCTTTTGCCCCATTTGCAGCCATCTAATGTTAGTGCTATTAAACTAATTACTGAAAATTGCTCTAAACTTCTGGTTTATCTAATTAAAGAGAAACCATTTCCCCAACTTTCATATTATGTGGTTGTGTTTGGCAACCTTTTTGACAGAGATGGCAGAGTCCTGTGCCCTCCCAGCAGTTTGCTGCAGCGAGACCACGCCTGTTCTTCCTTAGCAGCAAATCACCCTGGCCAACATCATGGCACTTGTCCTATTTCCCTGTTGGTACCTTCTGTGGTTCTGTTGGCCACGTGGCAGCTTTACAATATGGGCAGTTATTTTCTGCTCTAGAATAGATGCTTTTTCCCAGGAACAGCCAAGACAAGGACTTGGTAAAGCACTGGAGCATCTGCTTGGCATAACAGGGGCGTTTATTCCCATTTAACTTTCAAAATAGTGCCACACACTGAAGGTTAAGCTTGTATTTAAATGCCTTATTGGCATAAAGAAGCTTGTCTAATACTTTGCATCATTTTTATAAGGACATTGATGGCAAAGATAAGTTAGCTAACATCACCCTAGACTCAGTGAGACAATTAGGGTTCATTATTTGTGTCGATCATCAAAAAAAAATAAAATGTAACAAGCTGTTATGACATTTGTTTGACAGCGTGTATTAACACATTTTTCTGGTCACTGTTTTTTACAGCCAGCTTGCTTAACAGCTGCTGACAAGCTTTGCCTTACATGCAGTTGAAGATAATTCTCTTTAGTATTAACAACATCAGTACATTTGGACAAATATATATATATACTCAGACAAATATACACACATACACATGGTGTCTGTCTAGGGAAGACTCCATATATGAATAAGGCATCTGGAAAAATGTCCTTTAACTAATGTTGAAGGATTTTTTTTTAAACAAACGACATGATAACCAGTGAAAAGAAGACTCAATCTAAATATTTTACATGCAGTTGTAAATATGCCATAGGGTCAATAATCCTTCCTGCTGTTACTAAGAGACTCCAGGTCTCCCATGACAAGCATGATGCAACAGCAAGGCCACTGAGCTGTTGCTACTATAAAAAAACACCTTAGGTTTTTTTTGTGAGACAGAGGAGGTGTGAAGAGGTCTGTGAGAGCCAGACAGCTTTTTTTTTTTTTTTATATAAATAACTCCCTGTGTTTCTTATTCATAAGCAAGGAAGTGCTAGCTGTCCTGGGTTGAATTTTCCAGGCCAATCTAACTTTACCAGACCAACAGTTTTACTTGTGCATTCCTGCTGTGCTCCCACTGGAGTGTTTGTGGAGGCAACAGATGAAACCCAGAGAGTTTGTAAAATGTGAGATTTTGGCATGACTTGACCTTTCCCTTTGAAGTATGGGTTGATGCAGTTACATCTTGACAAGACATCAGTCTGTGTGATTCAAGAATATATAAAGAGTTGGAGGTTTTTCTCTTTTTTTATCCCATTTCTCCTGCAAGCCACTTCAGGGCAGCAACATCCATCACTCTCCCTTATTTCTACCAGTGCTGAATGACAAACCACAACAAATGGCAGCAACAGACATCCAGCCAGAGTTTCAGCTGTAAAAACCCTGCAGCAGTGGGAACCCCCAGGCCTGAGTCTTGTTTTCAGCATGCTGAGGGGAGCAAGGAGCAGCCCAGGGCCACCCTGCCCTAAAGGAGCCATAGTTCACTCCAAGACACCTGCAGATGTGCACAATGACAGGGACCCTCTGCAGGACACATTCTTTATACAAAGGAATCATTTCTGGCTGCAAATCAGCTGGAGCACAGGCCACTGCTTCCCCTCAAATGCCAAAGTGTGATCTAACAGCTTGATTTCTGGAGAAAGCAGATGCAGGCAGGTGAGGACAAGTGCTCAGGAGGATATCAGGTGATTTGAACTCATGCACCAAAATGGGAGAGATTCTATTCACTTGTCCAAGTTGTGAGAACCAATCACCAAACCCATAACATCTGACAATATTCTTGAAAAATCTATTATTAGTTTCCATGGATCACATCTGATCACTTCCCATCCTGTAAAACAGGTCTGCTGGCAGGAGAGGCAGAACTTTGTAGGCAAGGGATCTTAATGTCCCCATCATGTCCCCTATCCCAAAGGCAGGGTGTGCTCTTCACACCCCTTCTTAGGGTGAACATCAAGTCAGTGAGGCTTGTAAGCTGTGAGTTACCTGATGTAAATTATTAAAAACAGTTCTGTAAAAGCATCAGCCTCACAGCTTGGCTGTTCCCCGTGTGTTCTTTAAATAAATAAAAAACAGCAGAACAAAACACAAACATAATACCACATTATTCAGGTAACTCTTCCATTAAACAGCAAAATCAGACTGCAAGTATGTTTTAAATACCATCTTTGGTGGTCCATGAAACTAGACCCGAGTGTGTGCAGGTGCTATATTCACACCAGTGCTTTTTGCTGCTAAAGCTCTTTGTCATATGAAATTAGGCCACGTGGCAATGAAGGAAACATTCTTTTGTCCTGAAACAATCCCAGCAGAATGATGTTGAAACATTAGCAGCGGTTAAATTTATTGTATGTCAAACGGGTGAGCAAATCTGGGTCTTCAAACAGCTCTAATCCAAGTCACAAGAACTTTGCAAAGCTCGCCAGCTCACACACCCATGGGGGAAAAAAAAGCAGCCTACTATGGAATGCTTAATTTGCTCCACCACAGAGGAACTGTGGAGGAACTTCTGGGCAAGGGAGCAGAAGGGGATGGATAAATAAAAAATTACTTCTCCCCTCTTAATCTTTAATATCCTAACAGAGAGAGTCAGTCTTGTTTACTGGCAGCAGCGTGCAGCAATTACACACAGCAGCCAGTTCAGCAAACAAAGGAAGTAAAACAGAGATACAAATCTCAAAATTAAGGACGAAGTGGTCTTTCTCCAACATAATGTTCATAAACAGAAGTTTTGGCAAGCAAAAACTGTACTCCACTGGACGGAGGTGAGGGTGGTGGTGTCCTCATATTTCCATACTTTTACTGCCCCACAAATGGGGAGAGTTGTATCGTTTGGGCTGGAAGACCTTGGCCATCTCTGCATGAAGATCATAACCTCTGTCTGAGCTAAAGCACAACTTGTAAGATACATCTCGTGGCCTTGGTAGAGCACACAGTGAGGAGAGGAGATGCTTTGGGCTGGCCAGGCTGTTTGAACAGGCTGCTCCTCAAAAAAGAGATGCATTTGCAAACTGCATCCTAAAGATTTGGGGCTGAACACAGCAAGTGGTGATGCTTCTAGGAATAGAGACCCTTGAAAGAGGAGATATGACCATCTCAGACATGGAGGTCTTTCCTCAGAGGAGCCACCCATGAAAAACGTGGAGAAGAGTTTTTATTGCTTTAACATCTCTGCTGGAAGAGTCCCTGGAAGCAAAGATTCTGCTAAACCTCCTGCAAAATGACAAATGGCAGTTCAAATGCAAAGACCCAGGGGAAAGGAGGAGAAGAGCACGTACACCAAAGAGAAATCTCTCGATATTAGGTGATATTGACAGGTATCTTCTAATAGAGCTGACCAGCACCTCCCCCCCAGCCACCACCAAAATAAAAACTGACTACAGAAATCTCAGCATCGATCACATGTCCCATCAGGACAGAGGGCTGCACTGAAACATCAATTCAAGACAAGACTCAACACTGTTTTTGTGCCCAAATGTTGCAGCATTTGTGGCTCAGCATGTCATACCCAAGGCAGAGCACTGCCCAAACTACATGCCCCTGCAGGAAGTACACCAAAATAAGAAACCCCTTCATTTTGTTAAGGCTAACAGATGTTTTCCAGGAACAGTGGAATAGTATAGCTTGCTTTGCCACCTGCAGTAGTTTTTCTACCATTCTTCCACCATCCACTCTAAGAAAAGGAATTACACAGCTTTATTATCAGAAAGAGAGACTTCCACAGGCACCAGCTGTTGAAGGTTCACTGAGTAGAGCCCGTACAACAACCCTCAAGAAGAAAGCAAATCACTCTATCTCTTAAAAGTAACCTCTGTCAGCACCCTCAGGTAACCACTTGCCCTCTAAAGAAGTTATCAGACAGGGACACATCCATTCTGGGTAAGCAATTCCCCACAAAGAGGGCCTGGAAATGGAGTGGGACTCAGTGATTCATCCTCACAGACTCAGAACCAGAGGGGTCTACGCTGCAAGAGCACAGGCTCACAGACAAACCCCATATATATCCAGTTAGAATATATAATCACCAGCACCCCCTCAGGCTCTAATATAGTGCTTTTCATCCACTTGTACGCATGAAGACTCATTCAACCTTTTTTAAGGCCTCTTATGATTTAATAATATTGTAAACCATAATTGGAGAGTTTCTCTTTTTATAGACTTTATTATCCTCCCTGGGCAGCTCTTGTTTAGTTTAATCTGTCTTATTATTTTCAAAAGACTAACAATGAAACACAACATATTATGAAATAGAAATGCATAGGATAATAATGGTAATTTGTTATAGCAAGTAACACTTAATGGAAAGTCTCAGAGCATCCCACACCTCATAAAC
>VXAC01006723.1:170532-260369 GCA_013399225.1 Rhipidura dahli
CCCAGTTTTTATAAAGGAAGGCTCACATGCAGATTTATATAAATTAATCTAACATATAAGAGTGGATTAAGTTTCCTGTGATGATCTTTTCCTGTTCAAATTGTGTGTTAAATATGGCAAATTTTATGCAAAGTAATACCCGCTTTCAGCGCATGGGGGAATCTCCTTACAAACTCCACAGATGCATGTACTTCGTGCCAGGAAAATGAGCATTTGCACTCTAAAAGAGGTGCAGCTGCATCAGTGGCAATAATGGTTAAAGCTGTATGTGGAAACAGCTCAAAGATTAATGAAAAGCCTGCAGCAGTAAACAGAAAGTAAGCCCCTTTGCAGTGGTGTTCGTGCAATGGCCAGTTTCCACCACAAAGTGCAACAGCACTTTGGGCTGATTTGTGCTGATAATCTTTCCACAGTACAGTACAATGCCTAAGAATTAAACAGACAATAAGGCTTAAATGGTTTGGTCCTTGATTTGCCATAGTGGCCATGGGTGAGAAGACAGAGGCCGTACCAATTCCCAAGCTACAGCAATTCCCTCTGAGAGCAGAAGTCATCACTTACAAGAGCACGGGTTAAGTGCAGGCATTCAAAGCAGGTTATTGCTTTCCAGCAGGGGTAGGGAAAGAAACAGAAGTCACAATCAGGCTGGGAAGAAGCAAGCACCTTGAAAGTGGCAAATGTGCCACGGCAGAATTTTCTAGAGAAACTCCAGAAAGTGTGATTTGATGATCATTCCTGTGTTACAAATAATGAGAGCACCACTCAGCTTTAGGTTTGCCTCCACAAGCAGCCTTGGAAAACTAGGTAAGAAAAAAATCCAGATGATGGCAAGCAACAAACTGACAAACCAGGTGTCATTTTATCTAGATAGTTAACAAAATGCAATTTGTCTTAAAAACTATTCTTAAGTAGCATCTCAGCAAGAGCTGAGGAAACAAACATCTCACAAAACTCGTCAACATCCATACATCAGAGTGTGGAGAGAGAAAGAGATGAGATGTGATCAAAAACCAAGCTAGGACAGTCACCCTTCAAAAAGAGAAAGCAATAGTAAGTGAAATCTAGTATAAAGTTATTAGTCCTAAAGACAGTATTTCAAACTGAATGTAATAGCTCTTCACCAAATCTGAAGTAAGTTTGAAATAAGCTGAAGACCATGAAGGAAATGCCATTCTAACTTATAAAGAAGCAAAGAAAAAAGGGGGGGAAAAAAGGTACAGTGAGTGAAAAGAGAACAGCCTTTTTTTCTTTTCCCTTTCTTTCTTTAAGTCTGTGAGACAACAAAGAGAAAGTCCAGGAAAGCAGTCAGAAACAGAGTGAGGAAATGCAGAGAAATGCCTTTAGCTACCCAGCAGCAGCCACAGCACTTCATTTTCATGGACTCTAAAGAGTATTGACAAGGATGCTCCTGTGGGTAAGAGGGCTGGTCGAAAGCTGAGCCTTTTAGGTAAAAGATGGCCAGAGAAAATTAAGGGTGACATTGGTGCAAGAGGAACAGAATGCCCAATGAGAGAAAATCCCCAGGAACTGGTAGGTGTTAAACAGAGACAAGACACCACTGAAGCAAGCAGCAAAGATAAGCATGACTGCATTCACCTCAGCCAAGTCATTCAGGAGAATTAGAGAATTCTTTCCCTTCTAAGAGGCTTTTAATTCAAGAGGCAAATTTTATTCAGGACTGAGAAATTGTGAAGGCAGAATCCTACATGCTTTGTACACAGCTCTCCTACTGGGCAAATCCTCACCTTGGCTGCAAGCAGCATGACAGCATGGACCCCCAACCAGGTGTGCACACCCCATCCCTGGGCAGGGAGCTTCCCCTAACCCTCCAGGGGAGTCCCATCCTCCTTCCAGGGAGTGCAAGCAACCCCAGAGAAACACAACCCAAACTTACAACCATAAACATCAGATACCTGCAACAAAAATTCCATTTGTGAGGGAGACTGCTTGTGAATCTGGAACTGGGGAAAAAAACCCAAGCTCTGAGGCACCAATCTTTGTAAGAAACCTAAAATGGCAGCAAGGCATTCTGCTCTGAGTCAGAAGAAAAGCTTATGGACTTAGAGACGTGTCTGTATGTTCCAGCTATAAGACAACCAGTCTTACAAGAGCATCTGCTTTACTTCACAAAGTCCACCTCGTCCAGTGTGGCTCCACCAGCACTCCATCAATTTCATGGCAGGTATCACAGCAGCAGTGTGGAGAGTAACTGCCACAGCGTGGGTAGAAATAGCAGACTAAGCTGTACAAGAGAAATACTGACATGATCTTAAACATTGTGATGTACAGAGTGAAGAAAATACTTGTGCACTGTGTATTTAACCTGACACATTATAGCTCCACTATATTACCCTGCGATGTCAAGCTGTAATGTAGCATTAAATCAATAACAAAGCAAGTGTAAGGTCTTTTTTCCTTCCCCAGGTTGTTTTGGTTTTCTTAAGCTCCCTGTCCTTGAAACTTATGCCACTGATACAGCTGAAAAAACAGAAGGATCAGCTGTAAACAACTAGACAGATCAGAAGGCTGACAGTGAGTTATAGAATCAGTTCTCTCTTTGGCTGTGTATTTACATCTAACCCAAGCTCACATTCACTTAAGCCTTTGATCCAAAGCCACTGCTAGTCTCATATGAGGCTCTCAGTGCCAACCCAAAATACTGAGCTGCTGGTGAAGAGCCCCATTTACTTCCCAAGCAGGTACATACCAAGCCATCACTGGCTAGCAGCCTTGGTGGGCAGACCTGGAAGGTTATCCATTCTGCAGTAAGCACCTGAACACAACCCAGACTCTTTAATTTTTTCCCCCTTTTTTTTCCCCAGCTAGAGTACCTGTAGGATGGCTCTCTGCACAAATGGTGTGTCTACATCTTTTCTGGTGGGAGAGCTGCATTCCCTTTTGCAGCTTATTGCCCCTCCTAGGCCACCAGCAGCAGCTGGAGTGGACACTCTTACACCCTTCCCAGGGAACAGCCACTCCCACCTCCTTTGAGGAAGATCAGGTACCTGCTGTGCTTCCCTGCCATGCCATCCTACCACATCTTTGTCATGGCCACATGTCCTGGACTTGTCACTGCCTTTTCCTTTTGACCCTGGTGAGCCGCTACTTGAGGCACCTCTCTCACCAACATCTGCACCACCAACAAGGCTGAGCACACAGGGCCTTCACTTCTCAGCCACCTGCAAACCAGGAGGCTCATATCTGATTAAAAGTCTTTAAATCTTGGCGTGCAGGGGATTTGCAAGGCTTCATTCTCACCATTTTCTACCACTGTGCACCTTCACTGTGCTGCTGACTACTCCAAATCTTCATCACCTGTTTGTTTCTGGGTTGGAGAATCTATCTAAATGGGGATTTGGCAAGACAGAAAGGGAAGGAGGGAGACAGCACTGAGGATTGCACCTTCTGCTTCAGCAGCTGAGAACCATTTCTGCAAAACCACTGGAAACAAGGAGTAACTTAAGTGCTACTGAGGGAATAAATGATTCAGTGAACTTCTGTTAGCGGAGGCAAGGTGTAAGACAGAAAGCACCCAGTTTAAATATAAAATCCTGAGTGAATTACAGAACTGGCAGTTCTTTTTCCCCCTTTTTTTCCCTACCTTTCATCTTAACATTTTATAAGGAAGACACCAAAAAATAGTATCTTCTGAGTCCAAAAAGTTGCCTTCTTTAGAAAGAAGTATATTGAATCACTTCTTAGAGAAATTACCTGCAGGCGAACACCTCTAAGTGAAAGCAGCTGGAGAAGAGAGCATGAAGTTCTTCTGAAGGACTAAGCAAAACCACTGCCTACCATCTCAATTCCTGTGCAGATGGGGAGTTGTGCTAGACCTGTCACCTAAGAGTTACCCATGTGTAATAGGAATGCTTCTGAACCAACTCATTCAACATTCCTTTATTTTATAGAAGTCAAGAGAAAAGGTAAAAGAAGTTCAAAGACACAAAGCAAACATTATTTAATTCAACAGTCCATATGAAGGCTTTTTTCCCCTTTTGATGTTAACCCACACAAGACAGTGCAGCAATTCTGTGAATATTTTAAGTTTTGCTTAATGGTTCCAGTAACACGGGCCACTCTTCTTTTCCTCTGATCATTCATACTGTCAGATCCAGTGTGAATAATGTCAAATACTTGAGCTCTTTTCACTATTTGGCTCCAGAGCATTAGTCTAGTGGAATGAGGACTGTCACTTATGATTTCCAATTCATCAGGGACACTGAACTACTGTTACACAATTTCAGCAATGTCTGCTTCAGATTTTTCTGACAGATGGCTGATAAATTTTTTTAATTGCGATCATTTCAGGAATATGTAACTTATATGTAGGATATGTTCAGCCTAATGAGAAGTCCACGGGGCATCTTGAGTCCTGCCCCTTACTTTCACAGGCACAAAAGGCAGAGAAGAGACAAAGTTGCTGTAGATTGATGAATCTGTAGATATAAATTTCAACCCACCCTTCACATCTGTTCTCTACATGCAGTTTGGAGATCTCCCAGATTCTTTAATCTTAGTACAGCAAGATGCAAAACAAGCCTTTACAGATGAAAGTTTCATGCAAGAGAAGCAGAGCCACTAGGCTGATACAAAGATTCATGCTGCTATTAAAATGCCTTGGATTTGACCAAATTAGAACAAGAAGATAAATTAAACACGAGCAAATCTAGAAACAATAAAGATACCAGAACACTTTGGTCCTCTCGCCCCTCCTTCCTGCACACATCACACAATTTTCTCGAGTATCCTGAGTGGGTGGAGTAAATTCTAACAAAAGTATTACCAACATTCATTTCCATTCTGTTAGATACTGGTTTCTGCTGAGCTTTTTACAAGAATCAGGGTAAATCCTTTCTTCCTTCGGCAGGAAGACAGGGAGCAACCAGCAACCTCCTGCTGGGCAAGGCAGGGGTGGGTGCCTCAAGCAGGCAGAGCACGGTTCAGCCGCAGGTTCAGTGCCGCTTGGCGAAAGCTGCCCGAGGCTTCTCTGGAAGCACTGAGTTTGGAGGATTCACTCCACCCAGTTTGTAACATCTTCCTCTGACACCCTACTGGTAGAAATGAAATGGGAAGAAAGTGGAAACTGGAAGGCTGGAAGGATAACTGGGACGTAGTGGAAATAATCTCCCTCTGCAGCCAGGGAAGATAAACGATTCCTTCCCTATTGCAAATGCAATGCCAAGTGGTGAACAAATGACTCTGCCTTTGACCCAATGTCTTGGCTGTATGGTTATTATAAGCAGGGAGGATGAAATCTTGATCACAAAATTAGTCTCACTTCCCTTCCAAAAAGGACTAGGCAGAGACAGCACTTCATCCTTTTTTGACACACCCGCCCCTTTAAATAGCAAAGGCAAAACCAGTTCAAATACACACAAATGGGAACTAGAACATTTCGTTTCCATTGTGTTACTAAAGTTTAAGTTTCTTTTGCTCATTAGCATCACAATCTGAATCCTGCAACTTGATCTAGGAGGCCAAGCCCAGCACTCCAGCGCTAATACTGCATGCAAGGACATCGGTGGTGATACACACAGGTTCACTCCCCTCTCCGATTACCCCCAGGTGTATTGCTGGAGGAATGGATTAATTACACGGATCCCCAGCTACAAGAGCTTGGCTGGACACACGATGAAGAAGGCACTCTGTGTGCACCAGCTCTGCCTGCGACTACCTATGGACCCCATTGCTCTTTACAGAAATGTGCTGAGAACCCCTTTAAGGAGAAGGTACAAAACCTGTTCTAACAGATCCAGGTTACAAGGATCTATTCAGTTTTCCTTTACCGGGAGCATGCCAGCCTGTACCCACCCAGCCCTGCTTCCCCAGACAGCCAAAACTGATGGCTTTTGGCTCCAAATCCACCTTTACAACCAAAAAGCAGCAAGTGCTATGTGGGAGTGCCAAAGAGCTATTCCGTTTCCCAAAACGGCTCTTGCTTTACAGAAACACTCAATTTCCACATATTCATGAAATCCTATTTATATATCCTTGTGTGCTAATGAGATACTCAATCAGCAGAGTAAGCCAGGAACCGGTAACACATCCCCCTGGCAGACTTGCCAGTGTCCATACCCTTTATTCCCAATGCCTGCCGGTTTGTAATGAGCGTCTCCCGATCACCGAGCGCTAGACAGCACTCAGCCACAGCACCAGCTCTTCAGCACAGCTCTCCGCAAACACATGTATCATTTCTAAACACTAAAACGTGCTAAATATTCACCATCGTTAATGTTCCATCAGAATAAATTAAAAAGAGAACAAGCTAATGGAAAGAATGACAAACTGTATGGGTTGTAACTGAGCTGATTTGCCACAAATTCTTCTCTTCGGGGAGAGAGGCCGGGGAGGGTTTTCTTTCTAGGATTAGCGAAGGTAGCTGTCACTTTGTTACTGCTCAACTTCTCTTTATTCCTGTAAAATCGAAACTCCTCCTCAACAACTCTGCCCGGTACACAGGGAAAGAACATCTGAAGCAGGGAGGCTGCAACTCCGTGACTGACACGGGAGGCTGGCAGCCGCCAGGAGAGATGCACAGAACGGCGCGGCACCCGCGGGGATGACCCCTCCACTTAGCGCTAAGAACAAAGGTGGGGATGACTACGGGTCTGCTTCAAAACGCAACGCGGGAAGTTTCTGGCACGACCACTCAATCGCGGAGAAAAGGTACGCGAGATAAAGCACAGGAGGAACTCGCGGGGAATTCATGTGAGCACCTTCCCAGTCGAAAGCGCTTTCTGAAGCGCTCCGTTTTCCCCTCTGTCCCCCCGGCAGCCCGGGGAAGAGGCGCCACCTGCTCCCGAACGGCCGGGAAAGCGGGGCACTTGCCGGGAGAGCGGCGGTCTCCCCCGGAGCGGCGCCTCATCTCTCCTCTTCTCTAGCAAACTTGCCCCGGGCCGGGCTGCGGGACAGCGCCGGCGGCTGAGCCCCCGCCCGGCCCCCGTGCGCACCCCGTCCCGCACAGCTCCGGGCAGAAATGCTGAATCACGAAGACGAGGGCGCGGGACCGGGGCCCCGGGGCTCCCCCTGACCCCCACCGGGAGCACGGAGCCGGGAGAGGGTCCGTGCGAAGGAGGAGCCGCCCCGCCGCGGCGCCGGACACTCACTTGAAGGTGAGAACGCAGAGGGGCCGGTAGGACTTGTGGCTGGTGTTCTCGGCCATGCGCTTGCCCCAGAAGTCGTTGGCGAAGGCGGCGGACACCGGGGCGGCCGCCCGCACGTCGGGGTTGTTCACGATGGCCCAGACGTCGTCGTGCACGANAGCGGGACCGCCGCCGGCCACTCGCGCTCTGCCGAGGCGCAGCCCGCCCGGCTGCAAATAAACAGCGGCCGCCTCCCCGCGCCATCCCTCCTCCTCCTCCTCTTCCTCCTCCCCCCCCCGCGCCCCTTCCCGCACGCATGCTCCTTGCCGCGCTGTCACACCGCCACCACCTCCTCAGCCCGTCGGTGGGGTGGGCTCTGCCCGCCGTGGCCCCGCCGCACAGCGGGGAGGGGGACGCGCCCCGGCACGGCAGCAGCCACGAGAGGCCGTGCCACCCACGGGCGGGGAGCGCAGTCCCGCTGCGGCGGCCGGGTCGCCTCCGTCCCTGCTCTCCCGGGAGACGGGTGCGGAGCCGTCCTGCCGCCTGGTAGCAGCGCCTCCTCCCACCCCCGCGGGCAGCCCCCTCCGCGGCTCCCCTGTGGGCCATGCTCACCTGAGCAGCGGCAGCATCCCAGCTGGCTCTACGGCACCCGCGCTGCTCCACAGCATCCACAGCGTGCATGCTGATCCGGTATCGATGCTGCTGCACCACATGCACGCTGCTCCACGGCATCAGTGCTAGCCCACGTCCTCCACGCTGCAGCGTCGGCTGTGCCAAACAGCCCCCCACTGTGTCCTGCTGAAGGAAAAGGCATTTTGGTGCCACAGAAATTGTTTTCTCTACTCTGGTCCATTGCCTGTCCCTCTTCCAAAATCATTTGAGAGCTGTAATGTGCTATACCCTCCCCATAAATGACTTTTCTTGTGCTAGTGACAAGCCTCAATAACTTCAGGAAAGGCTATGGTCAGATCATCTATTCACCCATGCATGAAAACTATGTAGCCATAGATTTTTCAAAAACCAGAAGAACAAGGACTCCATTAACGAGATTTTACCCTTTAAAGAAAACCTTCTGCTTATAATCAAACAAAGCAATAACACCTCTTGGCAAAGAGGCTTTGATTCAATAGGTGAATGAACATAGTGGGCATACTTTGAATTTGTTCTTGAGAAAAGATAACGCTGAGCAGGGCTCACCAGCAGCCTGTGCAGTTCCAAGCTGCTCCGTGTGTGTGCGTGTGAGCGTGCCTGCTTGCGTGTGGGAAAAACAGAGGAGCGGAAGCCTTGGAAAGTTCATCCAGGCTGTCCAGGGCAATCCTGCTCCAGGAATGCTTTTTTCCCCAGCATATTTGGCACTTCTAGTGATCTGGTATTTTCCAAGTGCAACAGAACAGGCTTTTCAGATGCACTTTTGTCATAGCTAAAAATAGCAGTTAACTCTGACTAGGGCAGTGTGTTTATATCCGGGACAGAAGGAAAATCCACCAGAATAAGAGCCATTAATTCCAACTTTCTCCTTAAGCAGCTGATGACATTTAGGCAGTTGGCTGCACAGAGCTTTTATCAGCAGTGGGAGACCACATGTGACAGTGTGTTGGTCTTCATTTTCACCAGAGTTTCAAAGCCTAGGCATGCAAAGCTAGATTCCAAAGTTGATGCATGGGCACAGGAAGAGAAACAGCCTGGTATCCAGAGGCACCAAAGTACTAGAGCCCACAAGGACCCAGCAGTTCTGGAAACAACCTCAATACTGCACACATGCCTAAGAGGTGGAATCAGGACTTTTGGCTGACATAAATTAAAATAGTGTTGGGGTGGGGTTGTAGAGAGGAATGGACTATAATGTTGATGAAAGCAAAAACAATGTGTAAGATTTAAAGGTCGAAATTGCCTTACAGTAGACTGCAGGTAATATTTGAAATTCTAAGTTACTCAACTGAACAAAATCTGCAATCCCCTAGCCTAGCTAGGGCCTCAGCAGGCTGTCCCTCCCAACAAAACTCCCATACCTCTGGTCCTTCACCTCCAGGGATCAGAGTCCACACAGCCTTTCTCATCAATGTCTTGCAGCCTTCTGTTGTTCTCCATCGTCACAGGTTGGGGGCAGCCCACTGGCAGCCTGTTCCTGCCGGGGCCCAGGGCTGCCATCAGGCAGCTTGGCATGGGGGCAGGGACAGGTCTCTCAATTTGTTAACCAGGACTGTGGTCCATGTCCCTGCTCTGTCACAAGCCCTGCTGTCCACTCCTTGAGTTCTTCACAAAAAGCTCACAAAAAATGCAGGGTTCTAAACCAGAAATGTTGAAGAGATGATAGAAAATAGTTTCCCCATTAAGGAATTTCCTGTCAATATCTTCTGTCAGTATCATACTCAACCATCTAACATCGCACAGTACAACAGGCACACTCTGTGGAATAAATAGCATTGCTTCTCATTCAGAACTACAATATCCTGCTCTCCTCCATAACCCACCATGCTCGATTAACACCAAAAAGAGAGAGATGGCAGTCCTGACCCACTCAACTCCTTCCCCTCACACTCTTTAGGAGGGCACCTACACTGGCCATTGGCTTTCATCTGGCACACAGACCTAGACTTTGCTATAGATAAAAACCCTGCTTATTTTTAAACTGTTTTCTTATGTGCTTATTGAAATGTTGTGCATAACGTGTAGTTAACACTGATTTGCCAAATCCTTATATGACAAGAAAAACTATTCTCCCTTCTCCAAGACAGACCAGTTCTTTCCTTTCTTCCCTCAAGCAAATATCTGAAAGAGACAAAGAAATGCTTCAGCCAGCCACTGAGGTAGACCTTCACACCAAGACCTGCTGGAATACAAACACATCTTCTACTTTCTCCACAAAGAGAAACACTACCTTGTCATGCAGCAGTCACCATCACAGATTGAATTCTAGATCTTGTCTGTTGCTAGAAATCCTGTCCATGTATAAAAAACCTAACAGCACAAAGAATTCAGAGAGCAGAAGAACAAATACTGAATGCTGCTGTATTCTGGATGTCAGATCTGTATGTATAAATGCAGGAATAGACACAGAGGAAGAGGAAAGAGAGAGAGAGAAAGAACAGAATACAGCGATGGGATGATTTGCTGTGAAGTTGCTTTTCCACTTCCAAAAATACATTATCTAAGAAGAGGTATTTCGTCCTTCTGCAAGCCTTGGTTCTTTCTCTACCTAAAGGAACCATGTCATCACTTCTGAAATGTGAAGCCAAATTGCTTCTCAGAAGAGCCAAGCTGAGTTCTGGAATTGTGTGTAGTTGAAGTACTCCAGCTATTTGCCTGCTTCGTTGCATTTGAATCACAAGTTTTGTGCCAGCTGTATAAAAAAGATTAACAAATGGCTGTTAAAACTAGAGACCTTGAAACTAATTATAAGCGATGCTCAAAAAAATCCTTGCTCTGCTAATTGAGCAGAGCTCGTTACTTCTAAAGCAGGGAAGTTTAGCCTCTACTTCGAGTAAAACATACGGCAGCCTGCACAAGGCAGGAGACACATTTGAGCAGATACACTTCAAAGGGTTGAGCACTGATTGATCTGTTATTATCTGACAATTGCAACTGCTCAAAGGCAGAGAGAAACTGCAAATGTTTTG
Source organism: Rhipidura dahli (assembly GCA_013399225.1). Taxonomy (NCBI): domain Eukaryota; kingdom Metazoa; phylum Chordata; class Aves; order Passeriformes; family Rhipiduridae; genus Rhipidura; species Rhipidura dahli. Next base: position 181,232 of record VXAC01006723.1, read on the forward strand.
AGTTTCAACTTTAAATGCAGAGTTGTGAAGAGTTTAGCTTTGCATTGACTGATTAAAGTATAAGAGTGCAGTAAATACAATTTAAAAGTTAAATTACCATATGGTCATAGCTAGAGGTAAATTTCAAAAGTAGCACATGCAAATAGTTTCTTGCTGTCTGAGCAAATAATTTTACATTTAAACTAAGTCATTTGGTAACTGGTCCATTTGATTTCTGCTTGTAGTCAGTTACTGCAATTCATTTCAGTTGCCCCAGGATGAAACTCCGTGCACAGAATGTTCAGTGGATACAGATTATGCTCATATGGTTAAAACTAACTGAGTTTACCATCTCAAATCCAGTGTGCTGCCTGTGCTGGAAGAGCTTAGGAGTGACAGAGGGCAATCCATGTGAGCCTGAACCTCTCCAGGGAGTTCAGCACAGGTATAATTCCGTTTAGTCAAGTAGGATTTGCACTTTGGAGTTACTGGGAGCACTGCAACGGTGAAAGGCTGTACTAAGATTATCTGGAAAAATCCTAATTTTGATCCTTTTTCCTTGTTACCAAAATGCTTCTAGGTCTATGCAAGTGACAGAAAGTTTCTCTTTGGTGAATTCTTCATAAAGCCCAGTGAAAGTTCCTATGTTTTTGCTTTCACTTTCAGCTGTGGCCAAGAGACAGAAAAAGCAGGAGAGGGAAACTTAATGCCTTGGTTCTGTGATCCTTAGGAGACAAAGAAATCCAATATCCCCAGGATGACCTCTCCTTTTCAAAGAGGATATAGTATTTCAAATTCAGCCCAAACCCCCCTAATAAGCCTTCTCACCATGGCAGTCACAGACTGTGCTAAATATTAGTCCTGAAAATTCAAACCTGTCAGTATTTACAAAGTGATATCAACAAGAACGTATCAAGTGGTAAGCACTGCTCGGTGGAGCCTCATGGATGCTCATTTCCCACCCCTGACACAGATGGCAAGGAACACATAATCCTCTATGACCCATTTTCACATCCATTTGTCACCTGTTTCATATGCTTGTGCAAAATGAGAGATTTCAAGCTCAGAAAAAGCTTGCCATAGTTGTTACTGGATTAGAGGGAATCTCTTTTTCAGCTCATACAACAAATGCATTTTCTGCCTTTCAAGAGACCTGCGTTAAGCCTTAGTCTATGGGCAGGATTGTACAGAGTCTTTGAACCCTGCAGTGGATGGAACATCCATGATTTGACACGTTACCAGCAAATAGTAGAGTGACTTGGGTTATGAATTCTCAGCTTAAGCATCAGGGACAATACAAAGGTGGGACAAGCCCCAGTAATGTGAATAATTGGATTCTTCATCTACTGAGAGCAGGCAGACTATGGTATAGGCAGATGAGATTGCCCACTCCAGCAGGTTCACTCATCAGCTGAAGAGATCAGTACTTTCCATTTTTGTGTGCATGATTTGGGTGTTCAGAACCCCATGATGAAACGGGGAATGGAGGAGCAAAAGCATTTTTCATTCCTTACGGAGCATGGATCTGCACTTTTCCTCTGCTGGAAGCATTACAAAAGTTTCCCAAAGCCAAAGAAAGTCCTCAGCCCTGCCCTTGCCTGACAGATCTTTTTTATTGCAGCAGAGCAAGGAAAAAGTGCAGGCAATAGGGCTTGAGTCATAAGAGTTATCACTTGTAACAGTCATATATTGCTGATTAACTACAAGACAGTTTAAGCTGAATATCTTTATGCACTTAATGGAAATTAGTTAATGGCTCAGAACCATAAAAATTAAAAAGGGAAAACCCAACCCAAGACAGGCCCACTTCTGGATAAGCAAATGAGGGACTCTTAAATGACCCAACATTTCTTTCACTTAGATTGAATAGCCCCGGATGACATTTTCACTCCTCCTGGAACATTTTCTGAGTTCAGAGAGTGTATGAGGCTGTTTTAAGAAAATCCAGCTAGAGAGAAGTTGTTTTAAGAGGATAGCTTTCCTGAGAAATGGACATTAGTAGCTCAGACACCATATGCTTCCCACGAGGCTCTGCAAGGACACGTGTGTCTGTAATGTGGCTGTAAAGTTGGATGCTGAGCTGCCGAGGTCAAATGCAGGGTAAAAAACTCTGATCAATGTTTAGTGGTTGGGATTCATATTGCAGGGAGACACTGGATTTGGAAGATGAATCTGATTTTAGTGAGATAAAGGAGGCATTTTCAACTTGAACTGTACTGGAACAGTTAGTTTGACCCATACTCAGGCTTCAGAGTTGGCAGTAGGTTCCCCAGTGCACTTGTCTCTTAAAAGTCCATATATCAAAATAAAAACAGAGGTTAAAGACTCCATTCTCTGTCCTCTATTCAGATGCAGTTGGTTTTGGTTTCTGTGACTCTCTGAGCCGGAATGCAGCAGCGGTTCTCTCCTAAAAGTAACTGATTTATACAAAAGATCTTCTGGCATCCCTACATTGAATTGAATTGCATTCACTGCAGAAGGTCTGATAGAATCAGACTGTTGGATGAAATCAGGAAATCTCTCCATTTATTCTCTGATTACCAGGCAAGCTCAATTTCATTATGGTGAAGTGGAAGCCAGTGGTTGCAATTACCTTTCTTTCTTTTCATCCATTTTTTAATATTTGGGTTCAGGATGGAAAAACTACAAATTAATAAATCTGCACCAAGTCCAGTCAAGACTCTCTGTAATAATATTATTCATATCTCTATTATTAGCAACAGCTGGAATAAATTTTAGCACAAATATTAAAATCTATATTGTAAAATAAGCCACATGGAGTCACTGTAATTGGAGGAGGGTGAAAGTTTCCATAAAAGCTACTGCAAAAGGGATATGACATCTTTTTTCAGGTTACTTCTTTGGATTTTATTTTAACAAGCAGCTACGGTTCTAGTTTACGATAAAATAAACTTAACTTAAAATAAGCTTAACTATCTAGTGCTTATCTTGAACAAAAACTCCAGATAAAACAATGCATCAGTCATTCACTCTGGGCTCTGCTTCTGCTCGCTGGTTCTCTCACACTGAGGTGTTCTGAGGAGCTCTGGCTGTGTTAAAGCACCAGGTAAGTCCTCAAGCACAACCACAACAACCTAAGCCAGCTGTGCTGGCTGGGGAGCTATCCCCGCAGTCAGCTTTTGACTGGGTCTGTCCCTGCTGTTTTCCTAAGGCATTTGAGAAATTAACAGCCAGCCAAGAGATCAGTTAAAAATCAAAGCTGTAAAACCCTGTACAGCTTCTCAGAGGAAGCAATTTGAAAGCCTGATTGAGAGGGGCAGCATCAGGAGGAAGCAGGATGGAGAAGGAGGCAGCTGGGAATGATTGGAGTAGCTTTTCTGTGTTCCCTTTTCCCTCTCCATTGTTTCCACAGACCATGCATCTAAGTGACCCTCAAACTGGTGGCAGAATAAAAGGATCACTCCCCAGTGATCCCTGCTCTTCAGCAGTCATCTGCACTCCTGTGAGTCTGCTGCAGACAGGTAAAATGCGTAGTAATACTTGAGGAATTTTTAATAAAAATATTAAGCCTCTTCTGAATGGAAGTGATATCTAGATGTGGAAGCACCAGAAGGAACAGTAGAAGTGCTGTGAGAATGGCAGGTGCAGATGACACCTGGGGCATCAAAATGCCAGCCCCTCTATGCACAGTTTATCAGGACCCCCCTAAACTGCACACAGAGTGAAAAGGAGCACAGAGCATAGACTAAAGCCCTAAAGAAGGGATGAGAGGCAGAAAAGAATAGGCTTAGAGCCATCAAACACCCAGAAAAATAAATTGGAATCCATGGATGGAACAGGATGAAGAACACATGAGGGTGTGAGATCATGTGCAAAATCCTGTTTTGTTTTGGCTAAAATCACCTTTCCCTCGTCCATTAGCTCATGTTGAGATTTGTTACATTGTTACTGCAGAGTTCTGGGGCTACAAATATGGCAATCAAAATAATTATGAGCCATGTGCTCTAACAATACATATGCACCTTTTTTCCAAGTGAAGGCAAACTCTTGACCCTCCTGACATGCTCTAGGGAGACATATGTGTGACTTTACCCAGTTTCCCCTAAGTGCACACTTAGGAGCTCAGGGTTTCCTTCTCCTCCTGCTGATGGAGACTGCAGAACTCCCTCCTTTCAGAGTCTCTCCAAGGAGATGAGTCTAGCTTGCTTTCTTATGCCCATTCACACTCTCCTCGTGTTTCAGATAACTTCTCCTGCCTGATTCCACTCCACCTTTCTTCTCAGTCAGCGGAACTTCTAACCTTTGCACTTCTACTGCTAAACATTTTAAAAAACAAGGTACTGAGCTTTGCCAGTTTAGAGCTTCCAAAATTTTCCATGGCTTCACCCCAAAACCCAAAGCCATCTGTAGTTCAGCTGAAACACTCCTAGGATCCCTCAACAGGAGTCTGGGAGTTTTCTGGACAGCATTTGGAGCCTGGAACACATAGAAACCAAAACAGGTCACAGTTTGGGAGCAAATCTAGCAAACTCAGTGTTACTGAACCTGCTTGGCAACACCTCTCTGCAGGGTTTTCTGTCACTTCTGGTAGACCACTCCTAGCACATTACAGCTGCCCCTTCCTTCTGTTGCAGGGACATCGCATCAAATTCAGGGGCCTGTCTCGGGTTCATCTGACCTCCCTGACACATCCTAGGTCCTTCTTAGCTTTTCCTGTGTCCTGTACAGAGGCTTCCAGAGATGCTCCATGGCCCAGCACATCTTTACTACTGCCAAGTTCATGCCACAGCTCCATTCCTCAGGCAAAAGAAAGGGCAACCTTTTCTTTTGCAGATTAGAGGTCAGGTACACTGAGACAGAGCTTCCCTGGAAGCTGCTTCAAGAATAACGAGTGATTCTCTGCAAGACCTTAAGATTTTTGTGACCCTTATCAATATCACCTTCTCAGGGCAAAAAGGCCAACACTCTCCAGTATAAACAAAAAAGATAAGAATAGCAAACACAGCATTGTACCAAACCATAGTACACCTCTGTGCTCCTAGTCCTTTCTTGGGAAAAGAGAGAAAGAAATTAATTACTTGAGAGCCAATTTCATTTGTATCACTGCTGTTGAAACAGACCTATTAGTAAAAAGGGTAAAAAAACATGAAAATGAATACTTTCATAAGGGAAAGGACTGGAGAGGAGCATAAGGAAAAACTCAGGCACAGCCCAACTTCAAAGAAGTGCTGCAGAGATCCACACTTTGTAATTTGGGCCTGTTTCTTGTTATCTCTGTACTTACATAGACTGACAATTGTGAAGAAGAGAAAAATCATAAAGATGGGGGCTAGTCTTTTTTTGGCATGAGGCTGGCATCTGCCAGGGGAAATTAATCCATGCTAAGCTGCAGTAAGCTGATCTTCTGAGTTTGAATTCATGTCACTGAGACTGCTTATACTCACCACTGGTCTATAAGCTCTTATTAGTCAGACCTGACAGTGGGTGACATCTTGATGAAAGGAATAGCCTGTGGATCACCATCCATTCAATAACAGTTTACAGCAATGATTTTAAATGAGCCATTTTCCCAAAGACCACATACCAAAATATTTTGGGGACATAAATAAAGTGATACTGGAGGATATTATTTTTTTTTTTTTTTTTTTTTTTTTTGAGAAGGGGATTATAAGGTCCCAGAGTTCTTTGTCACTGAAATAATCACATGTGTCAGCTAAATTGGCAGAGCTATTATATTTAGATTCTAGAAAGGGTTCCTTAGATGTTGAGGTCTTGGATACCTCCCAAAAGATTTGCTCTCTGGACAGTTGAAGCAAAATAAAATTAGAGGGGAAAAGTAGTTCACAGCCACCGCTAGTGTTTTCACTTTTTCTGAATATCACATGGTACAAGATGTTGATGAGAAAAGACAGACTTATGAGGGGTGACTTGACAGGAATCACATTTTCATTTCCTTCATAAAATTCTGCAAGATTTCCTCTCTCTCTCCAGTGGCCACCTTGATGTTGTTGCCTTTTGGAGGCCAATATGATCCTCCCTATGAGAAAAAGATATCCCAAGGCATTTCCTTTTTTCTTTTGCAAGATGGAGACAGAGGATTCCATTAAATTTTTTAATTTGTTTAACCAGCTTCTAATTTTCCAGACTCCTGTCATGCCATAAAACTGACTGATGAATGACAGGGCCCTGCTAGGTTTAGCTGGGGTGTAATGTGAGCTCCTAGGGATGGAAACAATAAAACACAATTTTCTGAGGAATGGGGTTTTGCAAGAGACTGCAAGCTCTGACTTCACCACACCCTTTCGTTTTGTTAGCTCCAGTTCAGCAACTTGCTGCTGGATGTTGTTATATTTTCTATCACTATGAGCTGTCTGTTCACAAAAGTGGGAGAGAACCTCCAGGCAGCTCAAGGTTGTTTAGGAAGATAGCTGATGGGTGCTGTGCTGGGGACCTGCTGTGCATGTATGGGAGCCAGGCTACAGGGCTGTGGAACGACACAGCCGAGGGTCACACGGCATAGTTCCTAAGAGAGGAACCAAAAGGCAGCCTCTCACCTCCCACACTGACCTTCTTTGGAGCTGCCCTACACTGAAAATCCTCTTTCTTTCCAGTCATCTATACATTTTCACTGGGTTGAAAAGAAGAAAGAAACAAACAGTAGAGTTTGTGTTTCAGTGACCATTGTCACATGCTGGTTTTGGAGACCTAGTGACAAGATGGTCACAACACAGTTCAGGTCACTGTCACTAACACGGTCAAGCTGTCCTGGAAGAGAAGCTTCCTCAGAACTCAATACTGATTCCTTGGCTTTCTACATAAACCCAGTCAGATCTGACTCATTCCTGCAGAATATCCTCCTCAACATCCAGGCACAGACAGCAATAACTATTTTTGCCCTGTCAGGCTGCCTGCAAGTAATCTAATCGGATCTGGAACATTATAATTCATAATGAATTGGTCCATCTAGCTGAAAGTGTCACTAAGCAACTGCAACAGCAAGCCTCCAGCTTTGGGCACCACCCTGCCAGCTGTGCCAGCCTGGTCTCCCAGCTGTGCCACCAGCAGCACAGACACCAACCTCTCAACAGGACTGTTGTTACAGGTCCCAGGAGTGCCAGCTATTTCTCTACCCTGGCCAAGCACAACTACAGTGCACAGCAGAGGCTGGAACAGGGCTTTCCCCAGCCTTGAGGAAGTTTTCATGACAGACTTTTTCAATCTTTGCATTCCAGGATTTTGAGACGGGAGTGAGACAGGACTTGCTTGGAAGGCAAAATCCTGAGCCATTTCCACTAAAATCCTGTGCCCTCCTGCTGCTGACCTCAGGACAAGATTAACTGCCAATCAACCCTAGAGCAAAATCCCTATGGGAATAGGATAGAACTGTCACTTCCCCACAGCATCTTGCAGCAGCCTGTGCTTGTGTCAGAGTCTGCAAAAGCAGGGATGCATATGCCCTTACAGGGACAGCATAGGGGATTTGGTTCTGGTTTTGAATAAAAGATTGATAGGGTAAAGGCAGCTGTGGGGGACAGGTCGAACACAGCTAATGAAAAAAAGCAGCCCCAGTCTTCATCCTGTTTTATTGCTTGCTAATGGAGTGGTGTTTAGCAATAGCTTGTGTGTTGTAAGGCTTAAGGTTATCAGCAGACTGACTGCAGAGAGCTAGTTAGAATTCAGCCTGCATCTGGGACTGTAATCTGGCAATTTAAACGAAAACATGTACTCTGCATAGGTGCATGACATAGACTATTACTATCATCAATACAGCAATAGTAATAATAAATCACATATTGAGTGTGTTTGTTATTGCAAGGAAAACTTAATTATCATTTCCAAGCTGGCAGCATTTGATTTACTTTTTGCTATCTGTATAATTAGTTTCCAAGTTGCAACTGCAAAATCTCTGTCTTGGTGGGGGTTGAAGGTGTGGAGTTACCGCTGCAGCCATCAGATAGCTTTCCCTTGAGAATATTAATTTTTAACACAGAAATAATACTCAAGTAAAACTCCCCTAGAAAGGGGGGACTGCTTGGAAGGTGCCTCTTTAGGGAGCCTCCCCTCACCCCGCTGTGCTGTTTTTGGAACAAGGAGCTCTCTAGTGTCCAGCTGTAATAGTGCAGCTCGGGAAGAAGATGCTGTGAGCACACAGCCTGATCCAGCATGTGTGCCAGTGGAAGGCCTGGGCCTCTTTTAGGTCCCCAGTGCTACTGTGCAATGTGAAAAGTGCTGCTTAACATCGCTATTGTCCAAACACAGTACTCAAAAGTTTTAAGGCACAGCACAGAGGTCTCCTTCATTCCCACCAATCTTTCTCTGCCTGTTCTTTAAAGGAACTTCTGCTGCACTGATGAAGTGGCTCCTGCTCAGTCTCTGCAGAGAGGATGTGTGCAGATGTCTGTCTGCATTCAGGCCATAGGAAAAAAGGTATAAACTTTTACTCCAGGACAGCAAAGTGCCTGCCTTTTGTGGGTCTAAGGCCACATGCTCATACTGGTTTGAGGTAGTCTATTTGGTATGAGTGAATGCCTAATTGCAGTCCCTAACTTTTCATTTGTGCACCTGATTATGTGAAATTGTCTCAAGCCAGACAAAACATGCCCATGATCACTAACACTAGAAAGAAAATTCCAAAATATGTGTGGATAGTGGTGTCCAAAGGCAGATCACTCCTCTGTGTTTCTAAGGTGAAGACCTTAACATTTTAATTTGCAGTTGTGCAGGTTTGAGCACCTGCTAGAATAACAATAGATTGTCTTCACACAGCTTTTAGTGCTTGCATTTGGTTTTTTCAACACATTAGTGATGAACTCATTAATGCTGATAAAAATGGATTAAAAATCTATTTGGTTATCACTGGGCATCACAGATGGAGAATAATGACTTGACAAACTGGAAAACTGAGATTATCTGGAAATATTATGAGAGGCACCTGAAGCTCTTATAAAATACATCATCATTTTAAACAGCATTTTGCTATTACGGCACCTCCCTTGTGGATTCTGTGGTTTAACATTGCAAAAAATGATGCCAGAGTTGAAGCTTTGCCATTGAAAAGCACCATCTTGTGCTCCCTATGCTCTGCTTCCCACAGCAAGGTTTATCCCACAGTAGAAAGTAAATTAAGATGCAATAATTAACTAAGTGTGTTTCAAAGGCAAGAAATCCCACACAGGGCTAAGATGCTCACCTTTAATCACGGCAAACATAATGATGGTGGCTTTCCTGCGAGTCACTGCCAGCCAGAGGTTCCAACCTTTTGCCTTCAGATGGGTTTCCAGCAGGTTTTTCTTTTCCTGCTATTGACTTTCCTTATCTGAGCTCAGCTTGCAGAGAATCCATAGTTCTAGAAGGTGGAAAACAATTTCAACAATATAAGCCACAAACAACAAGGAATCCTGCCAGATTCAGGTCAGTCACGACAATAATAGTTTTTTCTTCACTTAGCATTTTAGCTCAGTATTAAGGTGATCATTCCTGATAAATACAAAACCTATCATTACATTATTATGTCCAAGCACCCTGTGGAATATCTGGGATATGGCAGCCCATTTTCCCCTAATTTTTGCAAACCTGCAGGCATGCTTGCAATGGTTTTACCATTTTCAAGGCACTTCCCTTTTTTTTTTTTTAGAAAACAAAACAATACAACAACAACGGTAACAAACCCTGCTGATATTTTCAGACCAGATAATTAAAGGAGGGGTTTGCCTCCTCAGAAAGCTTTTTGTAAAAACATCCTCTGATGGTTAATATCAAAAATGTGGGTTCCTTTCTCCTCAAGAATTAGGTTAAAAGCGACTGTTAAGACATTCTTATCCAAAGCCCTCCATAATGCAGGATCTCTGCAAAGTCCATGACTAATTTCAGTTTTATTTGCAGTGTTGCAGCACACAGAGCCCTCACTCCCTGCTGATTGAATTCAGTCTCCCTCAATTGAATTCAATTGCTACTGAATTCAAGAGAACTGGACCAGAGCCTTAGAAAAAAAGAGCAGTTCCTGGAGTCCCAGCACCATTTGTCAGGTAGGACTTGGTGTTTTACACTCCGTCATGTTTGAAAATGATAAACTAGAAGATGTGTCAGATGTGTTTTAACAAGAATAAAATCCTTAATTCAAGACAGCACAAAAAGCACCTGGTTTTATGTTTCGTTTCCATTTCAAAAAATAGAAGAGGCTCAGAGAAGCATCTGCTGAGCTTCTGAATGGGTTTGGATCAGCTGCAAATGCCCGTCTGCCAAAGGCAAGTCCAACTCAGACATGAAACCAGGCAAATCTCAGTGAGGCTGGGTCAGGTTTCACATTTACATCCCAAACCCATAGTAAATCTGGATTGGTGGCAAATGGATCTGACCAAAAAAAAAAAAAAAAAAGCAAGCAGAAGCTTTGCATGTCCTTCACAAAATGAGATTCCTAAATATCACAATTGCAGAAAGGACTTAACCATTTGGGGGTTCATTTCTGTCTTTCTGTGTTTATATGGATGCAGAATTATGGAAATCTCCAACTGATAAAGATTTTCAAGTGGAGAAGAATATTATTGTTCCATTAATAGTTCCAGTCCTGAAAGGTAAGTATGTAGCTAATGTAAAACTTCAGATTCTGGGGTACCCACAGCATCTACCTAAGCTCACTGAGCTACAGCCTGAGGGCACAACAATTCCACTGGAAACTCCAAGAGCAAATCAGAATTTTTGGACTGCCACTGATTGTATAGAAGAAATGTCTTCATTTGGTTGGTATAGAGGGCCTCCTGGAAAAAGAAAAGTTACTTGTAGTAAAGAAATAATAAGAAGTGTTCACCTTGTTCTCAGCTAAGCTGTGAGATTTTACTGTCCTTGGCTGGGAGCAATGGCAAACTGATGAAGGAACGGACGTGGTAAGTCTGGAATCACTTCTGATCTGCCACAACCAGCATAGATCAGCCAGACCTGGAAAAAAAACACATTATGTGTCATTGCCCAGGGAATAATAAGTAGACATCCACCTGCAGCACCCATAGAGTCCTAGGACCCAAATCTGAAGGGAACCACTTCAAGTAAAATCATCATGAGGAGCAAGATTCTTGTGGGCTTGGGTTGACATTGCTAAATGCACCATCCCACCTCACCCCAGCTGCTTAGTGAAGGCACTGAGTGGTGCAACCATGGCTTCAGAGCTGGCTTGGTCTCTGCTGCTGAGACAGAGTTGTCTTGTAAGCCTTTCAAGATGTCTCTGCTCAGCACTTCCCACAGCTTCTCTTCCCAGGGTGACAAATCTCTGCAGATCTCTAACAACTGCCTTTCCCCTGAGTGACAGTGATGCTTTTGAAACAGGCTCCAAGCTCTTTTTACACTCTCACCCCAATACAGAGCTGTGCACATAACACATAAACAACATTAGCAAATCCTAAAACAAGTGCAGATGCTTTATCTTCCTTAATAGCTAGGAAGCCACTTCATAGAGCAAGATAAATGTGAATTGGTCTGCTCAGACCAGAACTTTGGAGAACAAGTTCACAGGATTAAAAAATTAATTTCTACTTAAAAGCCAAATAAGGATAATAATTTATTTAAAAAAAATAATCCAACTAGCTAGTTGACAAGTTCTCTGAAGAATTGTGAAGGGTTTCCTTTGCCAACAAGCTAGACACAACAGCACACCCTTTAAAGCTTCTGCCCATCACCTTGCAAGCTTGCTTAGATTTTCCTGTGCTCTCACTGGGAGTTGCTAAGATTAGTGTGGGCACCACCATCTGAATCCTTGGCAGACCTCCTCCAGCCATCAGCACTGTGGTGGCAGGGTAGGTACCCAGGGTGGGAGATGCCAAGAGGCAAAGGATCTGACCGTGTTGCCTGTGTGTCATTCAGCTGCTTCTGCTGAAAATTAGCCTCTCTCTCTCTCCAGTTCTGATGAATATTGATGAACTTCACAGCATCAAAAGAAGCAAAGGCAGGACAGCTGTTTGAAGGGACAAACACTTCAGTTCTGGATTGGAAGAAAAAGAGGCAGAGACAGCAGAGTGGTTGTGATGATCCAGGCCTTCTCCCTCACTTGTCAAAATGTGATTTACAGACATACTTCCATTCACCCTGTGGGTGCCAGTTCCCACATCCTATGTCCACAAATCTCTCTTGTTAATTGGATAGGCAATATGTGGGCTGCCTCCTCTATAAAAAGCTTCTTTAAACTGGGACGCTTCCCAGCTCATTTTAATAAATCATGATTATAATTACATTCTTTTGCTGCATATTTCTGCAATAAAATCTGTATCCTTCACTTACTGGCCTTCTTTACTGTCCAGCTAACATTTTGTCTTGCTTCTGAAGCTGCTTTTCTTGTCTGGTCATTCAAAGAATGTAATTTGCTTTGAACCCCTAATCTAATTCAGCTGCTTTTTCCTTTTATCTTCAGAACCTCTCCTCATTCCATCCATCCCAACAATCCCAGTTGTGCCTCCAGCCGCTTTTTGCCATCAAGTGACCACTTCATTTCACTCCTGCTCACCAAGGCTGTCCCACTGCCTCAAGAGTCACTTCCACCAGCATGCCAAGTGCATCTGAGGCTGCCTTTTCCCAGTGGCCAGCTGGCAAATGGGATTTGCTCCTCTTCTTTTGGGGAAGTGTCTGTTCTCCCTTAAGGACTTTAACCCACGATCAGCGTTACTGCGAAGCCAACAAGACCCCCATCCAAGTGAAAGAACTTTGCTAGACTGAAGGAGTCTAAATGCTCAGTGGTTGTTTTGAAACAACCAGAGTTTTAGATATGAATGTGTGAAGGACCATCTTGTTCTATGGTTCTTAAAAGAACTTAGCAATTTCTTTCTTTAAGACAAAGTATTTTTTAAAAGTGAAAACTTTGTCATTCACCACCTCAAAAGAACAATGTAAAAAGTTATAATGGGGTTAGTTTTATACTGACACTTGGTTAGTTTCAGATTCAAAACAGATCGAGATATGCCTCTTTTTTGCATAACTCCCAGCTGAGCTTCAAACATGTAAGTGGGGAAATTAACATTAAAATGCATCCTTAAACTGCAATTACTTGGAAGATGCAGAGCATGAAGCATTCAAATGTCTCTCACTCAGTGACCCAGTTAAAATATACAGATCAGTACTGCAATTTGGTTGCAAACATTTCAGAGACTTGAGGATGTGGAGGCTCTATCCTTCTGCCAGCTTTACTCTACTCTTGGTGCTCTAATGCAGCCCAAAGAACCAAATACATGTCCAAAACACTTTTGCCTCGAATGCATTTCCATTAGGTTGAGATCTTCCTCAGGCTTTCTGAGGGAACACCAAAATACTCGAGAGAGCAGGTAAGCTTTAGAGATGTGTCAGAGTATCATACAAGCATTGGTAGTATGAGGCAGGAACTATTTACATTGGCACTGAAAATTCAGCTGCTGTGCCACATTATTGTGAGGTAAAAATGTATTATATCAGATAACAGAAACATAAAATCTCAGTATCTGTTATTACATAAGAATGACTTTGTTGGAGGCACTGGTCAAAGTATCATCTAGATCCTGAGAAGAGAGAATGAGTTTTTTCCCATTTATTAGAAGAGGCATATTTGAGATACACAAAGAAATGGAGTGAGGTAGTATAGTGCTGTTAGTGTGAAAAGAGAGTGTCCTTCCCCTGCAAAAGGGTAGCAGACCACTTCATCAATGTGAAGGACCTCAAGAAACTTTGTCCTCAAGAGCCCCAAGTTGCTTGACTTCCTCCTAAAAAATTCTCACGCCATTATCAAGGAAGCAGAAGTGACCAAGCTGACATGTTTGTCCCTCTCTGTTTCATTTCCTTGTGACTAGCCTTGCTGTTTTTAAGGGAAAATGCAAGTGAGGGAAGCTTACAACCACTGTAACACCCCTGGCAACACAGGGTAATACAAGCAAGAAGGGACTCCAGAAACTCCAGCCCCAGACTTCTCAGTGGGAAGCAAAGGAATAACCTCATCAGCTGACAGCAGCAAAGGCTTGTTTTCCCTGTGGTTTATTTGCTAGTGGAAAAGGAGCAGGATGTATTTGGCAAACATTGCATTCTCAGTGCATTAACACGCTGTGGCTGCATTCCCCTTCTTTCCAAGGCTGGCTTCACGTTTCATTTCATTTTTTCCCTTCCATATCCACTCACAGCAGCTGGGCAGGCTCTGAAGGAAGCCTAATGCAGCAGTGAGGAGTGTGACCTTTCCCGTAGCTCAGCAAGGATGGGCTGCAAATGAGATAGGCAGCCTGATGTTCTCCAGGCACCTCCATGCAGCTCTCCCACTGACAACATTCAGGGGCTGATGCCAGCACCTCTGACAGCTCCTGGTCACATTCACCTCACAGAGCCTGCGCTCTCCTCCCTCTGCTCAGCTGAGCAGGCTCTCGTGGTGCACTTTTTAATTGCCTTTGCAAATGACAGATTGTCTGATACTGAGGAGAGCTGTAAAACAGTAACCTGCCTGCTGATGCCCAGGTGGGAACGATTCCATCGGCTTCTCCTTTTGTGGTAGTCTGAAGGTGTTGCCACCTCTCCTCCAGCCATCTACACCGGCCCTCATCACAGGGCTTTGCACTTTCACTTGTCCCAGGACCAGTGAATAATCTGATGTTTGGGGTGGGTGAGGGGGTGAGAGGGTTCTTCAGGAGGGCAGGGGCACATTGTGGGGCACGGGGGGCTCACAGGAACTGGCCAGAGAAGTTCCACAGCCCCACTCCTTTCCAGCTACTTGTGATCTTCTTAGGAGACCTGTACCAAAGTCCTGTCTACTATTCCTGGGACTGGGAGACGAGTAAAGGAATAGGAACCATTAGTGAGAGAACTGGAACTGTAACAAGGGTATTTTTTTCCCAACATCTATTTTGGGAATCAAATGGTAATTATAATTCCAAGGCTAAATTAACACACCTCCTATGAAATGTGTATTTCAGAAGCCGCCATTCAATATAAAGCAAGAGGTCATGTTTGAAATCACTCATTTCTGGGAAGATTTAACTTTTTAATCTGTAAGAAAGCCCTAATGACATCAATTAAATACTAATATTAAGAGTGATAGAACCTCTCTGAAGTCACTGAACATGGTGCCTGCATTCAGTGAGGGCAGGGTGAGACACACAATGCACAGCACCAAGACACACCCAGATGTTCACAGGCTTAGGTTTGTATCTATGTTGCAAGCGTTGTAGGCAACATATATTTCCTTTGTAAGAGACCATGGACAGCTGTAACTTGAATATCTAAGCAGTCTGAAAGAGAAATATCAGGAACTAGGAGAAGATATAATACAGGGGCACTAAACAAATAGTCCAACCATTCCATTCAAAGCAGGATTACTTTCAACATTTTCTCACGGTCTTGCAGAGTCAAGTTTTGGTGATCAGGGCCTTCAGCCTCTCTGGGTACCTCTTCAGCTCCACATCTCTCTTTGGGTGAAAACTTTTTCCTCAGGCACAGTAGGAATTTCCCCTGGTATGTGTTGTGCCTGGTGCCTTTTGTCATTTCTCTCTGGGTGCCCCTCAGCAGCTCTGCAACCCCCATTATGTAGTTCAAGGTAACCATAAAGTCCCATCTGAGTTTTCTCTTCTTAAAGCCGAACAAACCCATCTCCCTCAGCCTTCCTTGAACATTGGAACTCCTGCCTACTGACCACATTAGTGGCCACGCACTAACATTGATCCAGCTTATCAATGCTTTTCTCAATACTTTCTAAGAGCCAGAACCAGATGCATTACAGCAGGTGTGGTCTCACAAGTGCTGCATAGAGGAGAACAATCCCTGCCCTGCCAGCTGTGCTGGTATTTTTGCACCTCATGTCTGGTGTGATTGGCTCTCCTGGCTGAAAGAGCACATTTTTTCACTCATGTTGAGCTTCATGTCCATTAAGACCTCCAAGTTCTTTTAGTTCAAGCTGATTGCCAGCCAACCATTCTTCAGCTTGTACTGTTGCATGGTGTTATTATTCCCCAGCTGCAGGACTTTGCCTTCTTAAATTTCATGCCTCTGACATCCAATTTCTCCAGCTTTTTCATGTCCCCCTGAATGACAGCAGCCTCACCCTCCTGCATATACTACTCCTGATATACAAAATAACTGGAAGTAACATCATGCAAGAGATAGAAGCTTAATGGTACTGTATAAACTCAGAACGGAGCAAGACTGACAGCTCTGTTGTACTCATCCTTCTTCTGGAAAATAACCTGTGCTGCTGTCCTTCACGGGGTAGTTTATGCCCTCACTTTTCAAGATGAAACTAAAGGATGATGCAGTTTACAGAGGTAGCTTACAGAGTTCCTCTGAGAAGCTTTAGGAAGGACTAGTAGAATTAAGGTGCCTTTTTATCTCTACCTTCTGTCCCAGAAATCAAAATGATTAGCATAGCCCAAAGCATGAAGCACATCATACAATCTGGGAAAAAAGATGCACTTTCCTGTGACCTTAACTGAGTCACATAGGTCAAGCAGCAAAAACGAGCTGCTTAAAATAACATCTAAGCAGAGCTTCCCTGCATTTTTCCACAGAAAAAAAAAAAAAACAAAAAAAGGAAAACACCAAACAGAGCTGTATTTCCTCTTCAGAGCTACTTATTCATCCAAATAAAAGGACAGCAGAAGTGGCAAGAAGCAAGAATTAAAGAGAAGATAATGCTGCATTCTTAGTCACACAAAACCTGAATACCAATTGCTTAGGGCAAAGCAGAAAATGGCTCCTCTCCATGAGCTGTGCTGATAGCACTATCTACACTTTCCCCTTGCACACACAGCAGTGGTGTTTGACTCAGCCCATTTGGATTGGCTCTCACATTACGTTGAAACACCATGCAGGAAATCAATGAAAATCGATTATTAAATCCATTAGAAAGAGTCAAGCGCATTCTTAGAAAAATCCAAAGAAAATTAGAGGAAACTTACCAGTTCAAAGGGAATCATGGTGCAGCTTCCAGTGTTGAGCTCTGGAAGGCAGGAAGAGCAACTGTGAGGACTCAGCCATCTGAAGGAGCAGGTTGACAGCTTTATTGAGCTGCTTGAGGGGCACAGCAGCTCTGGATCACCCTCCTCTCTCCCCCTGCCCGGCCTTCATGCTCTCACAACTGTTGAGCTGAATAGATCAGGAAAATCCCACCACTTTCAAAGAAAGATCAGTTTTTCCTGAGCTCAAAATTGAGTAGACACTTTGGATATAGGGTCTTGCTGCTATGAGAGAACTGGCAGCACTGCCACAGCTCCACTGGGTACCTTGCCTCCACAAACGGCAGGGACAACACACTGTGGTGCTTAGGAGCCTGGGGTACTCTGCAAACTTTGTGTCAGAACACCTTTGCACCCACCCAAGGTAGATCTCATCTCTGCGAAAAACAGATTCCTGACATCTGTCTCCCACCAATTTCAGGATCTAGCAGATTCCTGTCTCCTATGGCATCTCTCTGCTGTGAGGAGAAGCTGCTTTTGGCTGCCTGCTCCTGAGAGTTCTCCCTGCTGAGTCTGCAGCCACAGCCCCTCTCCAAGGCTCCTCATGCCAGAAGCACTGTACAATGCAGGGCAGAATGCAATGAATAATTTTGCTAATAAAAAAGCAATTTCAACTTCCTTGAAACCCCAGGATGCCTACAAGCAGTCTTCTCCAAGGAAAAAAAAACCTGACCATAAACCCATCAAAACCAACTTTTTCCTTTAGAGGACATGCACTTGTAACAGCCCTTGCCAGCCTAAAGAAAAAGATGCTGCAACAGACTACTTCAGTGACCAAGTTTTTGGCATTCAGCTGGGATATGAGAAATCCCCTTCCCTAAATTAGGGCTGGATTGACTGACTTCAATGCCCTTGCAGTACCGTGTCAGGTAAATGGGGAGGCTCTCTGTTTTGTGGGACAGGAGAATGGCTGCTGTCACAAAGCTCCATGAGCTCTTGACCTGAGATTTAATAAGCAGGAGTGGAAGGTTTCTGCCATCTTTGAGAGTCTTTACTACTCAGGTGCAGGGAGTCATTCCTACAGGAGAAAACAGGCCTTCTGTGGGAGTCAGGATCAAGTGATTTTGCTCCACTATTTACCCTACAGTGTTTCATCAGAATAATCCTTTAGCACATGGCAATTTCCTTGGGGTATATGCTTCCTTGGTTCTTCCTTGTCTGCATGTAATCAGAGCATCTACCTTGCTTTCCAAAGAGCATCTCTCTCTCTCTCTAGAGAGTAAGCTAACCTTCTCATTTCTTCATTTTCACTCAGTGAGCGATCAAACCCAGGGAACAGAGTCTGTGTAGTGGAAACTCGCTGAAGTGCTGGCAGCTAGACCTGCCTGAAGGATTATTTTGTCCTAGTTTAGCTGCTGGGCCCACTTTACTCTTTGGATGAAAAGTACACCATGCAAGTGCTGTTGGCTTCTTGTTCCTGGGACAGAAAAATAATCAGCCTGACCACAGAGAAATGACATACACTGGCTTGTCAGGCATTTCATCTCCTCAATTCCACATCTCCTTTTGTTACAGAAAAAAAAAAAAAAAGGGGGGGGGGGGAATGCCAAAATGGGAAAGCAAACCCTTGTTCATCTTTCATGCACAGTGAACCTGAGCTCACTTACCTGCCAAATCTGTTGAGGATACCCATGTGTTTTTCCCTCCAGAGTGCAAAGCCACTGACTTTGCTTGGTCTCTGCCTGAAAGCCACCCAGAAGGATCCACAGCAAGTGGCAGAAGCTCAATAAAATAGATGTTGTCCCTCACTCTGAAACAGATATGAAAAGATGAGCTGGCAAGGAAGAAAGAGCCAATTTGTCTCTGGCCCCTGTAAAATCCCAGACTGTGTTCTCAGTAATATGATCAGATTTGGGGCTAGATGATCAGATTTGGCAGTTCTAATGAAGCCCATCTGCCAGCACTGTAATTGTAAACACAACCAACATCTGAATATAATAATAATAATAATGATAAAAAGAAATGTTACCATGGCCCACACCCACTGGGACATCTCATTTTTGCTTTGGCTTTAGGATAAAGGATGATGAGGAAGTTTGGACCAACAGTTTCATTTCAGCCAGTGTTTCTGATAAGACTGTCACCACATTTGTCTCTGGAAAATATTAAGCATAACATAGGGCTCATTCCTAGATGATATACAAGCAGCTTGTTTTTCTCATTTCACCACAAACCATATTGATATATACATTGCAAATAGATTGATACCACACACAGAGCACATCCATAGAGCCTGATTTTCCAATGTTATATTAGGTTTATGGTCCTGTAATTCCATAGACTTAAAGGAGTTTTACCACAATAAAGCTGGTTCCTAGAGAGAAAGGATATTTTATGGACTTGCACGTATTATTTATGCATACAACCAGAAATGTTACTACAGGCAGACACCTGGCACAGATGAAATAGTTAAATTTGCCTCCTACTCCCTGTCACAAGACCCTGATTTCAGTTGCTTGCAACTGTCAAACATTCGGTGCTCAGACAGAAATTTCCCCTCTAATATGCTTGCCTCAGGCTAAATATTTTTCAGAGAGTTCCAGCAAAATTAGCCCAGCCATTTGGAGGATGAATTTAGGGAAAAACCACACTGTTTCACTAGTATTAAGAAAGACTCTGCCTGCCTTATTTAGAAGTTCTGAAACTTTGAAGCAAGGCTTTCAAACACTGAAAGGGAGCAGGGTGCTGTACCCCAGGAGTGGATACTGGGAGTGCTGCTGCCTTGGAAACCTGTCCCCAATCCAAAGGAGATGTGCCCAAACACAGCAGTTCGCACTCAGCTGTTTCTGTGCACCAGGCCCTCAGCTGCCCCTGGGTGGAGAGGAAATCTCTGTGCTCACACAAGGCATCATCACACAGCAAACCCCCAGTGGGTGTTTACAGCACCATTTACAAGGAGTGATCAGTGCTGGAAGTGTTCTGGGACACAAGCGCGACGTGTTTGCTCTGCAGCCTGCAGTGAGCAGAGGCTGCTGAGTTCAGAAGACCAGAGCTGCCAGCTGGGCAATGTGGACAAGCAGCAGACTTTGGAGAAGGACAGAAGAGGGGAGTGAGAAAACTGCCCTAAGTTAAAGTCGTGTGGTTCTGCGGTTTTCTGTTTGTTTGGGGGTTTTTTTGTTTGGTTCTGGGTTTGTTGTTCTGGTTTCTTTATAAACAACTACCAGCAATGCCCTGGTGAGCACTGCCAAAAAATCCCTTCTATTGTCTTTGCTTAGGCAGAGCTACATTAATTTCAGCTGCTCATCTCTAAGGAAATATAGAAAATACTGCAGAATTATGTATTTGGTACATGAGCAATCTTTAAACAACAAAAGAAACAGTAAAATTTAGGCTGGATCAGGCCTCTCGAGTTAAAAGGTCTAACAGCCCCCCACCAATTTAAAACAGGACCAAGGACCAAGCAGGAATTTCAGTAATTCTCTGCTGCTGGGGATCAACCAGCAGCATGCACAGATGGCACCTCTCTCTTGGTGACAGCACCTAGATAGTGCAGGCAGAGGGAGGTGACCACCTCCACAAGAAAGAGAGTGTGACAGGAGCTGAGACAGGAGGGATGTCTGTGGATCCACTCTTTCACAGCAACTGGAACCAAAGCTCAGGCTCTCCAGTAGAACTCTGGAGAACTGAACTGAAGAAATCCCTAGCAAAGAAGGTGACCCACCTTCTTCTATCAGTTGGCCACAAAGACCAGCAGTTCCCAAACCTTGCAGCCCAGTGGTTCACAGTAAACCCAAAGCATGCCCTCTGTTCTTCGAACAGGATGTTCCACCTTTAACTTACATTTAATTTGATGTTCAACACGTCTCTTGCAGATGAGCTGCTGACCCCTCACTACAGCCGCTGACAGACATGGGCTGCAGACCACCCTGCCAGAGAAAACAACTTTGCAGTGCTCTGGCTGCACACTCTTAACTCAAGTGGAGGTCCCTGCTAGATAGTCTAAATAGCTCAGCCATTTTGCTGGCCCCTGTGAGGGTACATATGCTTCCATATGCTGGGAAAGCTGGCTTTTTTCAATTTTTTCCTGAAACTAAGTGTATGAATTTATACACAAAACAATGTTCAAAAAATATTAAGGTTGCAGAATGAAGCAGTTAAAAGTCAGGAACTGGCTGACAATGTCTTGGTCACACGTAAGAGAGATCTAAATAAATGTGTTTTGATAGCCAAAAAAAGCTCTCTGGAAGACAGGCTAGATAAATAGAAATAAAAGAACGAGGCTGCTTTGTTTGAGAACAGCTTCTTAAATCATGATCATCTTTCCAGATCATTTCCTTCTCTCCTCCCTAAACTTCTGCCAAATTGCAGCTATGTTTAAGATGAAGATTTCANTTTGGGGGTTTTTAAAAACCCCAAATAATTTATATGAAATCAAAACAAATTCAAACCCTTTTCCCTGAGAACCCCTACAAGCCCTGCAGCAGCCTGTCTCCAGCAGGCTTCACAGAGGCTTACCTGTGGGTCAGAATGGGCCACTGAAGCAAACAGCCTTGAAATCTGGTGACACTGCTCACACAGATCCTCTTGAGGTGGGGGGTGAGCAGGATTTCCAAATCCCAACCTGGTTGGAATCCTGTAGAGGAAACGAGTACAGGAGCAGCACAAGCTGCCAAAGGCTAAAACTAAAAGGAGCAAACTATAGGACAGCCACAGCTTGAGGCAGGGGTGGGAGTAGAAAGGAGAGGTGATGAGTAAAGGAAGGCCCATTTAAAATGGGAACAAGTCTCAGTCCTACCTGTCAAGTGCTGTCTTTCAGCAATAAAGGCTGTGGGTTTTTTTCCTCAGGAGTTTTTTCACTAGACCCCCAAAACTGCAGACAGTGCAGGCAAGATGATAGCTCTGGAGAAGGGCCAGCAGAGTTCAAAGCCCCTAGTTGGAAACCTAAGCAACACTGACAAGCATTGAGGGAAAATTTATGAGGTCCTGATTGCTAAAAGCATATGTTTGGGATCTAAAAAAGTAACAATTATGCCACCCACGCTGCTTTTTCTTTTCTTGTCTGAGGAGTTTTGGGCTAACATGTTGAAATGTAAAACAACCTGAGCACATTTTAGATAAGATTTATGGCATTCCCAGACTGACATTTAGTATCGAGGCTTGCAGTTGAGCATACTATTCAACAAGCCACCTGCCTCTATAAATGCCATTATCTGGGCTCAGACTTGGTTTTCATACAACTCAGAGCAACTCTAGTTCTTTCAGTTCCTGCCTGTTCATAGGGATGTTTCATGGCATACAGCACTGAAAAAGACAGTATGTAGAAAATAAAGGTTAAAGTATTGTGTGATTTATCTTGTTTGAAAGCAGTGGAAAGGGGCATGTGAAACCTGCATCCCAGTAAAGATGCAGGACTGCCCCCCCAAATTAATTTGTGCTGGTTTGTGCAACCAGAAATCCTGTGAGGAACACAGGGAAAAGCCCACTCAGTGAAGAGCAATGGATCCCCAGGTGAGGTGACAGGAGGCCTTAGCTTTTCATACCTGGAGATGCCTGAGCCTTCCACAAAACACCAGGAGTGCCCAACGGGGCTCTGTCTGGCTGCATGGCTTTATCTTCAGTGCAAGTCCTGCAGAAAAGCAGCCATCCAGCCACATCCATGGGAGCAAGCAGTGAACTAAGCGTGGGATGCAGGAAGGGAGTGGCACATCAGGACTGCAATGTGCTGGCATGTTCAGACTGCACAATCCCTGCACACCACACCACAGTCCCCAAAACTGTCTCTTGAGTGCCTCCATGCCCCTCACAAGAAATGAAGGCAGCACTTGGAGACAAACTTCTGCCAATTGCTGCAGCAGCAATGGCTCTGGCACTGCTTGTACAAAGCACCTTTGATTCCGGCTTCATGCTCAGGCAGCTTCATTGGAATCATGGAATAATTTAAGACTGAAAGGAAACTCTGCAGGTCATCCAGGCCAATGTCCTGCTCCAAGCAGGGCCATCTGCATTAGGTAGGCCTTGCACTTGTGCATTAGAAGGAACACACTGCCAGAGCCAATCTGTTGCCTCTAAAGATCACAGAGACATTACCTAGACATGCTCTCCAAAACCAGAACATTTGCCACACAGCCTTAGGGTAGGAATTCTGTTGGGCAGCAGAAGCCATTGGGAAATTTACTGCATAACTTGGTATCACACTGAAGCACAGAGAGAGCTCTCCATCAAACTCTCATTCCTTTGATAATGCAAAATTGGCAATTTTCTGCTTTGCAGAGAAGAAAAAGCACACAAGATGTTTCCCTGGGGTCTAGTCACACCAGAGACCAGTGAAATCAGGTGGCAAACAGCTCTGGAAAAGGAGTGATATGTTGAGACCATTCACAGAGCAACAGAGGGTGCTCCGTGTCTCTTTCTAAAATCTCCATATGAATAATCAGTATTTCATAGCAGACATTGCTCTGCTTTAACAAAGCTCTCTTCCACTTGACAGAATATGCTTGCCAGACAATCATATCTTACTTCATTTAAACATTTTGGTGTCTGCAGGTATCAGTTATCTTCCTGCACCACCATAATCAAAGCTTTGATTACTGCAAAGAAGAGGGAAACTAAACCTGTGCCTAGAATCATGCAACCAAACCTAGTAAAAAATTTTGCCTTTTGGGAGACAGATTGGTGACACACAGAATGAAAATCATCCTGATGGCTAGCTGAGATCTGCCTGACCTGATCTTCCTAACACGATCACTATTTAAAAAAAAATAAAACCATGTGTATCTTATCCTTGAAAATCACGGGATGAAAATTATACATTAGACATCCTTGGGCACAACTTCTAATGGGAAACACGTTTTATATTTTGCCACAGGTTTATAAATGGTTGTACTCCACTCTCATAGCTTTTCCTCTACGGTTGACTCTCCCTTATGCAGAACAGAGTCCTGCAGGCAAAGACTGGGTGATGGCACATCCATTGCTGAAATGAGTTCTTGCTTGACACAAGCAAGATGGGTAGCCCCCTTTGTACAGTCATTACTTGAACATGTGGGAAAAATGAAGCAGAGATTTCTAGAATCACATGAAATCTAATACATAATACAAAAATGCCCCATGCTAACAACACCCCTGAGGACAAGCCCTTACGCTGAAAGTAAGATTGTTGTAGATGAACCATCACCTCCTTCATGCAAGTGCAAGGAACAACACATATTGACTAAAGCTATTATATACCAAAGGCTGCAAATCAACACTGTGACTCTTACAGCCAAGGCTTTGCCATTCTGAATAAAGGCATTCTGTCATTCCCTGAATTAAATTGAAACAGGAACCAATGCAAGATAAACGTAAGAACAGAAGGAAAAAGTGTCCTAGACTACTATCAAAGGCTTTTCAGAAAGCTGCCAAAAGGGAGAATGGACAGACAGCATCAGCAAGCATGTGTTTAGAGATGTAGGATCTCCTTTCACATACTCCTTGCTTGGATGCTCAGCTGGCCTAGGGAATCGAGGTGGTGATGGGTGTTGAGATTGTAGGCCTGACTGCCATACATACTCTGTCAGAAGAAGTCCAAGAACACATTCAAGTGAAAAATAAAACTCTCTTAGTCTAAAAAGGCTGAATCTCTAAATGCTAGTCACCTGGTACAGCTGAGCCAAACATGGAGCAAAACACCATGACACAAGTATGTAATAAAACCTGTAGAACAGTCTTTTGCTAGCAGTTTTCCTAGGAACTGCTGGACTCAAAGCAGCACTTCAACACCATCAGAGAGATCGCACCTATTTAAATAATCACACCTCACAAAGAGCTTTTAGTACTATGAAACTTTGAACCATAAACCAATTCAGCATGTTAGCTAAGTAATAAGGGAGACTCTTCTTTTCAGTGTCACTCCTGACTGTCTCTCTCCTGCAGCAAGTCAGGCACATGGTGAAAAAAATATTTCAAGCCAGTGGGTGGCACTCAGTACTATATGCTGGATGTGTTGCTGATAGTTTGAATATATCAGATATTTTTAGGTACTGTAAGCAGTTCTAGGCAATCAAGTATTGTAATGAAGAGCATACAGAAGCTCAGCTACATCAGTTCAGTCAGGATTTTAAGGATTCAGGTTTTGCAGCTCTGTCATTGATGTGCTGGGATGGTACAAGAGGAGATTCTTCTTGCTTTGGTGTAGCCATTTTCAGGAGAATTTCACAGGCATTTTCAGAAGAATCGTCTTCCTGAGAACTCCCCACTGTGCTCAGCTTAGCAGACAGTTATTTCCGTAATAGCAGCTTTCTGCGAGGAAATAGGAAACGTGGCACGAGGTGGAGATATTCAGAGTTACCTGCCACAGTGAAAACCCCTGGGTTCCAGTGGGCCACACCATTTGCGAAATGACACAGAGATGTGTCACAGGCAGGAAGATTACAGAGCAGCCCATCTTTTTAAGACGAGGCAGGAGGCCAACCGAGGCAGCCCCGGCGCGGCGTGTTCAGCACCGTGGACAGCGGCGCGGCCGCTCCCGCCCTGCCCACGCGTGTCCGGCACTCACCTTCCCTCTCCCTCCCTGCCACACAGCCGGCAGGATGACTGACACACCGCCACAGCCCAGGGCAAGCTTCCCACACTGTCCCCACCCGTGTCCCTTGGCTGGACCCGCACGTGGCACGCTTCGGCTTTGCGGTGGAGATCTGTTTGGTACTCGAGGGAAAGCATTTCCCCCACAAATGACAGCAGGAGTTACAGATGTGTTCTAAACTGCAAAAGGCATGGGCTCCATAGCTGTATTAACAGCTTGCCAACTTCTCCCTAAACTTGCCTATACCTGTGTATCCCCTCTTCCTCAACACCACATTGTTATCTAGACCCTCCCACAACCCAGTCTCTCCTATCTGGCTTTTCAATACATCCATAAAGAGACAATATGTTGTACAAAGAAACAATACACCGATTATATATATAGATATATTCAGTATATATCTGCACCTCTCATGAAGGGATCACTGCAAAGAAGTCAAGTCTGATAGCAAAACTAGAGACTGGAAGACACAGTTGTGCTGCCTGTGCATCTCCATGCTATGTTTTGAGCAGTTTCAGGGGCAGGAACATGCCTATACTTTCCTTGGCAATAACACAAAGTAAATGCCTGCAGGTGCCTTTCACAGCCCTCAAAAGCCAGTATTTCCCTGTCTAGCATTTCTCCTTCACCAATATGCTTTGTCTTCTGGGAAAAGAACATGGGGGTCACAAACCATCTCCTTGAAACCTCCAGAGGCCCCTCCATTAATCTGGTTCTCCCATACTTAGATCTTTTGTCAGAGAGATATTTCTTTTCTCTTGTGATAATAAGCCACCTGCTTCTCTCAGCAAGCAGAACATACCAGACCCCTACTGAAACTTAGCAGTTCAAACAGCCACTGGTTTCTCATGCAGGTTCTCCCTTTATACTTTCCCTTCCCCCACAACTCTGCAGTTCATGATACCACAGAACTCTACAGTTCCTGCTTCAGCTCTGCAGTTCCTGCTTCGAGGAAGTGACATACCCTTGCAATTGAAGCCAATGCTCCTTGAAGCAAGCTGCAGCTTCCAGAGTTAGAAACTGCATGGCAGTGGGACTCATGCCTAATGCTTATTGCTTTTCCTGCTTATTTCCTTTTAAATGCAAAGGCTAATTATCCTCTGCTTGAAGAAGAGCCATTTCATTCAAGATTATTGCCATTATCACATTTTGAACAAGTCAAGCACCTGCCCTCCTAATGATCTCTGCCCACACAGGCCAGCCAAGCTATTCTGCTATCCTCGAATTCCCCCTGCCCATCCTACAGAAAGACCAGAAAAGACTGGCTGGATAAAATTCTGAGCCATCTTCTCTGATCTCTGAGTTGAACACCGTTTGTGCAGCAGGTTGACTAGAAACCTCCCAGGCTGCCTTCCAGCCTGAACTAAGTTCTGGTTTTAAGTCTTCAAGGAGGGACAGTAATAGAAATGGATATAACACCCAGCTCTGGTAACATACACCTTTCAAGGGCTATGTTTCCTTTCTTTAGGGCTTTCCTCTAATTCTAACAGACAGATGTGGACACCACCTGTGCAGGGGCTCAACACCTTCAGTAAGTCCAAATCAGAACCTTACATACCTTTCTGTTGTGCAGATTTCCAAGCTCTTTCTGCCAATGCCCTTTCTTCAAGGTCCTACAACTTTGGTGTTCATAGGTTCTTTCAGAGCACTGATGAAGTGCTGACTTGAATGCCTCCCAAGTTTCCTGAATGCCATTGTATCATTTACTTGGGTTAGAGAATCCACAGTAAAAAGCAAAATTAAAAAGCACCAGAAAGTCGTGATAAATGGTGCAATTAAGGCAACATAACACACTTTAAATCAGAACAAGAGCTACAGCTCAGCTCCTGGGCAAGGAAAGGTTATAATTTACCATGGCAAGACAAAGCATATGCATCAAATTAGTCATGTTTCAGAATCTCTCTTATGCACCAACATCAGCAAAACTGACTATCCACTTGCACATAATCAGCAAACAAGAAGTGGAGACTTTTCTTCTCTAATTACTGCAGGTTATAATCTCTTTGAGTGTTTCTCTTTCCCCTCAAAATAAACCCACCAGGGGTGCACTTATATTAGCAAAAGTCCCCACCCAACATGGATGGTTCATTTCCTTGAGCTTGCTTTATGAAAAGGAAGCAGGCTTTGCCAGAGGATGACTTCAAGTATCTGATGCTTTAGGAGCACAACTCTGGCTATCCCTTACCCTCCTACAAAAACCTACCAAGATAAGCCTCCTCATCTAAATTAGGTGCCTAAAAACAGGTACTGTGCTTATTTTTTCTTCATTAATATTATTATTATTTCCATTAGCATTCCATATCCTAGTGCTCATCTGTATATCTTCAAAGGTCCACAGTTGCTGATACTTGCCCTCTGTTTTTTTTCCAACCAAAAGGGGGATTTTTTAAAAAAGTAAGAAAATGTTATGGCACAAAGTTATGTTGTGAAACAGCAACCATTCAGAGAAGGATGAAATGGTTCCCTGTGCTTTAATATAGCTTCAAGAATTCTTTAGATTATGAACTGTTAGTGTACTGTTAGGCAATCTCCTGCAGCAGAATAAATCTTGGACTCGGGTGTCCTGTAACACAAATGACCTTGGATGAAAGCCACAAAAATGGCAACAAAATAAACTAGCACACATCCTTTGACATTAAGTAGCTGATGCTGTATTTTCCTGCAGCAATACTGTCATAAAGTAAAATCCAGAGTTAAAAGTCAACTACAGCTCCACACCCAAATAGAAAGTAGAAGCAAATTAAATCTTCCCCTGCCCAAAACTGGAACAGAGCTAAAAGATGAAGATATAAACTAAGTATTTACAGTTTATAAACAAAGCAATACTGTCCTTTTCTTGTCAAAGTTACTCTTGGATGTGTTTGCCTCATGTTCTCTGTATCTTCCCCAACCTGCAGTACAGCTAAAGAATTTCATCATATCAGGATTTGGGTCTTGATTCAGTCATTTGGCCCTGAAATGCTGAAAAAAATTGCTCAAAATCTATTTGAAAACATTTTACACAAAACTGTATCTAAAGAAGGAAACAGAACAGTAAGAGAATCTCATGATCCATGCTTTGTGCGAGTTATCTATCAAGAGAAAAATCCAGCACCACTACACAGTTCTTCCTAATTCAGCAGATTACAGCCCCAAGAGGTGCACATGTGAGAGGAAGACAGAGGAATTCAGAATCACAATTAAGTGAGAAGATTTCTGTGTTTACAAAAAGCAAAAGCTGAAGATCTAAGACAAGATCCTGATGCCCTGGAAGATCACAGCATTGTGAAACTACAGAGCAGACAGCACAATGAGAGGGTAACAAAGTCTAATCAGAGCAGACAGAGACGAGCACAAACACTCCTTTGGTGACAGGCAGCCAGGCATGATTTGCAACCACAAACAGCTGCTACTTCAGCCACTCAGTGGCAGTGGTTTGTGTATTTTAATAGAAGAATATCAATCAGCAATAGAAAATCCCATTAAACAAAAAATCAAATGAGCCTTCACAAGACTTAGGAAAAAGCAACCACAATAACTGAGGCAGCCTGAGACTGTGCAGAATTCTGTCTTACTGACAGAACAACCTTCAGCAGCCAGGAAAGCTCCTTTAGAGCCTCCAGCTCGGTGGCTCAGAGAGTCCTGGGTTCCAAAGTACTTACAGATCAGAGGAGCACAATAGGAAAGTATTTGTGACCTCTGTACCTTAGTCCTACATTCATATAATCAGTAAACCTTTTGACTAACAAATGCATTGGAGTAAATACTCCGTAACTGAACATCTGGAGTAGTCACTCTTCTTTGCAGGGATTTCCATGCTTGCTGTTCCAGTGAAATCAGAGTTTAGGGTATTTCTTGTGCACGGATTCTCTCTTGGCCAGGGCTGGCTTTTTGTTTTCCTTCCATCACAACGGTGCAGACAGATCCTGTCAGTTTTTCTTCAGAACAGTAACAGAAATTGAGCTAATCACGCTGTTCACCCTAACTGAGTTGATTCTTGTTTGGCAGAATTATGATCCTTGTCACACTGAGGAACTAGACTCCATGTCTCTGTTTAATCTCACCTCATGCTGACACATTTCTGAGTGGTCTATACATAGCAAAGGACAGTGATAACCGGTTCAGTTCAGTGCACAGTCAAGATGCACTGCAGTGTCTCCGATTACTCTTGTTGCAGTTTTGTTTAACCCCCTGCATCCTCCAGGAAGATCCTTATGGCAGGAGGAACATGAGACATAGGGTGTGCTCTCCCTGTGAGGACACAGCTCTTGCAGAGCACAGCCACAACTGCTGCTGAGGGCTGAGTGCCAGTCCTACAGCTGTGCTCAAATCCCTACAGAGGTGCACACATCTGGCCCCATTCCCACACTTTGCACAACCACCTCGCAGGGCAGGCAGGTGCAAGGCAAGGTATGTTCTGTAAAAAGGACAGTATGGAGTATTTGTACTTAAAAGAAACTGCTTAAGACACCCTTATTTATTGTAGTTGCACATTCTGCTCTACAAGGTGCTGAGAGATGGAAGACCAATATATTTAATAAAAAAGGAAAAAANGTTCTGGGTTTGTTGTTCTGGTTTCTTTATAAACAACTACCAGCAATGCCCTGGTGAGCACTGCCAAAAAATCCCTTCTATTGTCTTTGCTTAGGCAGAGCTACATTAATTTCAGCTGCTCATCTCTAAGGAAATATAGAAAATACTGCAGAATTATGTATTTGGTACATGAGCAATCTTTAAACAACAAAAGAAACAGTAAAATTTAGGCTGGATCAGGCCTCTCGAGTTAAAAGGTCTAACAGCCCCCCACCAATTTAAAACAGGACCAAGGACCAAGCAGGAATTTCAGTAATTCTCTGCTGCTGGGGATCAACCAGCAGCATGCACAGATGGCACCTCTCTCTTGGTGACAGCACCTAGATAGTGCAGGCAGAGGGAGGTGACCACCTCCACAAGAAAGAGAGTGTGACAGGAGCTGAGACAGGAGGGATGTCTGTGGATCCACTCTTTCACAGCAACTGGAACCAAAGCTCAGGCTCTCCAGTAGAACTCTGGAGAACTGAACTGAAGAAATCCCTAGCAAAGAAGGTGACCCACCTTCTTCTATCAGTTGGCCACAAAGACCAGCAGTTCCCAAACCTTGCAGCCCAGTGGTTCACAGTAAACCCAAAGCATGCCCTCTGTTCTTCGAACAGGATGTTCCACCTTTAACTTACATTTAATTTGATGTTCAACACGTCTCTTGCAGATGAGCTGCTGACCCCTCACTACAGCCGCTGACAGACATGGGCTGCAGACCACCCTGCCAGAGAAAACAACTTTGCAGTGCTCTGGCTGCACACTCTTAACTCAAGTGGAGGTCCCTGCTAGATAGTCTAAATAGCTCAGCCATTTTGCTGGCCCCTGTGAGGGTACATATGCTTCCATATGCTGGGAAAGCTGGCTTTTTTCAATTTTTTCCTGAAACTAAGTGTATGAATTTATACACAAAACAATGTTCAAAAAATATTAAGGTTGCAGAATGAAGCAGTTAAAAGTCAGGAACTGGCTGACAATGTCTTGGTCACACGTAAGAGAGATCTAAATAAATGTGTTTTGATAGCCAAAAAAAGCTCTCTGGAAGACAGGCTAGATAAATAGAAATAAAAGAACGAGGCTGCTTTGTTTGAGAACAGCTTCTTAAATCATGATCATCTTTCCAGATCATTTCCTTCTCTCCTCCCTAAACTTCTGCCAAATTGCAGCTATGTTTAAGATGAAGATTTCACAAAAGGTTAATCTTAGCATTTGAGAAGTAGGCAAAGTTTGAGCTTCAGAGGTGTTTTTCTTAGATCATTTTGAAGAGTTATAATGGTGTAAATTGAGTACCTTAAATTTACCACAGTGAAAAGCTGCAGCACTACATCACTCTTCCTGCAATTTTTCTTCCTCTATAAAGATGACATAAATCCCTGTGGTGGGTCTGCTACAGTGTTAGACTTATCAAGGTGCAATCTGATTTCAGCAGGAGGGAAAAAGATTTCAGAAGGAATGTGTTTAGGGTTCTGCAAACAACCCCATGTCCCACCTCTGCCCCCTCTCTGCTGTCATCGGACACACCCCAAATAAGCAGGAGATACCTCTAGAGGCACTGCTGAGAACCCATCAGAGCCCAGCATGCAGTAGGCACCAGTCAAAAGGCTTGGAATACTGGGCAATACTTGGGAGGTTAAAAAAAATACCCTCCCCCCAAAAAAACCCAACCTTAATNTCCATTATTCATATACTGGTATGACCTTTCCATACTCTGTATTTTGCTCGGAATCTCATTTATATGACTATGGAGAGCTTTCCTGATGTGCACATAATACCATGTAGCTTGAGCTCTGCCAGAAAAAAAATTCAGCAGGAAACTGCATGACATTGGTTAAAGTTGCAGTAATTTAATCAAATGGGTAATTAAATTATTTAAATTATTAATTTAACATACCTGGCAACAAGAGAAAGCCAACACTGATCCTATTTTACCCTTGCTGGGGACCAAATGAAACAAATTACCATTTTAAGAGACTGTGAGTTAAAATTCAGGTGAAGAATGTGATTCTAGTTAAAAAAAAGATCAACATTGTCAGAGGGCAGGAGGCAATGTAAGAACCAAATACTTACTTTGGTAACAAATACATTCTTTAGAGCCTGTTAGAAGTGGCAATCATAACCTACAACTTTACAGCCAATCCAGCATGTTTGTTAAAACCACAGAGGGGCTTCCCAACCTGTACCCTCACACATGGCACAGATGATACCACCAGCCATCTGGAGTTCTGCTTCCAATCCATCAGGTTCCCTCCAAAGCCTTAAGGGGAATTAGCAATTGGGATGTCATTCATCATCTTCGTGAGAACCATTTTTTCTCCAGAAGAGCTTGTCATACCAAGCAACCCACACAAAATACAATTAAACAATGTCACTGCTAGACAGATTAAAATTGCAGCACAAGAGTGCAACTCACTGTTGTTGATAAATTTCATAAATTAAGTATGTTCTGGTAGAGCTTTTGTGGAAGATATCAGCAGTGATCCAAACACCAGGACCTAGAAAATTGCATGGGTAAAATCTTAGCTCCATTAGAGCCAATAGCAAAACTCCCAGGCACTTACACAGAGCCAGAATTTTAATTCCTTATGCCAGCTGCAACACATTGCTATGGCTTTGGGCAAACTACACTAATTCAGCCTCCCTAGTTAAAAAATGTGGACCACTATCCACTGCTTTTGGAGAGACAAACTGTGGAGGATACACAGAAGTAGCCCATACAGTAAAGGGCAATCATTATCAATCAATGCAATTTATCAAACAGTCTACTTCAGCAACTCACCATCAGAGAAATACTCCACTGATACAAACACCAGGCTTGCAGGTCCAGCTGGATTCATTTCTTGTCCCGTGGAGGCCTGGTAAAAGTATCTTCTTTACGAATTCTGTGCACAGAGGACTGGCCCAAGCTTTGGTGCAGATGACTATCTTCACTAGTTTGATATGTTGAGAATTGTGTTCGGGTGTTCTGCCTCAAACGTCAGTTGTGGTCTTTCACAGCCAATGTATGTAAGTGAACAGTTGCCTTCATGAGTCAGAGATTAACAAACACATTGCTACACAATGCACATATTAACTCTAACACATACATTTGTTTAAAATTAATTCTCGGGTGTTCTTGCAAAAAAGTTTTATGGCTGTATGAAAAGCAACTATAAAATGAGACTTGGCTCCTTGGTAGGTGGCATGTTACATTTTTTTAAGAAATATTTTTCTCCCCATATAAATGCACAACAGATGTAACATTCGACCTAAGCAATAAGATTTATTACTGTTTTCAAAGCAAATTCAGCACAGCTTAAGAGAACACTGTACAGAATTCTTTAAGCTAGGAAGAGGTTCTTCTTGTCATCAATGCATGCTCTGCATCTGTCAATTCTTGCCCTCAAAGCCAACCCACAGTTTAATATTTCAGGCTTTTTACAAAGGTGGTGATCCTGCAATTCAATCTGCTAATGTAGCACATAGCAGGCTCCCTCCCGTCACAGCAGTCATGGGCTCATCTCTTTGCTTTTAATATCAAAAGAAATGTGCATGGTCTCTTTGGTCTCTTTTTGAGCCCCCAAAACATTTCATGTGATTTATGTTAGGCCTTAACAGCACATGCAATCAAAAGCAAGTGTCACACATTGTTTGGCAATGAAAAATAAACATTACAGCTGTGATCAAAGAATGTGTCTTGCTTATATTGTCTTACATTAATTTCTTTACCTCATGCACTTTTGTATAAGTATTTATTGTTTCATATTTTCTTCAGAGGCCATAGTTCTTCTGGTTTCTAAAAATAACCTGCTTATGCATAGTCTTCTCTTTTCAAAGCACTGTTCTTCCTTTTGTTAAGTTCATTTCCAAGACCTCTGTGCATGAAAAGTGGTCAAACATGGGTATGTGCAACTTCACTAACAAACATGTTGAAAATACCCAAAAATGAGGAACAATTCTTGGATCTGCACCTTCAATGGTAAACAGTCCTGTGAAAAATGAACAGGCCTCTAAGTTATGCAGTAATTTTGCATTTTGTATGAGGGCACGAAACATGAAAATCAAAACATACCTGAGAGTAATATTAAAATCTCATTTCAAGAATATTTTTGTTGCTCAACAGCTTTAACTATGAAGCAGTTTTACAGTTTTTGCATTTCATTTCACATAACATAATCCAGATGGTCCAGCAAGCAGTCCCTGGCTGACACTCTCAGGTGAATCCTGCAGCTGACACTGTTGTATTCACATTGGAGAAATGCATGTATCTGAATCTTCACCTCCTATTCCACCATGAACAGAGCCAAGCACCTATAATTGTGAATCTCTATACAGCCTACAAAGAGAATTCTAGCATTAATATACCACTTGCGCCTCACTTTTCTGTTAAGAACAACTTGTACTCAAAATTGTTTTCTGATCTCAAGTTCAAAGCATACCATCAAATGTGGGGCTGCCCAAGCATATTTTCTTCCCAAAGGAAGGCATGGGACAAAGTTCTCAGATGCTGCTCTAGAAGATCTAGGCAACACTGGAAATGCTGCAGATCTCAGATCATATCAAATGCATCACTTCCATTCAGATGGATCCTTTCCCAACTCATGGCAACTACACAAGCCTGCAGATTCTCTCTGGTGTTCCCCAAAACTCTTCTAGTCCCAGAGTAGTTCATCTGCCAGCTCCCTAGACAAAGAGCACTTTTAGTAGCCTTTTAGGAGGTATACTGATAATCTTTAGGAAAGATTCTAATCCCACTGAGCATCTCATGTTGGTGATTGTGTATCAGCCAGGACAAGCAGTTTCCAGACTTTTTAAAGGGATGCATCTGATTTTTGCCAGAGAAAAATCACAGTAAGTCGTCACCTCTCATTAACAGTTGTCAGAGTCAGGGCACTGACATCCATACAGATGATCCATATCATATTTGAAGAGTATCTGAGTGTCTTCGCAGTGAGTATAGGAATTAGATCCACAGGCCAGGAAAGCTCCTGCCTGTCTAGTGCCAAAGCACTGCTTTAATTTTCTTTCATTTTACACTGGTTTTCCCTGATCGATTTTACAAAAGTAGTAGCAGTGGAAGAGGTGTCCAAAGCACCAAGCAGCTTGGCCTCTTCATATATCCTCTTAACAATATGGTTTTATGCTGAGACTTTCTGATATCTGGAATAGCGTCTGGCTTCCGTAAACACAACAGGAACATGCATCTCTACTGTATCACACCCAGCTGGGGTAAAATCTGATATCCTAGAGAAAAGAATGGTATTCTCACTCCTAAGATCAAGAAGTTCATAGCCACACCTGCTGAATGTTTTTCTGCAGTGAGGGAAAATTGATTCTCTGTCCACCTGCGGAGACAGTCTCTTGGACTTGAACAATGTCCTCAGTCAGAGACAGAGATCCTTGAGGAACTGCCCACCAGACTGCCAAATATTAACAAAAGTCTGACTGGGGCATATCTCAAAATGAGGCCTGGGTACTCCATTACATAGTGCATTTTTGCCTATCCTTTGGGCAAATTTCAGTACAAGGTGTGGGGATTTCAAAGCGCCTGTATAAAGGAGTAAATCACAGAGAGGCTCATCAAACCACAGGCACAAGTGAGGGGCTTTTGAAATTCTGTATCATCTGTGTATGTGCAATGAGAGACTGTTCTACACAGAGAAATGCAACTGATAAACAGCATTGCTTCAAGAAAAAGAAATGTTATAAAAATTGTTTAAGGTTTACCTTTTTCAGGTATTTTGAAAACTCCCTGAAATATCCAATAACACTGTGGCAGACAAAAGAAGAAACGAAAGGAAGAAAAAGACAAAAGTATCCTGGAAACAGGACAGTTAATCATTCATGCTGTCTACAATTCCTTTGGCTCACTAAAGTCTCAAGACAGACTCTGGCTTTGTAATAAGAAAAAAAATCCTCTACTGTCCTACCATCTCTCCTCTACAATGTACAATGGAATCTAGAGTCACAAACTGCCAGGACTTCACAGGCAAAGGGCATATCCAAGCAGAGCATTTCATGGCTCCCTGACACCCCACAGGCAGCCTTTTTCCCTAAAGCAAAGAATCTCACAATATCATTTTGTGTAGCGTTCTTTACATACTTTGACTTATACTCCCAAAGCACATTTATTTCAGTCAGATTGTGCACATGTGGGTTTTGGGGGATTGTTGAGGTTTGGGGATTTTTAACCTTTTCCTCAGCTTGATATTCTGCACTCCTCCTGGAGCTGGCCATTGTGATTAAAGATTCTGCTTTGTAATGAAAGCAAGTCATGTACTTCAATGCTTAAACAGAGAGAACAAAAAGAGGCAGCCAAAACATGCGGTGATTCTTATTTTCCTTTCAGAAGTGACAAAACAGCAGATGCAGTTCAATACCCAGGATCAGTTAATTTTATCTGGAAAAGCAGCTTATATAAGTTGACATTTGCTATGATTGTAACACCCATAACATTAATTTCCCATGTAAAGCCACTGTGGTGCCCATATGGACCATTTTTACACTTTGGGAATATGGGCACAGGGCAACATAGCTCACCAGTTATCAGCCTTTGTTTTATTTTGCAATACATTCATGATTCTCTGTCCTTCCAATGGCAAATACATCAAGCTTGGTTGGCAGTGCTGGTATCTGATATTCCATGATTACCTCGGCTTCAAAGTGAGACAGTAAATGCACATTTGTGTTACTATCCCTTTAATGCAGTACAAAGCTGGACAGAGCTCAGAAAGAAACACCTAAAATCCATTACCTATGTATGATCATGTACAAATGGGCATTTATCATGTTAAAAGAGAACCATATGTTAAAATGGAGGCCAGAGGCCAATAAATCATTTTGGATGAAAACCCTTTTCAAAAAAAAGGAATAAAATAATTAACATTTGCTTTTGCCAGTAGAAACATTTGCTCATGAATCTTCTGGGAAGGGAAAGGCATTTAACCTTTTTACATGCCATTCCCTCAGACATCTCTGACCCCACTGCAAAACAGACAACCAAGACTCCCGACTCCACGCTGCTGATTAAACTCTTGTACAAAACATCTGGATGAAATTTTCTTGGCAGTTGATTTGAAAAGTATACAAGAAGCAGAACTAGGGAGCAGCCATAGTTCAGCTGAGTGACACCAAGATGATGCTATGCAAAAGCAGATTTTACCTTGAACACATCAACTCCTAAATATTAGCCTGTGACTGTGCAAGCAACCTCATCAGGAGAACAAAAATAAATCCATCTTCTATGCTGCATGCCAGTGTAAAGAAGGCAAATGGGCTTTGAAAGAAACCCAACTGGACTGTCTTGTTTCTTTTAATAAAAAAAATAAGGGGTTAAACTGTTTACCTGCCTAACTTCAATGGACAGGTGGGAGAGAAGTCGTCAATGCCCTTAACTTCCAAAAACCATTTCTTAAATTTGTGAGCGATTTCAAAACTTCTGTGGTTTCTGACAAACTCCCCAACAAACTGGATGTAATGTTTTCCTACTTAGTGTCTCAGTCAACACACCCCAAGGCCTAAATCAGCAAAAGTGACCTGTAATTTGCATAACCTGACATTCAAAATAAAGGATATCCTGGCCCTCTTGCTGCTTTACCTTAAAGATCCTGTCCAGTACAGCTCAGCAGACCGTTCCCTTTTGGAAATACAGACCCTGGAACTCTCCCAGTTTTCTGCATGTACAACAGGCATAAACGTAAGACATTTTCACTGCTGCTATTAACTAAGCAGCATCAGTGAAATACCTTCATGAACCAGGCCAACTTTACTCTGCAGCTGCCGGGGAAAGGAGGGCAAAAAGAAAAAGGAAGCGGCAGCACAAAACAACTTTAGAGTTTGACACAAAGGTGCAGGAAACAGGAAACCGTAGGGAACCTTCTGCCCCACAGCTGCCAGGCTGGGAAAATTCCCGAAGAACAGGCAGAGATCCTCTGACCTTTTCCACAAGCCAAGGCACAGAGTGCTTCAGATTTATCAGAATCGACCAGAATGACAAAATGAAAGCTTCAGCACTGCACAGGGTTAGCAGTCTGTAATTTACTGTAGTTGGGGAAAATTTGATGTTATATGGAAAAGGCTTTGACTTCTTATTTGGGACACTGCTGTAAAGAAATAGATTATCAGTATGTGTTTAAAACTGCTTGGTAAATATTTTTAAACCATAAAGAAATTAACACATAGAGACAAAATCTGGTCTAAACATTTTATCTCCAATCCAAAGTTGACATTCTAAAGCACCCCTACAGCTTTTTGCTACACCACTGCCACCCCAATAGACCTAAAGGAGGGGCACCTATTCAAATTAGTACTGCTATCACTTCCTCTCTAAATGAACTTACCCACAAACACCTTGTTCTACAGAATCCTTTAGGTTGGCAAAGACCTCTAAGATCATCAAGTACAGTTAACCCATCAACACTGTTAACCCAGTGTTCACTTCTAAACCCTGTCCCTAAGTGCCATGTCCACGTGTTGTTTAAACACTTCCAGGGATGCTGATTCCTCCCACTTCTCTGGGCCACCTGTCCCAATGTGTGACCACACCTCCTATTAGGAAATTTTTCCTAATATCTAGTCTACACCTCCACTGGTAGAACCAGTCTTCAAAATTTAGGAAAAAAAAAAAATCTGTCAGATAAAGAAATTTCAGCATGGAACAAGAATAACCAACTGCAATGCAGACCAGAAATACAATCACTGAGTGTAACAGTAAGAAGTAAGTTTGAAGCTGTTCTTCTATCAAAATAAATAAAAAATTGCAAGTATTTTGTACCACATTATTCAGTACTACCACTGGAATGGTAATGAATGAATAAAATCAGAAGAGATTATCCCATGTATACTCCAATATTCATCAATAATAGTAGAAATAAGTTGTCATGTAGAACATCTACATGAGAGGGCCACACCACTTATCCAGGCAGGATCCAATATTGATGTAGATTTAGGGTAGCCACCTGCCAGGCAAGCCCCTGTAACTCAAGTGAGTTGAATTCACTAAGAGAAATAACTTAAGACTACTGCATCAAGGGAAAATCTGCCATTTTGTGAAGACCCTTTGACATAACCAGTGTATGCTTTGCAACTCTAACAGACACCTCCCTCTACAGATTTGGTCTGCACCAAATAGAGAAGCTGTGATAATATTTTGAATCCAGCAATTTGTATGCAACCAACAAACAATTAAACCAAGCGGTAAAAAGCAGGTGATTGGAAAACATGGAACCAAGGCTTACAGTGTATCAAGAAATGTCCTTACACTTATAAAATTATAATGCACTCCAAAATCCATTTGTTCAGGCAATCCATGTACAACAGAAGGCACTGTTATCCATATGAATCTATCAATTCTGCACAGCAAAAACCTGAGAAGTGCAACTCGATTAGATGCAGCCTGGCCCCTCCCGGTCATTCAGGTTCCTTGAGGACGAACGTTTCCTTTCAGTCCATCAAATTATAAAAACACCACAAGAATTTGTACATTACAGTAGCTGGTTAGAAAGAACACTCTGGTGGGGGAAGCACACTGCTATTTTCCAGAAAACCTTCAGCAGCATTAAATTACCCTCCCCTATCACTCAGAAGTCACGATGATTTCAAGAAAATGTAATGATGAGACCCTTCCCATTGACCTTTGTAGCTGATCCTTCAGTTGCCACCGGGAGTGCTTCCAGCAAAATTAAATGCTGTGATCAGTCCTTTGTTGTCAAATGTGTAGCCACTTTGTTGTTCTACTGTCTTAGTCTCTAGAATTCAAAGAAAAAGGATATGAAAAACAGCCTCTAGAGAACACCTCTGTCAGAGACAATACAGCTCAGCTAAGAATGCAAAGTTATGGAAAAGACTTCCACCTGAGTCAAAATTTCATTCCCTAAATGCAATGACAGGAATAAATTACACCCAGATTTTCTCTAAAGGCATAAATGTGCACACCTATATAACAGAGTTGAGAAATTAATCCTTTACAGAATCAGTCCATGCTACACCGTTCTGCATTCTTTTTAATTAAATCTGAATTTATTTTCCATGATGCAAGTTTTCTATACACCTAAAATCTCACACTGATTGCAAAGGCAATCTAAGTGGTTAAAAAGTTACAAAACTTTTAAACACATAATAATTGATAGTAATCGTCATCAAATGCGTGGCTGACAGGTAGATATTGCCTTAATTTGTTCTTCATTTCAAATGTCAGATTGTGTAAAACTACTTCATACCCTGCTCAACCAGCAGCACAAGCCAATGAGAAGGCAATTAATTAGAAACAACAGTAAACTTACTCTGAATAACACACACTTCCAGGCAAGGAATAATGCAATCATGATATCCTGCTCACGCTTCCTAGAAAACGTCAATTAGCACACAGGTTGTTGTTACAGATTAGGAGCAGTTCCAACATCTCTGCAACAGCTGAAATGGGCCCAGGGAAGTGACTCACCTGCAGCAGATCTCCGGTGCTCTGCTAATGTGTAAATCTCCTGCAGCTGTTTCTTCTGATCCTCACTCAACGGTGCAGTCAGGGAATGGTACCAGGCTGCGTCCCGGCTCTGCACCGCTGCCAGAGCAGCAACGGAGGAAAAGTCATTATCAGCTTACATGCAAGTTCATTTCACAATAACAAAATGAAACATATGGATATTCTGGTTGGTTTTTTAAAAGAGAATCTGCACTGCAAAACATGATCAGTATTCCTGTCAGTTTTCTTTGCACAGAATTCCCACTCTGTTAACAGAGGCAATCCATTTTGGGGAACTTAATTGCATCCTCTGCTTTCTGAAACAGAGAGTGAACCATGTGGCCATTATTCATGGACAACGTGAATTGAATCTTCTTGTTTAAAACTCATACGAAAACTAAAAGCAACAGGATTAGTCAAATAGGAAAGGGAGAAAATAATTTCTGCATTAACTTCTAAAAGGTGACAAAAATTTCTCTATATAGGAGTCTCTCTAGTGACCAAGCCCCCTTATTTAGGCTGTGATTGAAAAATTCTGAATGAGAATGCGAAGAGAATTAATCTCTGGTTGCATTTGCTACCATTTGTTTTTTGCAGCACTTGTAAGCCAAAAAACCTTAGGACTAACATTAGAAAGCATTTACCAGTTTCAGTCATGTAAACTATTACTCAAAAAAAAGAAAAGGTTTTTTCCCATTGATAACCATAAACATCTCCAATTTCACTATCATTCTGCCAACCAGCAAACACTTACTTAGGAGTGCTTGTGTAAAAAACTGGTATTCATCAACACCATTTTCAAGGTCAAGAGGTGTGCTGAACCCTTCAAGAGCAGTCTCTTCCAAAGCATCTTCATCCCAGTCATCATCATCATCATCTTCGTCCTCGTCCTCTTCCTCTCCACCTCCAGCACTGCCACCTCCTCCTCCACCGTGGTTCTCTTGCATTGCCTGGCTCACTTCATTTGTCTCATCCTCATCACTCGGTATCTCTTCTGCAAAAGCATTGATACGTTTCACAAAAAAAAGTTTAAAAACTATAAGTAAACAATGACTTATGAATTAAAAACAATTAGTAAATTTAAGTTTTGGCTGGAAGGGGACACCATTTCCCCAAAATCTCTGAAGTCTTGGAAAAATGAAGCTTTCAAAACACTTCCTACATTCAAGATCAGTTAAACTTTTGTTTCTACGCAGACCTGAAGAAAGTGAAACAGCCATCTTTTTCTTCTTTCAATTATGCAGTCATTGTGCAATTACAGGGTCCAAAAATTTTGAGGAAATGTCTTCCAGAAAGTGGTGCCTCACTCTGCTTTTTAAATTACAAACAGAGACTTGCATGGAACTCACAAATGCACATAAAACCATGAGAAACCCATCTGTACACCAACTGTCTGCCTTCTATTCTTCAGCGTTCCCTTATTTGAACAACTTAAACCAACATATTAAGTTGGTGTCACCTTCCATTCTGCTTATGAAACCATGACCCCCTGAATTAAATGCAACTACAATGTGCAATTCTAAATACTGCTCTTTCTTACTTAAGTATTTCTGATTTATAATCAAGACTTAAAAAAACCCCTTCGGTTTCAAACCTGCAGCTCTTCTTGTGCTAACAGTTTAGGAAGAATAAAGATGACTATAGATGCAACAAGCAGGGACTGAATCACAGGACAGAGGTTTGAAAATTCCTGTGCTGTTTCCATACTGTATTCCTATGTATTGAGAAGAATTCTGTGATTCCATTACAGAACAATCGTGTGAAATTCAAGTGGATTACATAATCTGCTTACATACAATAATTTTCACACCTCAAAACAACATCTATCTCCAACTCCTTGTCAAAGAGATTTGCCTGCAACGCTGTGCATAATTCCCTCCCCACGATTCCCTCTGTAAGGTATTCTTTGATGTATTTTCTCTTCTGGCAGACACAGAGGTTAGAGGCCCGTGTGCTCAAGGAACCTCAGGTGTCTCAAACCCCACTGGGCAAACAACTTTCCATTTGCACAAAGAAGACCTGCCAGGATCTCCTTCAAAATTCAATGAAAAAGATCTATCAGACAGTTGGGTAGTAGGAACAGCTTCTTTCTAGGAAGTGAGAATACACTTAATGGAGTCCTGGCAAACTCCTGCTGCCTATGTGAGAACAAAATCCCAGAAGAGTGGACCTTCAAGTTACTCTTAAACCAATACTACCCTTTCACAAAAATGTTAGCTGTTACATCTTGCAACATTTTGATTACACCTTGGGAGGAAAAATCAACTCCTATTGTGTATTTCAAGCACCCAGTAAGCCGAGTTATTTTCAGCAGACTAATGAGTCTTAAAAACGAACTGCAATTTCTTACCCCCTTTAAATTAAATCCAGACAAAATCCACAATGTGAAAAGGGGAGATTTTACCATTATCTTCTGCCAAGTGTTTTTCATCTTTAGCATGATCCTCATGTTCTGTGAGCTCTCGTGAGGCGCAAACTTGTTTTAAGCCCAAGAAGAGGAGGAGGATTGAAGGAACAATCTGGGCAGCCACAGCATCCACTGCAGGTGGTCGGTTCTGCAATTCCATTAGGATGCTCAGTCCTATTATACACATCTTTCTGTCATGGAGTCTGAAACAAGACACAATTGTTAGACAAAAACCAGATTTTCACTGCAAGGATATTTAGACAACATTAAAATCCTGATTCTTGACATAGCAGAAGACAATGTCTCCAAGGCTATGTTCAAAGTCTATGTTCAAAGATCCTACACAAATTACTGTCTTCTGAATGCAAGTTTCCCACTGGAAAGCACTCATCCAATAACAATTAAACATCTTTCAAGCACTGGTCAAATTCCTGAAGCAACGTTTTCTGATTACCAAATGCAAAATTTGTAATGCTAAATAAACACTGTTCAGTAATTATGTAGAATATCTTGTCTTTAATAAATCATTTGACATACATTATCATTATTAAATAGGATGGAAAATTAATTTGCCTTGGCTTTGATAGTAGTACTATTCCAGGGATGGAAATTGGCAAAAACTATTAGTGAAAAGCAATGATAAGCAGGAATGCATTGAATCGCAGGGTGCATTTATGGAATGCCCCAGGGACAGCTGAACTTAAATTATTAGAAGTCCGTCAGAATGGCTCTCATACATATTTCAATATACAATTTCTAACATTAACTTGAAACACATTGCTAACGCCAGAGAAAGGAGGGGAAACAATTCCACCTTATCAAGAATAACTGGCAGTATACTCAAACTGGGAACTTGCAAATGAGTAGACCTCCAATAAAACAAACTGCAGATAACTCAAGGGAAAGAAATGCATTAAATTAGTAGCAGAAAGATTTTTATGTGACCATAGTCAGGAAACTAGGTAAGAACCTATGCTCTTAAACACAAGAATTGATTTTCACTTCCAGAAAGAGAAGTTTCTGCAAACAAGACAGAAAAAGTCTCTGCCTCTGCAGATACTCTTTTGGTTCTCCTTCATTGGAAACATCAGAAGTATTCAGCTTGGAGCTAACAATACAGTACTCTGCCATTATGGGCTAGAGAGGAGCTTTTTTTGTTTCAACTATTCAATTTTTATGCTGACAGCTTCTGTGCAAGCCTTCTGCAGGACAACTAGTGCCAGCTAGACCTAGAGAAACCAAACAAACCTCCAGAGCTGGCAGAAAGTGGCCATCCTCTAAACTCTTGGTATACTTCCATTACTGAATCAGTTTTACTTTGGAATGAAGAGAATACAAGTTGAGAGAGATGAAATAAGATGGACACCACAGACTGCAGCTAACGGGGACAATCAGCTCAATCCACTGTTTCAAAAACCGCTACAGAAATACAGTTTTTAAGTGCTTAGCATTTCATTACTGAAGTTCCATATAACATGCTACTGAACTGTTATATCCTTTAAGTAACACAAGTGATCCTGTATTGCAGCTTTCTAAACTTTACTTGTGCTTAAACAAGGTTAGAGATCTAGAAGGATTTTATGACACCTC
The DNA here is from genome assembly GCA_013399225.1 of Rhipidura dahli. NCBI lineage: Eukaryota > Metazoa > Chordata > Aves > Passeriformes > Rhipiduridae > Rhipidura > Rhipidura dahli. The sequence continues at coordinate 225,589 of VXAC01006723.1, forward strand.
CCACATTGTTAGTCCTGTTAGGATTTACTGAAGTGATTCATTCTCAAAGAGTACTTGACAACAAAAATAAATTATATATGACCATGCAGAACATTATGATCACAGCAGACCTTCCAAGAGAAACAAAGTCAGCCAGCATATCAAATGACACACTTTGTCACACTGGGTTTGGCTGCTTCATTACATGTGTTGAAAAACGCACCGAAGTGCAAGCAGGCGCAGAGTGTCCTGCAACCATAATCCTTTCTTTACATGAGGAATGGGACACAAAAGAGGGCACACAAACCAGCCAGGGAGACTGAGATGGAGGAACAGAGACTGCTTTCATGAAAACAAAAACCATAAATCCCTTACTTCTCTTAGCTGAAATGACTTAATGACTTAACTAGCTCCTGCATGTTGAAAACAAACCATTTGCTCTCACGGTGACACTTTGCAGACCAAAAGCCAAGCTAAAGATAATGCTACCTATAAATGAAGCATAGCTGTTATTTGGAGAGTTGTCCTTAGTGCAAGTACAAAAGGAAAAAACTTTCTCTACTTCCTTTTTTGCCAGCACTTTCATCCAAGTGTGACCAAAGCTCTGTAACCTAAGCACAAGATTTCAATCATGCATCTTGACACTGGGAAGCCATGAAATTTCTCCAAGACCCAAATGTACAAAGAAGCAATTTCAGCCACCTGCACAGAGTAGCTAACGACTCTTTGCACTGTTTTTTATCACACATTTGAAAAAGCTGCCATTGCACAATGCCAACTGCAAAATGCAACAATAAAAGGTAAAAAAATCTTAGTAATTAATGACTTAGCTTCACATTAAATTACCATTTTGGGACAGCAAATCAAAGTACAAGAATGAAGCCCTGCTGTTTGAAAGGGAGTCATCATTGGGAAGCAGCCCAAATGACCAAAACCCACAGCATATTTGTCATGCTCCATTTTAAAGCTGCTAAACAGAAGTTGCAAGAATGAACATGCCTTCAGAATATGCATGTTATTTAGAAGGCCCTGCAGGACAGCAGAAATTGAGGCACTGAGCCATCTTTAGTGAACCTGAGCCAGAGGGAGCCTTTTCTTCCACCTGCCTGCAGAGACAAACAGCAGGAAAAGCATCTGCCTTGCCTGAAGTTCAGTATTCTACTACGCCCCAGTTGTATTAAGGACCCATAGGACTGAACAAGCAAAAGAGAGTTTTATATATTTTCATAATAGCAAAGAATGGCTTCAGGACCATTCCATTGCTATCAAAAGGCTCATTATTTTAGCATCCTTCCATCTGCTCAAGGGAGCCTGGATATGATTCTCCTTAGTAATTTGTGCTTTGAGATCTGTACGTATTTGCTCAGAAGCACACAATAGCCCTCCCTAACAATCAGGGACTCTGCTTATTCCTCAATGGTTTATCAAGCCTGGAGTGTTAAACAAACAACACACAGCACTGCAATGCACGACTCCAAGCCAAGTCTATTTTTAACAAGCTGTGTGTGGTCTTCATAACCTGCAGGACCTCTTCTTGCTAACACACTTTCTTCTAATACAGCACAAAGGATTTTAAAATCTTTTGTATTTTAAACCAAGCTAAAAGTATTTCAGAGAAAAATCGCTAAGCCATTCCTTTTACTGGTTTGCTGTGCTCCTTTATGAGAGAATCAAGTTTCTTTCTATTACATCAATACAGTTCCTGGACAAACTGCATTAGCCATTTCCTTCTAGTTGCAAAGCTGGAACCAACCTAAGACTGGGATTTTTATATATGACTCTGAGAAACCTAGGATTTTTAACTACTTAAACTTCTATCAAATATATAACTCTGTTCAGCTTCAAAAAACCCAAAATCACTTCCTGATGGTTTTTTTTTGAAGCAAGGTAGATTTTTCTTTCACCCTAGTTACTACAGAAGAATTTTTAGTATGACAATAAGCATAAGTCATGAAGAAGTTTCACCCAAACCTCAGCTATCAGGAAAAAAGGCAGAAAGAAAGAGGTAAGGAACAAATGTTCTGCAAAAGGCTTTTGAGTGTGAAGTTATTGTAGAAAACATTTAGAAATAAATACAATATGGGCACTATCAGCACAAAACCACAGACGTGATATCCACCATGACATACTGAATTTATGCACAGTCTTACAAAGAGTTCTGAGTTCTCCCTGCCTGGCTAATTTTTAATATACCAACTTTGTAACACTTTTTCAGTAGTTTCCATGGTTTTAATAACATGGAAGAAGAGCTACTTATCTTACCATAACTGCTTTTCCCATCTGTTTTTCCCATGGATTCCATCTCATGTGTTCACATGTGCTGCTCCAGAAATACTGCATTCTATTGGCAAATACCATCAGCTCCAGCCTGAGCATGTGCAGCCATGCATAACCTTACTGCTGACAGAGCAGGATCTATGTGGACTAAAAGTTCACAGGAACAGAAGAAAGACATAGAATCATAGAATGGTTTGGATTGGAAGGGACCCTAAAGGTCATCTAGGTTCCAACCCCTCTGCCATGGCCCAGGTTGCTCAAAACCCCATCCAACCTGGCCTCAAACACTTCCAGGGATGGGGTGTCCACACATAAGAGTGTGAGATTTATGTGGAACAAAGCATCTTGAACAGCCACTGTTACCACCAAGTCCCAGATTTCCTGCACAGCTGACCAGGAAATGACAGCAAGATTCACCTGGTCCTTCACATCTAGAGGTGGATCTACTGTGATCTTGTCCAATTTCTCTAGGATCTGTGAGCTAACCAAATGATTTGAATTTGGGCCTAAAACTGCCTCTTAATGGAAATTAATCTAAGTGTAAACCAAAGCAGCAAATGGCATCTGATGAGAAAAAGGACTGTACAAATAAGGGTGCCCACTGCTCTCTGATGAAGACATGAACTTGGCAGGCATGGACCCAAGAAAGGGTTTCAAAAATGCCAGGTTGTTTTTTTTTTTTTTTTTTTTTTTTTTTTTTTTTTTCTTTTTNTTTTTTTTTTTTTGTTAATTCTGTCTTTTCCTGTTCAGTTAGGCCTGTGAATATGGGACTTCTTTAATACTCTTAAGAAAACAAATGGTCTTCTTGAAGCAGTGCTCTACTGAGGGAAAGGGAGGAAGCCCCTTACAGCACATCACAGTACCTCACCTCACCAACAGTACTACAGCAAAAGCCCTACCCTACACCTGGAAGCCACAAAGTGAGAAGACAGCACAGAAGGAAGAGTGACTTTTAGATTTAAGCAATATTACAGATAATTATTTCACAGCTGGTAGCAGCAGATCAAAAAGAGATTTTTAATCCTCTGCTGCCATTGAAGTGCAGTCTGGGCAGAATGATGGGCATGACGATCACGTGTTTAATTTTTATTTTCACAGCCTTTGTCAACCTTTGTCTCAGATCCAAATACAAGTTTATTTGAACAGTAGTTTTGTTAGCTGATGCTTTCTGGAAAGTAGCACAGAAGAACTGAAAATTAAGCTATAGCTCACAGTACTATTTGAGACTGGAGCCTAGTCATACCCTCAACATTTTTCCTCTCTGAATCTAACTAGTTCCTCACTGAATGCTCCAGGATAAACTGTTTCAGGCTATAAATCTCTTTCAGTTTACCACCTGTAGTGAATATCTTTCTTTCCTACCATCTCTGCATGCATTCAGCATGTGATATGTAGTAGAAAAAAATTAAAGCACAAAGAGATGAAGCTCAAGAACTTTGCTTCAGCCATAAAATAAAATTGGTACGTGGAAATCCTAAACTGTCTTGCTCTTTTCTAAAGCTGGTAGATATGAAAATAATTTAGTACTTAACAATAACAGAACCACAAGGTGTGGGAAGAAACAACTTCAGGAAAACACGGTCTAAACCTGTCCATACACCTGCAGGCACACGTCAGCCTGCAGTAACAAAACAAAACTCAAGCAGGAAGGTGAAAGGTAGCTGTTAACTACATCTGACTGTCTGCTTTGCCTTTAACTGGATTAGAATCTCACAGTTAGACACCACATCTAAGCTGAGAGGCAAGCACTGCCCTTCACCTCTGCTCAGCATCAAGTGCATGCTTTGCTAGGTGATGACAGGCTTTGTTCCCCTTCATTAACTTTACAAATGTTCAGCTCCTGCCCAAGTGCACACCAGTGCAGCACACAGACATTCAAGGGAGGTTACAGTGATGTTTAAGTTCAGGAGTATGCTAAGCAGTCAATGGCTCAATGATAAATATGCAAGCTCATTGTGAAAACCCATTTAAAATCAGAATGTGGGATTCACTGGAAAGAGTAATGTTTTTTAAAATTAAATAGAGCAGTTAAAAATAACTTACAAAATACAGAAAAGAAAGTACATATACAGTGTTTCAGATAAGAAGTTAAAATGTTGTTGAAAACCTGCCAGTCAATTCCTAATATTGTAACAAAAAAACCCCTCAATACTTGCCCAAAAAAACAGTCTGTGTCATTCATCCACTGGTTTATGAACTGTGCAGTGATGGGCTCAGGATTGTGTGGAAATCTGATGTTCTCCAAGGTGTGCAAAAGCAGGTCAGGGTTGTAGTAGAGTGCAGCTATGGCAACTTGAAGACACATGGTACGAAGCTCGCTTGTTTTAACTCCTCGAGTCAAGCGCTCAAGAACAGCCTCCACAAAGAGGGGAATACACTGGGCATATAATGAGAAAAAAAGGGAAGGGAGAAAAAAAAGAAAATAGTCATTAGATATGTTGCCAGATTACACAAAATTTTATAATACTTTTATCAGAATCATGTCCTGAGTTATCTGAAGTTCAGGTATAGAACCTCGGAACATATTCTATTCACTTTCTAGCCTCCAATCACACGCTTATGTATCTTCCCCAAAACAGCTTTTCTCTGAGCTAAAAATTGCAATGTTATTCTGAGCACAGAATATTTGGGGCCATTTGGTGAAACTTGCTTTAGCATGCATAAAAGCTGTAGAACAAAACTCAGACTTTTTCATCTTTAAAGAAAGATACCAAACAATTCCAAAACTAGCAAGCATTAGAAATGGAATTACCTAAATCTGTAACGTAAGTTTTTCCTAATATATGTAAAGTGATGTTAAATCTCTTACAAAAGTTTAAAATTAGTTTATTCTGATAAAAGGAAGTATGCACAAATTTCTAAATGATATAAACATCTTCTAAACACATATATATTTCAATGTGCAGATTTATACTTTACAAAAATTTGGGAAGCACTATGAAAGTTTTGGTTTATAAGTTTTGGTTCAGTATGCAACCATTTTAATTCACAGAGTTGTACAGCTCAACTAAGATTCCACCACATACTTATTTTCAATGCAAACACACTGAATTCACTTTAAACTCTTCCAGATTTCTGTTAAAAATAAAATATTTCAGGGAACATTTCTATCTTCAATTACTTCAGATTTACACTAGTAAAATAATATGGGTTTCAGTGAAATTACCTGAAAATTTATCACTGAAATCCATGGACTGCACCGTAGTAACATCAAACATGATATGTCAAGGTAATTTAGACTCATTACATGAGTCCAGAATTTGGTCCTTTATAGGAAAAAGACTACTCTCTAAAAAGGTGTTTTAAGAAACTCTGGAAAATTGTGATTGTGTTTCTCCCTGCAATCACAATCCAATCTTGCTAAAGAAAACCTGTATTTCCTAATGCACTAAGGAGTTAAAACATTACAAGTTCCTACAGCTTGGAGAAACAACAGTAGTTGGATATGTACAGTTAACCTCTCAGCCACAATAGTTCTAACTCTGTGATTTGCATCAAAAGGGAAATTCTATTAAGAGAATGCAAAAATGGACAATCTTGCACAATAGACTATATCCTTATATTCAGTCTATATCCATTTTGTGGTCATGCCCATTAATATCTTGTCTCAAAGACGAAAGACTCCAACCTTACAAACGCTCCAGAGCTCATTTACTCCTTTCTGTCTTTCTCCCCACATTATATTTCCCTCAAATTCTCTAATTCCAGCTGTTTCTCTCAGGAATCATGGATCATTAGAAAGCAATAAAAGAGAAAATCCAATCAATATGTATCACCTGATCAATACCCCGTCCTTTGCACTGAAGAACAATCACTTCTAGGAGCTTGGCTGCATGGCACTCTGCATCTTCTCCTGCATCTCCTGTCAGTACCTAACAACCAGAATAACAATTTAATTTATCAATAGTCACCAGCAACACTGGAAGCAAATGCTCCTGTAGCTGCATACATCCCAAAATCTCTACACAGCATATACATATGCCTTCATGCTAAATTTTCTGAGGAATTAAGACACATAATTCACCTCTACAGGGCATAAATAAGTGGCTAATAATGGTGAATTTTAAAAAGTAAAAGAAATTGCTATAGTTCTTAAAGTATGTTATATTCTTTGTATGTCCTCACTTTCCCGTTTTTAGAAAGAAATGTCACTTGTAAGAGTTACTTGATGTTTTCCACATTGTGTTTCCATTTTTTCACTTCAATTCTAATAGTCACTGCCAGATTAACAGTCTGGCAAAGTGCATGCTTATGTCTAGGCTAGTTTCTGATTAAGAACAAGATGTATGCAATCATTCTGTGTGTAGGCACATACACATGAAACTGAGTGTTTCATCTCAGTACATTTCAACCCCGTGGCCACTGTCAATCAAACCTCACAAAGAAGCAAAATTTTCACATTCAAATACTCTAAGTTTCTTAAAAATAAGCAGGTAGCTAGATGCCTAACACTCTCTAATGCCCCAAATCAGAGGAGGACTGCAGCATGACCTCATACTTTATTATACATAAGAGACTCAGCATAAAAGAGAAACAAGATAAATGTAGGAAGAACTTCAAATGAGTTTGCACCTTAGCTGACAACCAGAGAGTCCAAATGCAAGATACATAACCCAAGGAAACCAGGCTTCATTAATTCTCTACCTACCAAAATAGCACTCCATAGACTAGAGTCAAGATGAACAGCAACTTTCTCCCACACAGATTTTTGCATGTAATTTTTTTAAAGCATGTCACTTAAAAAGTGTGAAGGTGCTGTGTGTGCTCAGAACTGAGACAAGATCAAAATTCACTTAGTTCTGAAATGCCTGGCCACCACCTGGCATGTTCAGGTCACTCAGCTCCTCTAATTGTTACATACGAGTGATAAGCACAACAGTAAGAATCAGAAGCCTTACCTTTTTACACATAGAGTAAATGATTTCTAAATGCTTTGGGTTAGACAGTAAAGTATCAGTGTCAATAGTCACATAATTATGCAAGAGAGGCATCATATCTGCAGAACAGGGAGAGAAAACAGTTACAAAAAGCGCTAACCAGAGAGGATGTGGTCCTAAAGGGGAATTCATTAGCTCAGATTCTTGAATATGGTTGGAAATTCAAACTCTGCAAAAGACTTTTCTGGAAGAATTGTTCATAAAATGCACTATGCAGGGTGCATTCTAGGAAGAGGGATTAGAATAAGAGTATATTTTAATTAATCAATTTGTAGTTTCACATTAACTTTGAATATTCAGCTTTGAGTTCAGGACCCCTACTCACACTGACAGATTTTGAACATGCTTCTCCTACTTAAATATCTCCTGTTACACTCCCACACTAAACAGGCGTTCAGGGCATGACTGAAATACATCATCATTTGAAACCAAGACACTAAGTGGGAGCGACCCTTATGAGGATGGGTTTTAGAGATGAATTCTCAAACAGTGAAAACATCAATAGAACAGCAGTGATCGTACCTGCAAAGTATTCAAAGCAATCCTGCTGGAAAACCTCGTACAGAACACCTAAAAGCTGCCACATCTGAGGTGAAATCATCTGGCATGTTAAGCTGAAGGCCAAGGACAGAATTTCTTCATAAAACTCTGCAAAAGACAAATAATTTGAAGCAGGGTGCTTCACAAAATAAATTTAGCTTGCAAATACCTTGAAATCTGAAACTGAGCCCTCATTTATTTAACAACTAGAAGACAGCAATTAGAAACTAAATCATACATAGAAAATAAAACAAATTGTAAAAGATTCAGACAGGCCTTATGTTGGCTATAGTTACAATAATATGCAGAGTTTCCCACTATAAATACACACCAAAAAAAATACCTCAGCAGCACATTAAAGACAATGCTTCTAATCAATTTACTGAAAAATGCTTTATTTTCTCTGCCCTTGTTTTTTTCTGAAAGGCCTTATCATAAAACTGTAACTTTTAGTGCAGCATACTGATAAAGCAGTAATTTAATTGCAGATCATTTCCGTAAGAGACTAATGTAATTGTAGACATTGTCCTTTAACACAATTAGCTGGAATTATAATCAGAACACAATCTTCTGCTTTTGACCTCCAAAACACAATAGCCAATCTAACTAATGTACAAGAGTAGCTCAGGAGAAATAAATTACAATGGTAAAGTAGTTACTTTTTTTCTTTAAAGAAACACACACAAAAAGATAAAATTCTGTTCTGGAAGACAGCAATAAATTATTTACATCAAAAATTATTCTTTTTTTCCTAAAAATTATCTCTGAAACATACCTATAACATGTTTCTGTAAAACAAGGCCAATGATCTGTAAACAAATGCTCTCAAGCTGTTGAGTGATCTGAAATAAAACATAAAGCAGCTTATTAAAAAAATTAGAACTACAGCAATCAAATAAATGTATTTGACTAATTTGGCTTGAGAAGTTCTTCAAAACAAAAAGGCTTTTATAATTTTTAAATACTGCATTAACAATCACAAATTATGAAATAAGGTCTCCCTGATGCAGAAAGAACCTCTTTACCCTGAATATGTGGTATGTAGACATACATTATACCACAACTGGGAGACCAATTCCTAGGAATTCTATCCAAGAAATTGCTGGGTAAACTATAGATATGGGTCATCACTGTAAAAAACTAGCCTTATACAAAATATTTCTTCTTAAATTCTACTTTAACACTCTGTAAGACAACTAGCCACTGTGAGGAAAATTAACTCTACCCCAGCCAAAACCAGCACATTCCAATGAAGCATTTACCAAGTAAGGGCTAAGAATTTTACCCTTGGGACATAAATTCCCTTGAAGTTGTGAAAGCTAAATAATTAATAAATTACAAAAGTAAACTGAGCTTTAGATTCAGATCTGTCAGAGATGGCTTGGTACCATCCTGCTGTAGTAAATGCACGTTCATGCCAAGTGATGCACCATACACAGAAGTGCTTGTTGTCGTGAATGAAAGGAGAAAAGTATGAAGGAAAATCTCACCTCCTTGTGATCTTCCACAACAGTCAGGATTGTGTCAATGGTGTGCAAGATGCCCATGGCCATAACGGTTTTGTCCTCTACTTCCTCATATTCCTCACTCTGAAGTACTTTACCAAATATTTCAGCCTATGAACAAAACCAACCAACTTGACATTCAAGAGCAAACCCATGTTTCTAATTTGTCATTCAAAACCAAGGCAGTTAATGCAGCAGCAGCAATGCCTTATCAGTAAGAGCTGTCAGCACTGAAAAATATGCTTGCTACTTTTGAAAGGGGAACATAGCAAATTAAAATCTCCTCTTTTTTTTAGAAGTCTGACTATGTTAAGTCATTTGAAATGCTAAATAGTTAGAGCTTGGCTCATTAAAACCAGTGACACAAATCAGTATCTTTGAAAAATCGACAGGTTTTAAAGATGCTTCATAGAGGAAAAAATCATAAATACTGTAAATACTAGAGGTAGACCCTTATAAAGATTACTTTAAACAGTGTGCACTTCAAACAGAGTTCATGTTTACCACACAAGGCATGTACTTCTGACTGGACTGGTATTTCACTGCTGCTCTTACCAGGTGCTGAGTCATGTCCACGGCGATCGTAGCGACTTCCTGGCTGTACTCATAAATCATCTTCTGGATTACATTCGTAAGGTCATCGTTCTCTGTCTCTCTGACAATGTGCAGGAGCTCCTGCATCACTGGCCTTACATAAGGCTTCACATATTCCTTGGCTAACAAACCAATAGAAACTAGGTGAAATCAACTATCCATAAACACAAACATACAGCATCTTCAAACTGACAGGTAGATGACTACTCTTGAACAAAATACGTTTTTTTTAAATTTGAATTCACTAAAGAAATAAAAAAGCCAAAACACATACCCAAGGCAATTTTACAGGCCATAACTAGTAGACAAAGTAAATAAATTGTGTAATATTGCAATGCCATCTACAGCTAAAATCCAGTTTTGAGAAAATATTGCTCTCATGTATAAACAGTGTTCATTCTTGAACATACACACTACTTAACTTCACTAAAAAAAACCCCAAAGACAGGTGATATTTACTTTATTAAAACAAACATGCTGATTCTAACTTCTTTTGTGCCATAAAAACTTGAAGTCAGAATTCTGGGATGTATACAGTAACTAATGAGCAAGTCTAAACATGAAGCTGTCTAAACATGAAATATTCTGAAATCTGTGTCTTTAAACGGCAGAAATGTTTAATAGATAAATCTGCACCAACCTTCTTGTCTCTACAAAAAAATCAATAGATCAGTGTATACAGCTGATGAATCACTGCCACATACCTTGCTCTTGGTTGCTTATTAAGGTCTGAAGGGCTATGGCTGCTTCTACTTTGACAGGCATTTCCTTATCATCTATCAGGCTCTTCTTTGCCAGCTCTACTGCATTCCTCAAGTTTAGCTCATTGTGAAATTTCAAAGCACTGAATGAATGAAGTACCCAACAGGACTGCAAGGCAAAAAGAGAAGCAAGTGAGGGATTATGGCAATTTTGAGCATTTTAACTGATTCAAAACCAATGCTAATTATCTCCCTGTTTGAATGCATTGCTTTTTGTTTCCCCCCACTTAATTATGGTGTATTCATACATTAAATGTAACACAGGTTTTGAACTCAAGCAGTTCTTTATCTTTTCCCAAAGTCCAATAAATCCAGTATGCACCTAACTGGCATTCATAGCTTTGGTCCTTCTGAGGGAAATAAAATCAGAAAAAAAAAAAAAACGAAAACTGTTTGTTTATGACTGATATTGGCACTTGGGGATTTTCTTCAAGCAACACTCAAACTGACATTCCCTACTTCTGGAAATCCTGCCTACTCTTCACAGCCATCCAACTACTCTAGTTATTGAGCTCTGCTATAAAAAATGGCCACAATCACTGCTCAAAGTCTCAAGTTGGATTGAAGAGGTGAACATTAATACAACACAGAGCCTTCATCAATCCATTTAACTGAAAACCGTTTTTTAAATCAAAATGATGAAAATATACTGCACAAGAGTGTTATTTTAAATTTTAGTGTGTATTTACTTAATTTCTTTCATCAACATTCAGAAAGAAATCAAACTGCAAAGGAAGGAACCATGGCAAATACTGGAATTGATGTAACAAGTGAACTTACTCGAGCTCTGAGGTACCCCAGGTTAGACATGAACAAGGGAAACACGTGATTCTGTAACATCAGCTCCATTTGATCTTTGAAGACACTCTTCTGTTGGAGTAAGGAAAAATTAATTTTGGAGACCATTCATTTTACATACTTCTATCCCATAATGCATTTCAAATATCAACCATGGAAAATACAATTATTTGTCTATATAATAAAGCTATCCTTCCACCAAGAGAACTGAATCCCTCACCTTCCATAGAACAAACTCAAAAGCATAGGAAGTTCAAAACCAGCTAAGGGAAAGAACTGAATATACCATACTCAACTTGGCATTATTCATTACAACTGGAATGTCCATGTTATTGAAGGCAATTAATTCCAGCTGATTTTTCTTAAAAACTAACTAGGATTAATAACCTAGTACTTCCATTCTTCCTACAAAGGAGTACATACATACCTGAAGATAAATATGAGCTTACAATGGAACAGATCTGAGTTTCAAATGACCTACTGTTACTCTAAGTATCAAAACATTATTTTGGATACTACAGCAACAAATCACATCATTTTTCATGTTTATTAATGGATGAAGATAATTCCTTTGTGACAGAAATCTCCTTAGCTGGAGAAGGATGCTGGATAAAAGTTATTCTTCATTATTCCAACCTTAACAAATCCCTAGATACTCACAGGAAGCTAGAACCAGCATGAAGATTTGAGACTTTCCTTATAGTCCCAGAATAACAGAAAAGATACATGTTAGGGACTCTGTTACCATCTAAAGGAATAATTCAGTGGCTAAGATAGGAAGAGGGTCAAATGGCCATTCAACAAATCGTGTATAATATGTGATCACACTTTATTTCACCAATGCATACAGCATTTTTTCCACACTGATTGCTCAGAGGCAGATGAAGGACTGAGCAGAGAAAAAACAGAGCAAAAAGAAAATAATGTTCCTTTTTGCACAAAGGCCAGAAGTTTGCAGGCATTGAACTGGAGCTGCTGTGGGGAGCCAGGTGGCTAAGGCAGGGTCATTGTTTCTATGAGCTCCTTAAACTCTGTATCTTTCAGCTCAAGAGCCAGAAAGCACTTACAAATCCAGGATTTTATATGGAAACAGCTGATGGAATGTTTCAATGTATCAAATTCCAAACACAAAAAATTCAGATTTTAAAGGGGTCTGCAGTGTTTGGGGCTATTACTCTTTTATAAAGTACAATATAACCTCACGTTTCAGGACTGAAAACTTCAAATAGGAGCAGAATACTGAATAAATCCCCTTTTTCCCCCTCAAGACAGAGATAAATATATTAATATGAAAGTCTCCTTACAACACAGACAATGTCATCCTCTTTCATTGTTATACTCCAGGATGATGAAGGGCATTTACAATCCAAAATAATCTACAAAAATTCTGCAAAAGTGACTGATGTTTCAGGATTTAAGATTAGCTAACAGATTGGTACATTGGTGAAAAAACAGATGGTGAATCTTGGTAAGATGTTGCTTGTAATATGAAGACACATCCTGCACAGAGAGACAATTCAGATAAAATATAATAAATTACTTTATTATATTAGAAGTTTCTAGCACGAGGTCACCATTCTCATGCTAAAATGAGTATGTTTTGGAAATTACTTTTGACATGGAGCAAAGGCATCTTTTGGACTCCACCATCTACAAAAGAACCAGGCAAACTGTAATCAATATTACTAAGAGAGCAATAGCGTGGGTAAAATTTGTATTCAGATTCCAGAAAAATACCCAAACTTCTGAAGATGTTGTCTATAAAATAATGCAGGAAGGCTCTTTGTTCTTTCCAGCTTTTTTCAAAACTCCCAAATGGCAAATCAAGTAAGACTTAAAGCCACACATTGCAAAGCAAAAAAGTTGGAAATCTAGACAGAACATTCCTGCAACATGTTAAGTAAACCTTTTCCTGGAACCAGAAGAAGCCCGTAACAGTGCAGGCTGTTGGGGAATTTCATAAAGAATCATAGGCAATGTTGCTGATGGAATGCATGTTTGCTTTAACACGTCCATTTTACTGGTAAAGCAGGAGGGGACCAGGGGACTGCTCTGTAACAAACGAACAGAACTTTGGAAAAACATGAGAAGGAAAAATCTGTGTATAAAACTGCAATATAAAAACCAGGAAAGAATGTTCGTATTTTTCAATAAACAGACTCTCATATTCTGATTGCAATCAGAGTGCAATCTCTCTACACATTTTATAAATACCGCTAAGGGCTAGCCATACTTTATAAAGCAAGACTATTTTATTTTAAATCACAGTTGATAGCAAGAATTGCAAACCTTTTTCATTCTTTACCCACTTACCTTCAGTAAAATATCTGCTAGGGATCCTATAACATGCAAAGCGCCATCTTTTTTCCTTGGATCAATGTTTGGCTCTGTCAGAATCTGGTAGCAATATGCCATCATTTTTGGTAATACCTATGCAGGACAGTAAAACACACAATCCCCTTTTGTCAAGTTACTTTAATAGCACTTTTTTAAAAATTCATATGACATTTTCAAGAAGAAATTTTGTCTTGGCCAAAGCAATGTGAGGTACTAAGTGTAGCATCTTTCAACAGTCAAAATGTAGAACTTCGGAATTTTTCAACTTTTCAGCTAAACTGGTCAAAATTAGCTTAATCTCCTTGAAATTTCACATTAGTAATAGCAAGTAAGGTATTTTTGTTACTACCTTGAGGCAAATCAAAAAAGGTGATGAAAAGGCACCTAGCCATTTTTTCCCTTAAGCTCTTTTCTGGCTTGTCTCACACATAAATATAAATATATATGTGTATGAAAATATATACATGTATTTTCAAGGAGAGCTTGGACTAAAACCTCATAAACTTAATTTCATCTACTGATTTTGCCAATAGTTTCTAAAGTTGACTAGACTTAGAAAAGTTTCTTAGCAAAACCAGCTGTTGAATGTGATTTCCACACCCATTATGTCCTTTTCCAACAAGCCATTTTGATGGTCTAAATACAAATTATGAAAATGAGAAGGAAGATCAGTGGACAAGAATTATTCTGACAATAAAGAAGTAGAAAGGTCATATTCCACCTAATGTGAAGACTGTGTTCTCCTCTGAAAATCCACCTGGAAATGGAGCTCCGTGATTACTGGATGTTAAAATGGAACTTAGAAAAACATTTGCCATTTTAGCAAACTGCTTTCCAGGGTTTGCCTGGGTATTTTTGCACAGACCACTGCAAATACAGAAAGATCTACAGAAAAATTGTGTCCTCATTTAAAGAGGAACTGTATGAAATGGGTTTTGTCCTTGCTAATTTCATTGCTGTTAAGAAGGATTTTAAATAGCATCAGTGAAAACTAGTAAGTATCAGGTCCACTTTCCCTCCTGCTAGTTAGTGATACTCAGAAGAGCTGTGACAGAGGCTGCTTGTAAACGTGGGAAAATCTATTCCAATACATCTATTCCAACCAGTTTGCATCTGGCAGATGAATTTTAAACCTGCTAGAAGGATCCACTTAGTATTTATACACACCATATTTTAACTTCCCCAAAACTGATAGCATTCAGCCAGGAAACATTTGACTATGTAGCAGCAAGCAGATTTTTCAATAATAGCTTCCTGTAGCATCTTCAAATATAAGGGGAAAATGACATTATTAAGGAAAATTCAAATAATTAAAAGCCACTGGTTTCATACCTCTTTTCTCTTCTTTGCAGCAGTGTAAAGGAGATTCTGTGCTGCTGTTGTTGTGGATGCATAGTCCTCAAATACATCTAAAACAATAGGGAGAAAAAAAGCATTAAAAATTTTTATTTTCTGAATAATAAACTTTTTATAAACCATCTTGGTTTTCCGATATCACAAAATCTGGATGAATACATAACCTCATAATTAATGACATGATTGTCTTCACTTCATGGTTACAAAGTCAGACCCAAGCTTATGTCACATACCTGAACAAAGCATTTATTTCTTGCCTTCCAAATCCACTGCCACTCTTCATTCCCTTAATTAAGAATATGCTATTTATTCATTAGCTCTTTTGAGACCATATATAAGGGATGAAAAATCCTGTCTCTTTTTTAATTAAAACCCCTACAGGAAGAATAGCAATACATTCCAGTACCATCTGTATACCATGTGTACACATTTGACTTTATTAAAACCTCATGAGAAACTTTTTCATACATAAAAACTACTTAGAACTGAGGTTGTTTTATATCTGCTGAAAGGTCAAGTTTTTTAGTTCCATTCATTGCAAGTAAACCTCTTCTGTTCATATTGAAAGTATAATTTATATGTTGAAAAAAAAAAAACGGGCTGCAAACAAGTTCTAATCCAAACATCCCTATACAAATTGAATTAAAAGATCTTAAAATGGGACTCAAATTACATACCAGCTTTTCCTGAAAACTTTAAGATAAAACATCATTAAGAAATACTACCAGACTACTGGAATTCTCTTTCCAAACAAAAAAGTGCCTCACTAACCTTGCATTTAGTGTGCTTTGATACTTGAGTGTTTTTTTACCTTCCATGATATGATCTGAATCTGTATTTAACTTCCTCAGCTACACATAAAAGTAAGATTCACTACTTACACAGAAAGAACTGAATTCACACAGCAAAAATCAAGGATGTATTTATACCCCAGTGATCAACAATATATTATAATTAATTTGTTGCATAATAACTCTCCAGGCTTTTAAAACTATTTTATGAATACTTAAATTCTGTTTTCACGTATGTTAATCCCAAATCAACTAATTAGAATTTCCCAAATGCTGCATATATATCTCTGTGGTGCCTGGCTCACAGGAGTTTTCCAGCTAAAACTGCAGTATTTTTAAAGTACCCTTCTCCTTTTCAATGACAAGACTCTTTTAATAAACATAATTATTCATAATATGGCCCTATGTGTTATTCCCAAGATTTTGCACTGTCTTTTGAAAGAATATATGTAACTAATTACCTTACAATTTAGTAGTAAAATGTGGCAGAAGGGCGCTGAAGGCACTGACAATTTTCAACAGGGAAAGAGTAAGTCAGGCCTCTTCTGGTCAAAGTGAGAGCTGCAGGAACCTGCAGACAGCTGGCACATCTGCAAGTCAGGATTCTGAAAGTGGCACTAACAAGGGAGTAAGCCAGTCTTGTCTGGGCTGCTCTGAGCACGTGGGAAGTAGGAAAAAACTCTGAGAGAATCATTTAGTTCAGAGCTACCAGTCACATGGCCCAAACTCACTTGATCTGCCACCTGCTTTTAACTACAGATTGGTGAGATTTAAGAAAAAGTTTTCTTCTTTCTATAGTTCAGGTCACTGGTAGTGAAGAGAGACATTACAGTAGCCATGCTGATCACTGGAACTACAGCGTGCAGTTACAATGAAAGCAAAAAATAAAGGCAAATTACCAAATTTCATGCGGATATATTCATAAGGATCCTCTTGCCAGAGCTCCTCATCCTCATCTTTGTAGCACATTAGAGAGAATATCACCTCTTCTGTTATAGTCTAATTTTAGAAAAGCCAAACACACATAAGTACACATAAAATAAGATTCCAGTACAGCCTCCCTCCACCCCAGACTAATTTATTAGACTTATTTTTCTGAAGAGTTAAATTCCTTTAAGCAGCACTCTTTTATTTTGTCTAACAGAAACAAATTCACAGCATTATAGGTACTTTCCTTCTGAAATAGTCCCAGCCAGCAGCAGTAATTACATAATCTGTCTTTATAATATTACATTACCATGCACAAAATACACTTCAGGACATAGTCTGTACACAGCAGAGTACTACATTCTACAGAAGGATCTCACCAATGCAATACTTAACATGAGAATGGATTTCAGAGTCCTTCCCCTTAAAAGGCATGGAATTAACTAGCCACAAAGGGGATCTTATGATATGAAAAAATGAAAGAGCAGGAAAACCACTTTTCAATTGTTGTTACAAAATGTATCCTTAAAAGAGGGTTTAGCTCCTCTTAGATGAAAGTTCTCTTTGTGCACTCTCTTTGCACTACAATCAAAAATCTACTGACAATTCTGAACAGCAGCAACTAATGAAAGCCAGAACACTGTGACTTTGTAGCAGAATGTAAAAACTACAATAAAGAACTTACAGAACAGAACCTCTGAGTTAACAGTATCTGCAATAAAAGGTAGTAATATATTGCAAAACACAACCACATTTGTGTAGAAATGCTATTTTATTTTCCAGATCAATTGTTGAATGACTCATGAAACCTTCTTTAAAGCCACAGAACTTGTTGGGGGGCTAGTGGTGGGGTTTTTTAATCCCTCTGATGACATGCATTGTTTATGATTGGGTTTTATGCACTGACCTGTATGTGTGGCTTCATCTGCTTCCATGTTATAGAGTGAATCACCCCTTGGTTCAGGTAATTCAATGTTTGCTGAAGAACACGTGGTGCAACATAGTCTTTTTGCCTGTACTGGTCTAAGATTCTTAAGAGAACCTAAAGAAATGACAAATTGGTATTTTTAAATTAAGACTGAAAAATCTGTTTCATGCATAAACACGTAGTGCATTTCCTCAGTGAATATACATGAACAGATAAATTAGTTTTATAGCAGATGTTCTAGTATTAGAAATTACTATAATGCCCTTGATCCAAAAATCATAAATAATTTAAATATCAAGGTTCTAATCCAGCAAACATTTATGCAAATGTCCATCTTTACTACTAGCCTTAAAATGTGAACACTTGTCATTATAAACCAAAGATATACTTCAATAGTCACAGGCTCACAGTTTACAGAGGTCTCAGCAAAATTTGGAATAGGTAAGGAAAAGGCACAGTGAGATTTTCAAACTGGTGACTTCTATATCTGCTAAGTGATGTCTGTGTTCATATTTAAGGACAGGTCCCTAAAGAAGACAAATTACTTTGGAAGAACAGTGATGAGAACAGAAATACTAAACCAGGAAAGAAAAAGAGGTTCACCTGAATCTCCGAATCAGAAGAGATGCAAACCCTTTAACTTTAATTACCTATTGTAGCCATCAGATACTATCACCTAGCATGCTATTACAAACTCTATCCCACAAAGCTTCCTTGGTGCAAAGGTCGGCTCTACTAAGAAAAAAACACAGAACAAAGCCACTAATCTGCACTAATGGAAGGTGAATTATGAGTAAGTGTAAAGAAGTGGCATATATATGAACAACAAAAATATCAAGGGCAATGCCTAACAAAATTTTGAGTCATATGCTTTCAGCAGAACAATTCTGCTTCATAATTCTTCATAACATTATAATACATTTTATTTTGAATATAGCTCCTACATTATGAATACTAAGTCTGATGTTAAGTCTTCTATATTACATGTTCCCAGGACAAGAACTGTCTATTTCTTATAGACTCTAGCACAATATCAGCACTTACCAACTGATGAATAAGTAACAAAGGCTTAGTAATGCAATATTCACAACAGAATTCTTACTAACTCTGCAAGCAATCATGATAAATCACTATTTTAGAGCCAGAAATTGAAGAAGTGTGTAGATTATCCAGTACATTTACCTTGAAAGGTAAACTGTCCCCTCTGCAACACAGTTTAATACCTCAGCAAACAAACTTTAAATATTTAAAATTATAACTGCCCATGGGAGTCTGTTTTTCCACTCAGGAGTTACACATTGCAAGGAATTTAGAATAGGTATTAGACTCTTTCCCTTTTCATTTAATTTACAGCCTTATCACAACCGTTCCTCTCCTTGGTTCTTCATCATGGATAAACTATTCTGTTGTCAAACTGAATGGAGAAAAGTAATTTTGTTTAGCAGCTTTATCAGAACTGAACTCATTTCTATGAAATGAGGCCTCTGCACCAAAAGTGCTCCTCTCAGTTATATCAAGAGTGCTTCTACATGAGGATAACACCATTTTATCAGCACTCATCTTTTCTGAGAGTTTTCCTGCAGGGTTTTTTGAATTGGTGAAAAATCATTGTATTATACCTCAACTGTATGACACTAAAGAACTTCTCAATCACTAAAAGGAAAACCTGCCAGACTTTCTTCATTTTTGATACAAGCACACTGTTAAAAAGTAACATATTTTTTCAGTCAAAATAAAACAAGTCATTAAAAATGAACTGTGCTTACCTGTTGTATGCCCACAGCGTAGGTTTTTAAAAAGAAGTCTGAGAATTCAAAGTATTCTTTAGTTACATTTCCAGGACTTCCATATCTTTAAAAGGAAAAGGACACAGATATTTACACTGTGAGAAGTCTATAGTGCCAGGAAAACATAGTACTTTCTAAATCACAAAGGACACCCAAGTGGTCTTGCATCAGCAAAGGTAACCTTTACCACAGGTTTTTTCTAAGCCATCCTTTCCCATAACACCTCATTTTCCTTTTCTTTTCTTAAATTATCCTAAGGTACAATATTATACTCAAGTAAACATGGCTGACTTTTTGTCACAAGCTCTGTAATTCCCATGCTTATGGATTTCTTTTCAAATCTTCCCCTGCCTTTATATTTGAAAATATAAACACTTGTAGCTAGGTGTAGTAAAATAAATACAGATTTAGATAGATCTGGGGCAAGTTTCTTGCCATCTTAAGAGAGTCAAATCATTTCACCAAGAGCTGAGATCCTGCCAGATCCTCTGCAAGGCAGAGGACAGCAGCAGGAAAACCTCTTCAGTGACCACGAGCTGTTCAATTGATCAAACTGTCTTCTCTACTTGCATGTCAAGTAATGATACAGACTTGTAACCCAAATTTAAGTTTTAATCAGTTTGTTACCGTTCAAAGAGACGAGCTACAATATGCAATGCCCACTTCTTGCATTTCCACCACACCAGCTCTGGTCTATCATCTTCATCGATTTGCAAAGTCTCCTACAAACAAATACATGTATTTTAAATTAGTTATGTCATTTGTTGAGAGTAATTATGCTTTAAACATTCCTTGCTGAGAAAACTAATATAAACACACAGCATGGACTAAAGCTTTGGTTCTGTTAACAGTTACATAACACTCAGGAGCTTTCAATTATCTTAATTAGCCAGTATAATGTGTATGTGCAATACCTGCACAATGTCTGTACTTTAATTTCAAAATTATGCATATTTACAAAATGCAAATTCTCAGATATACTTGAATACTACATCACTTTGGCTCAAAAATCCAAGGATAAGAATCTTAAACAGAGATCTTTAAAAAAGAATACTTAAAAACCCTGACTGTTCCTCAAATGCCAACTAACAAGTATCAGAGGTCTTTACACAGCTAAAACTCACCAGTGGTACATTTCTGTCAATAATGGTCCGGAAGATCTCCATCCACTGAGTCATAGTCTGGTTATTCACCAACTGGAGGGGCAGTGCATACTGAAGAGTAAGGGAAAAAACACAGATATGAAACACAATTTTTCTCTTTTAAAGGCAGATCTTCCTACAATAGTTACATTCTAAGGAAGATGAGGTTTTAAGTAAAATTAAAACCAATTAGGTTACATATACACTCATTGCATCCTTCTTGGTACAATTTGGAGAGGAATTTATGAGCAGACATAATTGAAGGAAAGTTTCTTGGTCTAAGAACTTTGTTTTTCTTCCCCACAACATCCCAGGTAACTTTTAGGACCACAGCAGTATCTGTATACTGCTGTATACTGCCCAAACCCTGTAAGGTTTGAGCAAACCAATAGCATTTTAGCAAGCAAAATGTACTCCTTACTACCTAGCTACTATCCAGTAAATCTTACTTCTCTACAAAATCCAAAGAAAAGAGATGATACTCAGGCAAGTTATTGAAAAGAAAAATAGGATCTTGGTATCCTTTTAATCCTCCACCCATTTAATAACAAACTACTTCAGCTTTTTAAGAATTTTTAGGCCGCTCCTTATGAAAGATCTGGATTGGTTTCCAATTCTGTGTAAAAACTCCTTCACCAAACTCATCCCAATAAAAGCCAAACTCATATTTCTAAAGTGCATGTGCCTCAATACATAATATCTGCCTGGTCTTCAGCAGATAATGATAAATGCCACCTACTGAAGTGCAGCATTTGACAATTAGACTACAATATCCATTACTTTCAGAGGCCAACCACACAGTCTAGATACCCATGCAGTTCGTATCAGGCTATGTGCAACTTTATAAAAATAGGAACACTTCTCTAGTGAGCATACAGATAGAATGTGCAGAAGTACCTACATTCATTAAAAGTTTAATCTGGGAGATCATGTGACCAGCTTCGAAGGAGAAAAATTTATAAATATCCTACTTCTATAACAGCTGTTTATTGTACATGACTTTTCCCATCCAAATGGGTATTCTTATTCAATCACACCCCTGAGCGTACTGAAAGGGGTCACTGTGCCCAGCAAAGTGCAAGCTTGGTTTTCCTCCACACAGATGCCCACCTGAACAAGAGCATAGAAGATTTTTAAGATTTGTTTCTGAAGCAGTACAGAGTAATGGGAGTTATCAGGCAGAAGCTGGATCATCTGCTGCTGAATCCGAGGCAAAAATATTTGCATGGCGGCTATGAGAGGATCTCGCTCCTCCGCCTTTTTGTATCTGCAAAGGAAACAAAAATTTTGGTCCAGGGTCTACACACTGGAGATTCTAATGCCTGTTCCCCACCAACAATTTAATTTCTACGCCCTAAAAAAACCCAAAAAAAGAATATCCAGCACTCAATCAATCACTCTCCCCTCCTCTAACCCCCATCTGAACCCCTTGTGCAAAATCACTAAAAATACATTTAAATTAAAAAATTGAAAACAACCAATGGTACCTTATACAAATGGAGTTACTGAGAAGAAGAACTACTGTTCTTTACTACTGAATTGTCACCTCACAGGAGCAGAGACTTGAATTTCTCTGCTGTTCATACCAATGCCAAACCCAAGCTGGGTGCTGAACAAATGGGAGTGAACAGCCATTGAAAGGGAAAGACAATTCCTTGCTTTGGAAAATATTCTCTTTCTCCATTTACATTCCTTTTGTGTGGTTTATACATATGTTTCTTACAATAGGCAATTAAAAATAAAAAAGAGTGATAAGCCCTACTACACTGCTCCTATTTTATGCTTTGTGGATTTAGACTATCAGGAAGATGCTACAGGTAACAATATGCAATAGCAATATATGACAATGACAGCACTATAGTCATGACATAAAAGGAGAAAATAATTTGCATTCAAACATCTAGAATTTGGGGAATCTTCAAACAAAGGAAGTTATAAACCTAAGGATTGTTTTTACAGCCAGATCCAAAGTACAAAGCCTCAAGAAAAAAAATCTCAGTAAATTTGTATAGATTACTGCTGGCAGCTCTGCTTTCAACTCACTAATGATACAAATATGATGAATATTTTTCATTTATTTGCAGGAAAGGAAGCATATGATAATTATTAAGTCCCATTTTCTATCTGAATTCCCTTGTAGAACTGCCAGTGCTCTTGACAGTGTGATTTTCAGTAGTCAGCTCAGACTGAAAGTACCAATTCCTCATCTGCTGATGCACATCAACTTACTCATAAGTCTTCACCAGCTGATAGAGGCACAGGAGGCTCCCAAGCCAACTCCCACTGTTTGGAGACTGCAGGTAGTATCCTATCTTGTCTACCACAGCTGTCCAATGGCCAGGGAAGTCATGTTTAATGATAGCACGGAGGCACATTGTCAGCTGGGCTCTAGTGCAGGGCAGAAAAAGAAATACAAGCAAATAAGGTCATGGCATAGTGTTTAAATTAAAGGACAGATCCCAAATCTTAGTTTATTGGCTACTATACAGATTATGTCATAAATATCATACGTATTTTGACAGCACTGAAAGAGTTTTGGGAATTAGCAGAGGAAAACCAAGAAGAAAATCCCACAGGGTTTGATTTTAAGGAAAAAACTCATTTCAGAACATTTTAGCTACTTTTCTCCCTCTCTCCTCCCTCTCCACATGTATCAAGCAGTATTTTAAAAGAATTAATTGCTCATGAAACCACCTAGCTTTTTGCTTTCAAAATAAATATTTATACTTGCTTATCAAGCTGAAAGCAACCACAAAAACACAAATTTCTATGTTTTCCTTAAGAATAATGGCTTGTGTTATGATCCAAGCCACAGGTTCCTCAAGAAATTACTGTTTTCCTGGGGTCTTCTAGAACAGCACTTTCTCAACCTCCAAAGCATATGGTACAGCCAATTAGGTAAAATACCTCTTACCATTTCTCTCCTGCCACACACTTTTAGATGCCACTTACAATGGTGAGGCAAGGGAGAACTGCTGATTGACTAAACTGAGGTGTGACGAAAAAAGCTGAGCAGAACAGAACTAGAACCTGCATAGAAATACTTTTCGTTCTGCTAAGCAATGAAAAAAAAAAGCCTGCAGAAAATATCAGCTCCCATCCTATCAGCCTCACATTAATTAAAGGGGTGAACAATCACAGACTGTAGTATGTCTGTGATTCTTAACTATTCTTCCAGCAACAGCAGAACTGCAATTCTTCATTGTTTTAACACCTTAAAACCAAAGACCCTAATAAATATTTAAATACTGGGATTACATCTAAAAATTGATTAAGTAATTAAGAAAAGGGCTACTAGAAAAAAGGAAACAAATCTTGGACAGTATTTTCCTAAATGGTTAATTCTGTATTGCAGACAGCCCTGTATATACTGCCTTGAATCAGCCAAAGAGACAGGCTGTCACTACAGCAAGTGTTACAAGATGTTTTGAACAACACCCTTAGAGACTAAAACACATCACAGGGCCCTCTGCCAGGTTACTACTTTTCTGAAAAACAAGCACACATAAGTATGTGTAAACAGATTATTATTACTTTTGCAGAAGTACTTGTCTCATCTCTCAAAACGTTGAGATTCTCATGTTAACAACATCCAGACTGCTAGGTTTGAAAGCCTGAGCAACAGAAACATCTCTGTGTAATGGAAGGTACCTCACTAAGTCAGGAGAACGAATTATTCCTTCTACAATGTTATCCCGAATCTGCTGACGATCATTTTCATGAATGTTAAATGGAAAAACTGCTTCTCCAGGAGGTGGCTCACGGTCTGGCCAGTACTGTGTCACCATGTTCTTCAGGTAAATGGCAGCTAAGCACAGAGAGTGGGAAAGAATAGTTTAATTCTGCACATTACCCAGTGCTCAACATGTAGAATAGCTGAAAGTAGAACAATAAGTTAAAAAGGTGACTAAAACCACCATCTGAATTCTTAACAGTTATGGGCACTGAGCACAGCTGAGTCAGAAAAACACTCTTCTTTATGATTTCACATAAGATCAGGCTCAAGTGCCTGATCAGAACAGAACAGGACAGTATTTCCATCAGCAGCTACTGAAGTATATTCTTTTCTTTACAGCTGTCTTCCATATGGACATAATATTCCATCATTCTAAACAAGCCAGCAAAAATCTACTTATCTGTGTTTTCACTCATCCCTAAAACAACTACTCAAGCTCAGTAAGTGAAGCTTTGGAAGGCTCATGTAAACAAATTGCTGCACACACAGATGGGACCCTCTGCTTGGGGAAATGCCCAGTGTGAAACTGGCACGTGGCCTACCTTCTATTCAGACAGAAATGTTTGTTGTGAATTCCCTAAGCTTTATCTCACTATTAGGATTTCCCATAATCCCTTAGAATTGTTCCCTTCTGTCTCACATGAAAAAACCATGAAAAATAAAGTTAATCTTCAACAGAAAATAAAGCAGCATTTATGCATGAGTACTATAATGCCTGAAGGCATTCTTCAGGAAACAAAGAAAATACAGTGTGAAGCATTATAGGAATGCTCCTAATAAACTCTTATGCCTGTACACTAGTTTAGTTGATTACTAGCTAGGGTTTTTAAGTATAAATAAGATATCCATGGGTACAACCTTTTTTTTTTTGGTGATAACAAATTATAAAGTATGAAAATATGTAGTTTGTAAAATATTTTATAGGAACAAGAGGAAAAACAGTTCTTTGTCTATGACATGCCCTACTAGTCAGACAAGAAACAGGTCCTGAAAGACCAACCCAAGACTTTAATCTACTTTGCCCATAGATCTTGTTGTTAAACAAATTCTTGGCTTTTAAAAAATTCCCAGGGAAATCTGTTGGCTTATAAATATAACTTAAATGTACTTTTCTATTTTACACCCCTATTCTGTATAAAAATAAAATTACATTCTACATAGTTGTTTTCTTTTCCTGAATGATACTGAAATGAGAGTTTAATTTATAAAAATGACCTTATGGAGTTTAGATTAAGCCTCAAACTTTACTACAGAATGGACTAACAACACCATTCAAAGTTGGATTATCTTTGAAAAAATAAAGGCCAGCATGACAAACAGAATATGTCAGCACACCCCAAAGCACTCAGGGGATTAATGGGATCTGTACCAAAAAAACCCAACGGTGCTTCTATGGGAAATGCTGTTCCATAGGATAAAAAAAAAAGCTGTGAATAAAACAGTATTAATTAATTTACTGAAAAACCTGAACAGTCTCTGTATCTAACAAAAATATTATACATGAGTAGTTAAAATGAATTATGAGAATTTAGAATCTGATCTTCCACAAATGTATACCCCTAAAGTTAACTGCACCACTATACCTGAACTCACACACACAGCTGGGCAATCCTTCCAGACATGCTCAGACTGTAACTCTGTAACTATACAGTGATGCAACCTTCTTTCATATCTACTTATTTAAGTAGTCTCCAAGACACTGACTAAATGTATGTGGCTACCCTTGATCTAGGGATTAAGGAGTTATTTCCATTTTTCATAAATTTTCATTTTTCCAGGGAAAAGAGATTCAAATAGAGAAACATGTATTCAAATGTGATACACTTTTTTATTTTCAAATT
The DNA here is from genome assembly GCA_013399225.1 of Rhipidura dahli. Lineage (NCBI taxonomy): Eukaryota > Metazoa > Chordata > Aves > Passeriformes > Rhipiduridae > Rhipidura > Rhipidura dahli. Next base: position 251,825 of record VXAC01006723.1, read on the forward strand.
CACACTTGTCTTGGCATCATTACTTCTTCACCACCAAGAGACATAATACCTAAGGGTGCTCACTTTTGAGTAAAAGTCAAGCTTTTTTCATATCAGTATCACAGCAATCCAGTAGGGATCAGTATACACACAGGCAAAGTCAAAGTAGGACTCTATCCTATACTTATGGTCTTATCTGACCCTCATGTAGGAAAGACACAACAAAGATAGATACTTTTCATTTCCTCCTTCAAAACAAACCTGAACTGACTTACACTGCAACAGTTGAAGAGTCTGTTCTGTTTCAGCAGACTGACTTTCTGCTGAACGAAAATGGAACAAGGAATTTCTCTCACCTGCTTGACGCACTGGAAATTCAACTTGATCAGATACTATGATTTGCAGCAGACTTGGAGCAAAGTTGATGATCTTATAGGACTGAAAGACACAGACAACACAGTAAGTCACTATGTTTAAAGAAGACTGTATCAGCTAATGCTGACTCAGAAGTACAAACTAAGGATTTTGCACTCTCCTCATGATGTATGAAAGGTTTTAGCACTTGGATTTACCCAGATCTGCAGAAATCAAAATGATTACTTGTAAAAGCCAAGCATGTAACAGCACATGGGCAGAATAAGTAATGTGAAAGCGTTCTCAATTGGAGATTAGAGATTATGAATAGTTCAATAATTGTAAGACTACATAGTGAAAAGAACTAAATAGCTGTCTTTGAATTATTCAACTTAGTCCCCTAAGTCTAATGGATATTGACATGCTTCATCAATACATGACATTTATTTGCAAAATAGTTTGTGGTAGAACAGCAATAGTGAAGAGATTTTTAAAAATCATTTTAAATTGTTTTCAACTGTAAACAGCATCTGCATTAACCACATGCAACTACCTTTAGCAAACTAGACGTATAGTGCATCTCAATAAAAACTGGGGAAACAGTAGGATAAACATTTTCCATTAAAATCAAGTGCAGGCAGATAACACTTCAAAACCCACAGCCTTCATGGGAACTTTTCAAATACTACATCAGCCATGCAGCTAAAGAATTTCAAAGAGAAAACAGTGCTCAGTGAACTTCTGAGCAAAGCACACCAAATTTAAAAGATGTGACAATCTGATAACATTATCCTGCTGCCATCCACCAGGGCTCCTCCAGCGAGGACTCGCTGACTCAGCATGGTGCAGTTACTACTAAGCCTTTGCAGATCAGTACTGGCAGGTCAGATCTTTCACCCCTTGGATCCACGTGCTTTACGTTCAAAGAGAGAGGTTTCTTGGGGTTAGGTGGCAGCAGGCTTCTGTATTTCACCTTTTATAGTACTTCTTCCCACGAGATTATGCCTGGCAGTTCTGTGGTTGCTTCCAGAGCTGTGCTTTAAGCACAGGTACAGAATGTCCTCCCATAAACTCTGCCTCATTTGAAAGCTGTGAAATAAGAGATACTTTCTGCCCTTCATGTCCCCAGTTCCTTGATCTAACATTTCCATAACAAGGTAAAATTACACTGCTTTCATGATGCCTAAGTGTCCCAGCTGCATCACGACTATCCTTCGATAATTTTACCAAATCACTTAACTTTCTGGCCCTCATTTTATTCACTATAATGATAGTGTAATTCTAACCTACTCTGTGCTCAGAGACTCATTCGATGTTTATAGAGTAATCTGAGATCTGAGATAAAAGCAGTAGTGGCAAATCAAAAGCATACTCTCCTGCAATTTCCTTCTCTATAAACTTTAATTATCCCTAAGAAATGCTCCAAATAAAGTAAAAGCTGTAACATCCAGCTCAGGAACTCCATTTATCTACAGACATGCTCAACTGGTTGAAGCATACTGGATTCCAAAGAGCACCTTTTAATCCAGTATCCCGAAGAGCAAAGCTTGCCCTTCAGTCACTACTGGACAACACTAGTGGGATTCTGACATTGCCACAGTCGACCGCAGCATCCTCCAGCACTCAACACCCACGTTACATGGAGACAAGGAAAGCATGAGAAATCCCTGCAGCACAGAAAACCAAAACCATGCATGAACTCTAACCATCCTTTCTGTTCATAACAGTGCCTGTATACTGTTCTCAGACCCAATCTACAAAGCTTTTACTACTATAAACACACTGATTAAAAATGCGGCTTTGGAGGATTGTTTTGCTGGTGGTGGCTTCCTGCTGCAATCCGACCAGTACCACATTTAGGGTGGACACGGTGCTAACAGTATTATTTCCCTTTTTATGTGCAAACAGTTTTTACTGGATCTACATTAAAATCAAAGCTACTTCAGGAAGCTTTATGGGTATCACTTGCGCTGGTGTACAACTGCTCTCCCTGAAGTTTTGCCAGGATCTGCACAAACATGGTTATTTGCCTCCGTGCCAGATCCGCTCAGCAAGCACTCAGAGTGACAAAAGCCCTGTTACACAGACGGAAGGCACAGTGTCCCAGAAGGGGTCCCATAGCCACCGGCACAGCGCTACGTGCGTCTCTTTACACTTCACACGCCACCACCGCTAAAGAGATCGCCAGGCCCATTAAATCCTTCTGTTCCCTATTACTGTCACACCCATCATTTACATTTTTACACAGCTCTGTTTACTACTCGTTATCAGAAACAAGAACACTGTAGAGATGAACAGAGACTGTGAGCCCACGTCAGAAACAAGACACCCGATTCTGTTGTATTTGTGAAGCTCAAATTACATCCTGCTCACTTGTGCAGCAACAAACCCGGGTCAGGAAAACTACATGCTGTCTGCAGTTTTTAGAACAGAGGACTTTTTAAAAAGCTGCATGCAGCAACATTTTTCCTATACCAGCACATTCTCGTTTGTTTAGTTATCATGCTAATTGTGATCTTGGGATGTGTCCCTTCCCTGTGTTGCTCCGGACATCAGCAAGCAAAGCTGAACCTATCGCACAAGCAGGCGCAGAGCAATTGTCAGGTGTATCCTGTAACATGGTAATGGACATAGAAGAGACCTTGGAGCTGGATGAGTTCAAGACAGTTCTTTTAATCACTGCAGCTGCACCTTAACAAAAGGAGAGCAGGAATATTGTCAGTGCCACCGAAGGAACACAAAACTATCTGCTGATTTTGAAGAGCCGTGCCCAGGAGCCGCAGGGAGGCACCAGATGGCTGAAATAGACCTTCAGCACAACTCCCACAACACAGCACGGTGCTTTGTGCACTTGGTGAATAATTACACTGCCTTGAACCCACACTGCTGGGACCTGGTAAAACTTTTTGTGAAAGTGCTGACCCATTGGAGCACGTGTTTATTTTGAAGGAGAAAGTGAAAGTTTTTGAAAAACAAATTTTCACTGAGTACCTACAAAGAGCAATTATTTTAAAGCTGTGTAGAACACAGACTGTTCTTGTATGAATCACAGATCAGAGCGTTTACACTAAAAAAGAATCTCATTTAATTTCCACTGGGATTAAGAGGATGGGATACAGAAGTGTGCAAGGCTGGCAGCTGTACTGGGAGAGGCATGCAGCATTGGGAAGACATAACTGGGTAAATGTACAGCAGTGGAGAAGAGATACATATGACCCATGCATGTTGTTCCATCTGTAGGCACTGTCTTGGGATCTGTGCACTGCAGCTGCACAGCTTTTTGCACTTTGTTCCTTCACCTTTGGCCTGATGTATCCTTCCCTGGCTCAGAATCACAGCTCCAGGCTTCAAAAGATCAGAGAACACATCTTTTTTTGCCTATTTCCTCTTCCATTTGATTAGGTACAGAACATATGACACCCAAGTGAGCCTCAGATAGGCCACTGAAAAACAGTGAAGACCATGAAGACCATCACTTGTAAAGAACTAGAATACAAGGAGAGATAAGTAGGAAAAATATATTAAAATCTCCCCAAATGGATCCTACTGAAGCAAATACTTTTCACATCTAATGTTCAGATTTGGCTCCCAGGTTATCATACATTATACACTAACTAAACTCATTTCATGAAGCATTATCCTTGTGTCTTGCTTGCTGTCACATTTAAAGCCCACGACGAGCAACTGCTCCAGAACCACAACTGTCAATAACCTTCCCTCTGTACTGATGGCAACCACAATGCCTGAGTGGAGAATGGCACTGAAAGATGCTTCATCCCCTGCATAACAAGACACTCTAGGACAATGGATGTGGGAAATCTGGAAACCTTCCTTCAGGTTCTGCAAGCCAAGATCATCCTTTTTCACCAGGAGTAAACATCACTCTTTATATTACCTCTGAATGCAAGTAGGGTATATAAAAATTGCTGAAAAAACAAGGCGCCGCATCTTTGTTTCCAAAACCAAACAGACAGAAGAAACTTTTACATTGAATTCATGAGCAAATAACTTCTTAAAAACATAATTTTAAGGCTTAAATACATTTGATCCAAATGCTCAGCTACTTGGTTTACCAAGTCTTACTTTATTTTCTGCGTACTGAAAACGTATACTTAGAAATTCCATCAGCACACTTAGGACTATTTCTGCAGTTGATCATAGCATTTTCACTCTTGTTTTTTTAACACTGTCCATCCAGACAGTTGTTAAAATAAACTAGAACTTCAAGAGATGTTTTTTTCTTTCCCTGCCTATATGCAAAGGTACTATGTTGGGAGGGGAAAACACAGTGTTTTCACAGAGTGAAAATAAGATTGTGCAAGAACCCATCTGAATTTCTTTCCTCTATGGGTTCTGCAGCCAAATTCATCCAGCATCAAAGAAACTTCACTTTCCACAGAACTTTTAATCATCTAAGACAACTTCCTCATCAAATTGGCCTTTAATACCTGAAATTTCTCCCTCTAGGTATCATGAGCTGCTCATTTGGCACTTACAGAGTGGCCCCAAGATCCCTGCCTACTATGGCAGCCAACTCAACAAAGATGTGGAAAGACAAGGAAGGAAGCCAAACTTTATTCTGGACTCTTCTGCTTTTGGGTAATCTTCTCACACTTCTTTCAGCACTGCTACTCAGTTTCTGTCAAAGCCAAATTATGTAACTCCTACTCAATATTTTAAAAAACCCGACTGTATTTCTGCAATTGAGTTCTTCTTTTCTCTTTGCTACAGGCCAAAGGAATGTGTTACAGCACGTTGAGCCACTGGAGGTTAATGCATTAAAAACTGTATGGAAATCTTATCTGAACTGGAATTAGAATGACTCTGTATGTTCAGTAATCAGACAGTATATTTCACAGCACTCCAAGAACTGGCACGGGAAAGCAGTATACAGCCATAATATACATAAATAAATGAACCCAGCAAAAATCCTTGATGTCCATAAGACAGATGTAACAGGAGTAATAGCCTGGAACAGATACTGACAAATGATGCACTGAAACTGAGTCTATTTCTTGGTAGGATAACTAACTGTTCTACTGAGTACAGTGAGTGATAAATATCATCAAGTGCACACTAATTATGTGACAGAGCTGAACTAAAAAAAGGCAGAGCAGGGGGGCAAAATAAAAAAAGGGGGATGGAAAGATGTGTACGCTTAGAAACTCAAGAGGCTAAAAGGGAAATGACAGCAATTACACGACACAGACACTGACCTGGCAGGAAATTACTGCTCTAGTTTAGCAAGAATCAGATTTCAAATAAATCCCACACTTAGGGCTGTGTTCAGATCACAGAGAGAAGTGAAGTTTGTTGATGATTTGAAAGTGGCAGCAACCAAGGAGTAAGATCAGAAAAATCCTACTAAGAACTGAATGATCTTTAGAACTGCACCAACTAAAATGCAGTGGGGTAAGAGGCCAAAGTACATGGTCAGGTACTCAAGGATGATAGAATTTCTCCTAAAAACATTAGGTTCCTGAGGGAAGAACAAGCATAGAATAAAAGACTAAAAGGACTTTGGTATATTGAGTGATAAGAAACATGCAGATGTCGGACACAAGGAAGATAATTGAAGATTGAGTACTTAATGAGGTATTAGTAGCATGGAGCACAAGACTTTCTGGAACACTGCAAACACAAATGACCAGATTGCACAAGAAAGATTAATTCAATGGGAAACCGGTGCAGAGAAGAGCTGTGCTCCTATTATTAGATTTCATAAATTCAGTTTTATGATATGGCAAAGGAAATATAGCCTGCTGAGGCTAGAAAAACAGGCCTCTAGGGGATCAGCTTTTGACAAATCTGTTCAGAGAGGGTACCAAGAAACCTGTTCTAGTTAAGAAGATTGGCACAAATGGATATAAATGGACCATAAACTAATTTTGACTGAAAACCAACACTTGTTTCTAGCTGCAAGAGGAAGAAAATTCACAAGCCTTCCAATAGATATAAAAACGGGATAAAAAAAAAAAAAGGAACCAAATTCCATTTCTGAATGCAGTTAGGTGATAATCCAGAAGGCAGAGAGCAAATTCACTGATTTGGGTGTATCTTCACACAGCTGCAGGAACATACAGAGGAGAAAGAAGCATTTTCAAACATGCTGGGTCTTCTTACAGGTAGAAAAACTTTTGTTCATGTAAACTCTATTCCCCATGCTCTACTCTGTAAGAAAACTATGGAGTCAGGACTATTATGATATTGTTCTAAAGGACTCTCTGTACTGGTATAGCACAGAGGTGCCTACAGAGAGGCACTGTCTTGGTGCACTAGAAAGATTTGCAGTGTCTGGGAAGCTCACAGCACTACCTGGATACCAAGCTGAATGCCAATGCACACTGCATATGAGCTAACACAGCCAAGTTTTACCTCAGCATCCCCAAGCCTGTCTCAAAAGCAGCATCCCTGCAACTATGACACAGAATAAAGTGACCCCTGTTCTGTTTGGCCATGGGCTACATCAGCACTCTGGGTACTTATTGCCTGAGAGTTTTCTGTTTGGCTGGCAGATTGGTTTCTCTGCTAGAAGACGATAAATGCTCAGAAGAACAGCACCTGGATTCCAGCACTTGCAGGAACACAGGGACATGTCAACACTACCATCAGATACATGGGAGAGGAGTCTGATATGTCGCTTTGAAGCCTTGCTTCAAAAGCACTTAAAAGCTTCAAGATGTCAAAGTCCCACACGAAGCAACACTGCTCAGGAGCACTTCTGCTCCGCTTATCCAGAGTCATGTCAAATCCAGCACTGCATCAGCACATTATGTCAGTCAGATACATCATGCCTCACCTAGTAACAGGATGCCTACACAAAAATAGCTATGTCTTGACTTCAGGATTCATTCTTCATAATAGTAAAAAGAAAACGTGTCAACAATTTTAAAAGAAAAATCTACATCTCAACCTGTTCTCAACAACTCTACTTGCACTCTTGAATCTAAAACCTGTGTATTTCATGAGAATTGCACTATCCATCACTTACACTTAGAACTTTTTACTGCTCTCAGTCTTAAAATGCTTTCAAGACTTTTCCAGAGCTTCACAGTACTTACTGGTGATGCCAGCATTAGGAGCAGGACCTAGGAACCCAGAAGCTGCCTCTTTGCTCTGCACAGAACACTGTAGTAGCAGTAGTTTGTATTGTTGTTTTGACTCCCATGCAACAGGCTGATGACAAATATTTGTCATTTCCCTCTCAGTCCTTAACAGTAGGAATAAAAACAGATACTAATGGATTTTTAAAGTAACTATGCCAAAAAGAGAAAAAAAGCCTTGCATCCTTATCTAAATATTCACAAGAGCATTCTCAATGTCCAGCACTTAATCCACTGATTTACTAAAGGAACTTACCAACTGCTAAAGCAAGGATTAGCTATATCTAATTCAGAAGGAGTTTTAAGTTGCCTAAATATAAAACTAAGCTGGAGGAACAATCCTGAAGTAGCATAATTCCTGACAGCAAATTCTTATTGTCCGTTTTGCTAACGCACCAACACAATCAAAAAATCATGAGTCCTCAAAGAGAATTGATTGAATATTCCATCAAAGCATAGAAAGCAAAGCTTTACTAAAGCTGTGCAAGGGACCTTTCTCTTTTCTCAAACGTGCAAAGGTTGGGGTCACCGTTTCATTCAGCGCATACTGCCGCTACTTTAGGAACAGGATTTCCCCCAGAGCGTGTTTGGGCACGGGAAAAGGCTCCCCGGGGAAGTGATCACAGAACCAGCCTGACAGAGTTCAGTGTCTGGACAACGCTCTCAGGCACATGGTGGGATTCTTGGGGATGGTGCTGGGCAGGGCCAGGAGTTGGACTCGATGATCCTGATGGGTCCCTTCCAACTCTGCATATTCTGTAATTCTGTGATTAACTGTAGCATGCCGTGACATACACCGTCCATGCGATCTAATGCGCCTTCCTCCAACTTTCACTTGCCGTGCTGCTGAACGGGACAGAACGCGCCCCTGAGCGTCACTGCCGCCTGTCCCCTGCGAGCGCCAGGGCGCGACCCGCGCAGCGCCACATCAATGTCATCCCTTCCCGCACCGAGCGGCAGCGCTCCGGCCACGCCGAGGGCCGGACTGCCGCACTCCGGAGCGCCTGCCCGGGGGTCACAGCCCGGCGGTCACCGCCGAGCGGGGGCAGCGACCCTTGCGGCCCCGGCCCCGGGCCCCGGCCCCCTCAGCGGGCGGGCGGTCCCGGCGC
>VXAC01006723.1:260438-300550 GCA_013399225.1 Rhipidura dahli
GGGCCCGCGTCCCCCACCCCCCCCGGTCCCTCTCCACAGCCATTCACCGGTTTGCGACAGCTGGGTATCGGGAAACGGGCGCTGCTTTACGGCCGCGGCGCCGCCTTCTGGCTTCGGGAAGGGGTCGGCGCGAGGTGGCCGCCATCTTTTTTGTACGGATAGGAGTCAGCCAGGAGGGCGCGCAGGGGGTGGTGTCTGTAGGCCGTGGTTCCACGGGGGCAGCCATGTCGCTGTACGGAACGCCGAGGGTGCCTCCCACCGCGCCCTGCATGGATTATTTTAAAAGTAGGATTTTAAAATCCCATTTTTATTTCTTAATAGTTTACTCTGTTTTTCTAGGTAGCTTTTCAGCTTTCATGCCAGGCTGGGGTGTTCTATATTTGTTATCCCGCGAGTCGTTGGCACAAGAACAGGGGACTGAATGAGGTTGTGAGGTCAGGTCCGTGGAGGGGAACTGACATTGGTCTCAGTTATCCAGGTGCCTCAGGGATGTGCCCTGCACAAGAACCACTGACAACATACAGGAAGACAGAAATTTACTGCAAGGAGCTTACTAAAATGCACAGTCGGGCCACACGTCATAATTCCTACTCTGCATCTGAGCAGGTTTCTGTAGGGTACTTGGCCTGATTACTGTGTAGATTAGTAGAACCTGGAAAGGGTTTGCTTCTCTTAATGCTGTTTGTGTGTGAAAGAGGGTGGGAGAGGCTTGCCCCTCAGCTTGTCAGGAATATACAACCACCACCTCTAACACTTCAAAACTCAAAACACTTGCCCCACCCTGATTCTCCACTGCTCGCCTATTCTTTTTCCCTCCTTAAAGCCTAGGACATGCAAGTGAACCAAAGATTTAAGCATCCATGCAGGTGTAAGAAAGATGTCTGTCAAAGGCGTAATTCTCAGGTAAACAAACCAGAAAAACCTCATGACTGATACAGTTTTGGTGAGCCAAATCCTTTGGTTACTTCTGCAGGTGATGCTTTACATAACATTTACAAACCAGAGACAGTGATTAAGGGGTAGGAAGAACAGAAAGACTGTTTGCTGTGCTTAGGAGGAGTCAAACACAAGGGCAATTACAAGATCAGCCCATTATATAGGTGCCTTAAGAATACAGTTGGACAATATGTCATTTGTTTGTTGTAATTACAGTATAAACCAAAACATTAAGGCACCTGGCACTGTAGTGATTTAATAATAATAATAATAATAAATGTCCCTTAGTAACTTTGCCTCTAATTAAAAAGGAATCTAGCTGTCACAATAAATTGCACCTACCTGGCACTTGGAGATCCTGCGCTCTCTTGTGGTTTTCATCACCTTTTGAAGTGTTGCAGAACACCTGATCATTATCTTTCCTTTCTCCTGTAATGCAGCTCTACAGCATCTAGCAAGAAATTGTAGGCACTTTCTTTGACCTTTCCATTTCTTCTTAAAAGCAGATGAGAGTATGCTCAGTAATCATAAAATACAAACAAAAACAATGTTAGTATAAAAAGTACATATAATTAATTCTTTGTTGCTTTCCCATATTGATTAAGGTAATAAATTGTCCATATCATAGTAAATCCAATTTGCTTTAAAGGATTTGTAGTGGTGTATCTCTACTCCCTTTTCCCAAATTAGCATGTTATAGACAATTTAAGAGCAGTTCTGTTTCATTCCATTTCTCTGTATGCATCCATGATAGGTAAACTTAAATGTTATTAAATTTATTCATTAAAGGACTTTTCTAGATCTAATGATGTAAAACATATCAATAAACAACAAAATATACTTAAAGGGTATTATAACACCTTTATAAAATGTTTCTCAGAATTTTATTGCACTTACCACTTGCATTTAAAATGGTACTGTCAGTGTTGCAAGCATTGTAATCTACCTGTGTGCTGCATTTACTTCTTTCTGGACAACATGAACCTTCACGGATACTAGCAACTATGTTACTCTAAAAATAATTAATTGAAATATTTTTATGTGACTTCAAAAACTTCAGGATGAAAGTAACTACTTTAAGCATGAACTCATATGCATTTTTGTTAGAGCAAAGATTCTGTTAATATTTGGGGTTTCAGCTACTTAGAATGAATGGCTGTGTTTGGTTTCTCAAATCTGTTCTGCTTCCCTGCAAATTAAGAATCTGAGGTAAAATTCAGAGATTTTTCTTGTCAGCTCTCTCACTGCAGGTGACAGAAGATCCAACGTGAAGGGACAAGTGAGATATTAAGAAACTAAAATGAAATCAAAGTTGCACCAGCATGCAAGTAAGGGGAAAAAAGAGAATTATAGTACCAGGGAGATAATGCAAAGCAAAGATGTGGGGTTTTTTAAAGTTCCACAGCTTTCCAGGTGTGCTATAACAACAGTTTTGTAAAGTACTTAGAACAAACAATCTTATTTTAAAACTCAGCTGTGAAACCAAGGATTTTCAAAGTAACCAGTTTGACCTGAACAAAAATTAGACCAGGGTCTTCACAGAGTTGCCATCAAGACAACTCTATTAAGTTCAAGAACTTCAAGGGCTGGAGAAAAACTTGAAAAGCCTTACATCTTGCAGTTTACTTGAAATGAGTCCTTTGACTTTTGGTGGCTTTGAAATGCACTGTGGTGGGGTCTCAGTTGCCTATAACACACTCTGCTGGCAGAGAACAACCCTCTCTTATTCATGCCAACCACATCCCTTTAGGGCAGCACCTGGTTTTAAATTGTTAATAACAGACACTCCTGGAAAAGCATAAGAAAGAAGACAGTGTTCCTCTGTGTGATGTGCTACAGGCTCAAAGCAAACCACTGCTTTCAATGTAGTGCTTATTTCATTGTAGTAAACTAATGACCAAGTGATTGGATCTGTACTTGGCATAAAGCCTCCATTCCATACCAACCACATCTCAAACCTTACTCTAGAGCCCAAAGGCTGTATGCCCTAATACTTTCCAGCCAGATTAGTACTTCACAATACTATTTTTTCAAGTACAACACTGCCAGGAAACATTCAATCCACAAACACATAATTTTTTTTAATTCTTAATAGAATTGTTTATAGTTGAGGGAAAAATAAGTTGATCAGAGACTTGTGAACAAGTGTATAACTAGGATTAATTAACTTATACCTGATTATGGTACTGCATCTCTTCAATTATAATACACAACAGACTTTTCATATCCTTCACGAGACATGTATAGGTTTAATAAAGAGCTAGCAAGGATAGTCTGCAGCAGATAAATGCATTCCAGTCCTCCAGACACAAGCCCTTGATCAGAGTTAAAATTCTGAAGCCATCTCCTCCCATGACTGTTTTGTTGGAGCAGCTGTAGATAACAAAGCAGTCAGGAAGGAAAAGGTGTCTAAACTGAACCAGCAGGACAGAGCAGTGACATTTTCTGCACCACCACTGCAGCCTGCAGGATGGAGGTTTCCTTAGCTGCAGGAAGTCAGTGGTGGGAGATTATTCATTGTCTCCCCTTACTTCCATGACCTGGAGAAAAACCCCACAAAAGTCACGAGTCCATTAGAACTTTGAAAACTTTAAGAAACCCTTTGTCACAGTTTGAACCCCCCTGAGCTGGCAGTTCAGCCCCACACAGCCACTTGCTCACTTCCCCCTCCAGTGGGACAGGGAAAAGAGCTGGAAAGACAAAAGCAAGAAAGTCCCTGGGCTCAGATAAAGACACTTTAACAGATAAAGCAGAAACTCAAGCAAAGCCAAGCAAAGAATACATTCACCACTTCCTATGGGCCGGCAGGTATTCAGTCATTTCCAGGAAAGCAGGGCTCCATCACTTATAATGGTGACTTCAGATCTCAGACACCATAACTCAAATGCTCCCCTCTCCTCCTTCTTTCCCCAGCTTATATTGCTAAGCACAACATGATCTGGTCCGGGGTTTTCTTTGGGTGGGTTGGGATCAGCTGTCCTGGCTTTAACCCCTCCCAAATCCTTGTGCTCCCCCAGCCCACTCACTGGTGGGGCAGAGCAAGAGGCAAAAAAGGCCTTGACTCTGTGCAAGGCCTGCTCAGCAATAACCAAAACATCCCTGAGTTATCAACAGTGTTTTGCTCACAAATCCAAAATACAGCCCCATACCAGTTACTCTGATTAAAATTAACTCTCTCCCAGCCAAACCATTAACACCCTCCCATTTCAGGGTAGTTCTAGAATTTCACTGATGTCAAGAGAAGGAAACACAAAAATTTACTCACTCTAAATGCAAACAGTGTTTCTTACCCTTAAAGATTATCTTCAGCAGGCTGTACAAGAGAAGTAAATCAGAGAGAATTTAAGTGGTATCCGATGTGCACAGCACACAGCAATAGGAAATCTAGCAGAACTATGATGCCCCTTTGTATGTTTTAATTAGACCTGATTATAACCCTCATATAGTTAAGGCATTTTTCCTAATGAACAATTCAATCAACTTCATTTAACGATTACTGAGAAAAAGGGAGTGTAAAAACACAGACAGTATTTACATGAAAACTACACAATGAAGTATTTCCAGGTTGTGAAGCTCACCTGCTAAAGCTTTCTCCAGAAGCAGAATAAAGAACTAGGTCATTAGTCTGGACATACTGACTAAACTAAAACTGTGTCAGTAGAAAATGCACTGAAATACTCTGAAGCACTTTGGGAAGCTTTCAATAACAATTATTAATCTAAAAGCATAATGAGATATTCCTACCCTAGTGTTTATCATCACAGAAAACTCATATGACATAACATTTTTAGGTATTTTGGAGATCAGAGTAGCAATTTTCTACCAGTGGATTTCAGCCAGCTATGGGTATGGAAAAAAGGTGCTTTGCTTGGTCTTCTGCAGTGTTTTTTTAAACACAGTGTTAGCATTTAAGGTTCAGTAACAGCTTTTTGAATTGCTTCTAGTCTGAAAACTTCTTTAGGATAGCACCTGTTCAGTTGTACTTACACTCCTTTTTGTCACAGGGGTTACTACAACCTGTGTTCACAGGTGGCTGGAAACAGTGAAAACCAACAGTTCAAGCTAAAGAAGTACTATGTGAGAAACCCACAGGATTAAATCAATCATATTTTTTAGTTATTCTAAGGGATGAGACTTCTCCAAGTTGTGTATTCTTTTCAATAAAAAATAGCAGGACAAAACCAAACATTTTATTTTAAAGTAGCTACTACTGTAAAGATCGTGATTCAGGCTGATAAAGCCTAAAAACCTTCACTTTAAAAAAAACCCCATCCATTACATGATTTACAGTCAATGAAATGTAATATTAGATTTCATATTTCATCTTACCTGCACAATTCTGGCTGTAACTGTGTATTCTTTTTAGCTAGGAATTTAGAAATCCATCTTACACAAGATAGAGCTCTGAAATTGAAATATTTACCTCGTAGCGAGTTAAACTACCACTTATTCTGTAGTGAGTGTTCTAGAAATAAGCCTCTTTGTTAGCTAAAGTCAGAACCAGCATGTTTAAAAATGCAAAATACAGGCTTAGTGTACAATAGTTAAGGCTTGACATTTTGGTAGTGGCAAAAGCTAGGTACCTCAAAGCTTGCCATACCTCAGCTTCCCCTCTCAAAATCTGCCAAAGGAACTAAACCAAGACTTGAAGTATGATCACCTTCTAAAAATCTGTATGAAAAGAGGCTGAGCTTGGAACAAAATCAAGATCTTTGTGCCAGTAACTTTATGAAGTCATGCCAGACTTGTTTTGGCATCTGCATGGTAGCAAGGGCAAACTGTTTGAAGTTGGAAGTTGTGAAACCACTTAACAAGAAACAGCAGCTTTATATCAGGCCTGAAGTTTAATCAGTTTAGGTTTTTACTCTTATTTAAATAAGCAAATAGCTCAGCTGCTTTCATTTTGCATAGTTCTGCTTCAGCCTTAGATATACCAGTCAGGCTAGTCAGCACCAGCTAATTTAGTACACTCAGATGAGTGCTTTCTACTGCTAAAACAATCTACTGAAGCTTTTGAAAGAAGAGAGAGCCAGTGACCTACCTTCTTACTGGTTCATATTACCATTTTAAACATTGAAACTATTTATAGTATTTGACACTGCAGCTTAGACAAGGACATACATCATGGCTGTTCAGTTCTCAGGCCACAAGAGAACTGAAGGCTGGTCAAACAGCCCAAGAGCTGTAAGAAAGGGATTTCAGAAATGCTTCCTAGCATTTGTATTCAGGTTTGATTTAAAATGCAAGCACCAGGCTTCAACAACAAATACCAAGATCCTCAGCAGCTTTCTGAAATAAAGAAATAACCTGTGTTAAAATCAGATTCAAGTCTCATGCAGGGGGGAAGCCATTTATGAATATTTATGCTACATAAAGTTGAATTTTAACTTTAGAATATATTGCAGCTGAATAACAGTGTAAGCCAGCCCCTTCAGTGACTCTTTTCAGGTTTAAGACTTTCAATTATATCACTACTAAAGGACTGATGCTATGACCATGCTAGATTTTGATAGGGTATGTATTTAAAAGTAGTCCTCATGAAGTACGTAGCACTGCACTTGTAATTTCTTGACCTTTCAGTTGAGAAGAAAGAAGGTAACTAAACCCCGAATTAATTTTGATCAAGGTAACACTCTTAAGAATAACATTAAGCAAGAACTATTACAATCCCAGTTAAATACAAATTACCCTAAATTATTGAAACTTGGAGACCAGTTCTATGTAGTAAAAATTACATAGAACTGGTAATTCATGTACACCCCACATCAGGAAAAAGGTCAGTGATATGTCTTAAAATTGAAACCACGGGCAAAATTAATACTAAAATGCATATTAACTTGTTTTATTGAGGCACAACAAGGCATTGTGAATAGCCCATACTTGAGGCAATCAGTGTAGTAAGCTGGACATTAATACAGTTTAGGGTAAGTGCAAACAATACACATTCACAGCTTTATTAGCAAGGCTACATCACAACTGATAAAGTGCCAAATTAGTGCTGATTCAGTACCCCAACTCCATGATTTCACCTTGCAAAACAGGACCACCATTTCCCCCCAATAATGGAACCACGTATCCTCTATAAAGTCAGTAGTAAGTGCAAAGCTAGTCCCACCCCCCTCACCAAGGTGTATGGAGCAGCTCTTTTGTAAACATTGCACTGGATTTTAGTCCTGATAAAGGAGATATCCCGAAAAGGTGGAGTATTTCCAGCTACTTCCATAGATGGCTCCCCGATGCAGCCGTAGCCAGATCTGATCTCCCTGGAACAGCTGCAGGACTGCATGGTTGCTAGCTGTTTCATGGTCAGGAGCCCCATCATTTGCATAGGCTGACACGAGGACCTCTTCATTCTTCATGAGATTCACGTACAGCGGGACATTGACGGCCAGTTTCAGCATGTGGAAGATGAAGACATAGGTACCATTCACCGGACAGTTGAACCTTCCAAGCTGGATATCAAAAGTTTCTCCAAGGTTGTTCAGCAACAGGTCAAATGCAATGGGCTGGTCTAGAGTTCCAGGGGCCAGGTTGGATGTTCGAGCGGCAGAGAAGGCGACCCTCATCTGCTGCGGGAGCGGGTACACGTGCACCGGCAGGATGGTGGCAGCCTGGCTCGTCACTGGCACGTCCACAGGGGTGATGCTGCGGGAGTCTCCCTGCCCAGAGTCCCCACTGTTAAAGGTCTCATTGTCTCGTTCTGGGCTGCTCACCTGAGAGGAGTCACTCCACCCTGCTGTTAAGAACCATTAGCAGCAGTTAAGTATTAAAACAGGATCCCCTTAAGCCTGCAGGCATAATCCTAAGCAGCAAGTGTACAGGCTTTGCAGCAGGTTGATCTTTCAGCCACAGCGACTTGTCAGAGGACCCCAGTGAGAGCAGAACTGTGAAGCTGGCTTACATTCATCACACTTGCATTGAGCAGGATGGGACATAACTGACCTATGAAAAATTACTTCTTATACTTCTGAGTAAGAGAGGGCAGTAGGTTGCAATCATTTTAGTTTTAGTATGTGACACATGTCATCTTAAAAAGCATATGCTAACTTCTGAGCAGAAATAAAATGTAATTGCTGAAAGTACTGACCAAGTGAGACCCACATCAACTTCAAGATCTGAATTTTCACTTCATGTTACTCAACACTCTTCTTCTGTAGTTGCATTTCTAGTAGACCTAATCATCTTATGATGCTAGAATATTTAAAGTCTGACCAACTAGAATTGCTTTTAAGTTTTCTGCACCTTGCTCCCCAAATTGAAGCTGTTAATCTTTTCAAATATCCAAGTTAAAAAGGTCTATAAAGAAAACATTAATAAATCTGAGAAATTTAGAGCAGTCACACTGCAAACCATTGTTATTTCCACTGAGAAACACCTTAAGTGAAGTTGCAGTGAGATCTTAATTCTAATGAGTACTTCCATCAGCTGTTAATTCACCATGACCTCATATTTAGTTCTCTTCTGAAGTATATTCTATGAATCATCCCTCAAACTAGGATATGACCTGCTTTATCCTAAAACAGCTTCCACAACATGCCATAATTTCCCTTTAGTCTCTAAAATAGTGATCTACAGCTACTCTTCATCTTACTTCTCATCTGTAGCACTGGAAGTCTCTTTTTTCTAGCACATACAGTAGGAACAAATCATCTTGTTTTCAACTCTTCAAAACACATGCTATTTCATGCTTGGACTCAAACAACTAGCCTTATTTATTTATTTAGGTTTTGTACTCCTCTATGGAAATAGAGAGTAAACCTGTATTACCAAATAAATTTTCATAGAAGAAATTATTTTACAAAGCCTCTGTGATCTGATAGCCTACTCAGAATCAGGGGAGCCTACATGATTAAGAGGAAAAGCCCAGTGCTTCTTCCCTGAACTCAGGGAACTGCCCTGAGTGCATCTTCCTAATCAGGTTATTTGTGAAGTTCAGTAAGGTACTGCTGTGTCAGAACTTTGTCAGGAAGACTCCAGACTGAGAATAGTGAAATTAAATCTTCTGCTGTGCAATGCTGTGTAAGAACCACACTCGAGCCTCCACCTAAGCTTGGTTAACTTACATCAAGCTCAATCTGTTAGGTGAGTGATGGTATTCTGCTTTTCACACTGTTCCCAGTAACACCCCAGCTGCAATACCCAAGCACATATTGGAGCACTGATGTCGGCCTTACCTCTTGAATTTGCTCGAGGACCACTGCTTATCCCACCTCGTTTATAGCACTGCTGGTAATTAACATCCTAAAAGAGAAGTGTTAGGAAGATGGCTATAAGCAAATCTGAACTCAAGTGAGGCAAATACACTTTTCTGCACAATTTATTCCATCTCTAGCATAGACAGGGACAGTTCAGGAACAAGATGTAGATAACCAGCTTTACTTTTGGAAAATTTACTTTTACAATAGCTTGTATGAAATTAAAGATCCACTTTGATACCTGTTGTAGCAAGTTAGCTTCTGAACTATGGACTCAGCTGAGGTTACTGAGCACTACCCTTAAATCTCAAGTCTGTTCAAAGTCCATGAGCCTGCACAGAAGACACTGAGACCCTCCTCACACCACCTTTACCTTCTTACTTTCTTTTTTTTGGGGGGCAGGGGGGGGTTGGCCTAACTACATTCTCAGCCAATCCATTTAGGAGTTCATTATTTTACATTACAGAGGCCTTTTAGTGAGCCAACTTTTAAACTAATAGACCAGACTCATACAGTGTTATTTACCATCTGCTTGCATTTCAAAGGTTCCTTTCAGACTAAAATCAGCCTGTCATAGAGATGTTACCTCTCTGAACTGACTTATTCCAGCTGCTGTCTACCATTCCACAAAAGGGTTTGTCTATGGAACAAAACTAACCTCTAGCTTGAAAGTAATAGCTCACCTGTAAGATAATGAAAGACTACCATGTTAGAAGATTTGGCTCCTGTACAGTGGAAGGCTACTGGAAATAAAGTCAATACTTACCCTCTGAGAATATGGCATTCCAGCATAATCTCTACCAGGAAACTGTAGCTGGCCGTAGTTGCCATTAGTTAATGAAGGTGAACCTCTGTAAGCATCAAAACCTGTTCAAATAGAGTTGATTATTCAGTATCACTCATTGTTTGATTTACATTACAAGTCCAGAATATAAATACAACTCTTTTTCTGGCAATTATGTACATTAAGTTATGCAGTAACACAGCTATTCTTAAACTTGGAATTGAATAGGGGCCTTGCTACTCCTATAGCACATGCATTTCATTAGCTACTCATAACTTACAGACTGTGGCTATATCAAAATTTCATGTTAAAAATATTAACATCAGACCCTACCCATTGCCTGTGATACTAATGGGATGTCCCGGAACAGCTGAAAAGCTTGCTAAATTCAAAAATGGGATTGAAGGTAGAATTAAGAAACATTTTCTTTTGCTGTTACATACACTGAGCTATTACTGTTACACATTTAGGTGCTACAATAATATTTTGCCTCCTTAGCTATTAACTTATTAACTTAAGCTATTATTTAACTACCAAAGCAGAGCTGCAAGCAATTCCATACCAGACACCACCAAACCCTGGACTGCTGTTAAGTCAGAACTATAAAACTCATCCTCTCGCACAGGTTCCTACAAGGTACTGAGCAGGCTCAGCCCAACAAGCTGACCTATCACAGACTAAATGCCCTTCCACTGCAAAGGAGAATAGGCCACAACCTGCACCTGGTAGCTACCAACAACCTTAATTTAGTAACTGCCTAAAGTCAGCTGAAACTCTTTATAGTACTTCAGCCAGCAGCAAGAGAATAACTGGTCTACAGAGACCAAATAAGCCTCCTCTTAAAACTCTTCAGTTTGTTATTCATCTAGAAGGGCTCTTCACTACTGGTAACCTCTCCCCCATCTTGGTTTCTGCTGGTAATATTAAAGTCAGCAGTGCTAAGAAAAAAATACCTTGTTTTGGGCAAACACTGCAAGTGATATCTGAAGAGAAAGAATTTTGTCGGCAAGATGCCAAGAAAAAAAATAAAGTGGGTAAGAAGTTCAGAACAGCACATGAAATTGCCAACAGAAGAGTCCATATGAGTAATCTAATAACCTATTACTAAAGTTTCTATATTCATGTTTAGGGAAGCTATGAAATTCCTCTGCCATTTGGCCTGATATCTCAAGTACAGGGACCACAAATAAAAGTCAGAATGAACTTCCTTAAATTCTACAACAGAGGGCCCTGTTCTCTGCACATTGCCCTTACAGTCTTGTTTGGAGAAGTTTTATTAATTTAATGAGAAGAACATGAATTTAATACTGTTTTGTGTTAAGTCCCATTCTAATGGTAGTACATTAGATATTTTTTAGGATGACAGTAAATGCAGGCATACCTTTGTACCCACCAGGGGAGCGATATGAGTTAGCCAGCGACCTTCCACCTCTAGCAGATCCTCTGACAGACCCACGACTGTTGAGGTAGGGCTGAGGGGGTCTGGGAATAACATTAGCCTGTGCTGGATAAAAGGCAAGGCTACCATTGCTAACAGGAACAGCTCCATCAGGTTGATAGTTCACTGCTTAAAACAGAAGGCACAGATGAATTCAAAGCTTTTTATAACTGCAGTAAGTTACCACACATAGAAGCAAGGGCAGCATTAGGACATTCAGAGGCCAATTAAGCTGCTCTGAATATTCTATTCTTCTGTCCCTTCATTACTTCATTTGAGTGATTGGATCCTTCCCTTTGTTTTGTCAAGTGTAATGTTTGTTAAAGTCTACTCTAGATAGCTCAGGCTCTCAGTGTAAGTCCCTAATGCATTCAACAAGAATCAGTAGCATAGGTGAGAACAAGCTTGCCAGCAGCATGAAAAAACCCAGTCTAAATTAAAATCAAGTAACATTTGATTAAGAATTTTCACTGATAAACTAAGTCACCTCAGTACTGACATCCCTTGAAACAGTGAGACAAACTCCACCACACCTAGATAGCAGTGATGACTATGGAAAGCAGATATTTGGGTTCAGTCTCTTCAACAGACATTCCTACCACATATTAGGCAGTTCAACTTCAAGCAAAATGTATTAAAGAATCCTTTTCAGTCACAGGGGTGAGTGAGTGGTTAGCTTTAAAAAAAAACCTTGTGACCATGAATGTGCTTCCACAAGATCATGGTTTATTTCAATCCAAAAAGCTTAAAATTGATCCAGAACAACAGTATAAACCCCTACGTGAAGTCTGTGCAGAACCACTGCACAAAGCTAATCAAGAAACTACAGTTTTCCATAAAAAAGTACAGAAGGCTTATCATCTGTAATCTCAGACATGACAAGGAGGATTGAAGCTAAACATGCTTTCCTGACTGCTACTCTTACACTGTTCTTTTGAGTTCATGTCTCATTGACTTCACACACTATCAGTCCGTTCCTAGTCTAAGAGCTGTGAAAATCACTCTGGCAGAAAAACAGCAGTTTTAAATGATCTTGAGCCATTTCATTAGACAGCCTTATGAATACAGATCCCTAGGTGTCACTTTTTCATCCTAAAACTTCAAGATATTAGGGGCCAGTTTCATATCAAATTTAGTGCCAGCTATACAAATCCACCTGGTGCACTACCTGAATGTCAAGTAGATCAGGTTTGTATTGAATGGAACAACTCAAGACCACTTACTAGTTTGGTGTTTCTCAGATCAGATTGAAAACTTACCCCAGCTTTC
Source organism: Rhipidura dahli (assembly GCA_013399225.1). Lineage (NCBI taxonomy): Eukaryota > Metazoa > Chordata > Aves > Passeriformes > Rhipiduridae > Rhipidura > Rhipidura dahli. The sequence goes on from VXAC01006723.1 coordinate 273,061, forward strand.
TTACTTAGCATTCAGCAGCTCCCAGCACTGACAGCACTATTACCAGAGACCATATTAATGGTTCCAAATAAGAGTATTTCATCATTGCTGCTATTCCAAGCAAATGATTGTTTGACTGGCAAGTATCACCACATACTTGAATTTCTCACCCACGGGGAAATTCAGGCATGTAAGTGACAACAGTCTGTTCATCTAATATAGAAACAAGTTTGAACCAGCCTTTCATCCTGCTAGGAGTTTTGAAATTAAGTTTACATACCATCAACTACATTAGAATTGATATATGCCTAATGTTAGACATTTATGTAGGATGTGTTAAGAATTTCACTGGGTTAGAAGAACTCAACAGCATTTGATAATGAATTTAAATACTATTATAAAAAACATACTTAAAGACCACTTGAAATACAGATCCAGGTGCAATTCTCACCTGAAGACAGAGATTCTTGTGAAAGAGAGGTTTGTTCTGCAACATGAGAAGATTGCAACTGGCATTGAGGAGGAGTCTGTGTACTTGCTGTGGAGAAACTCTGGTTGTATCCCGCTGAGTACGAAGAATCCTCTTTAATTTCCTGGTCTTTACGTGGAGGCAGTGGTGCATTCACTTTAAATACCTACAACATATTTGAAAACACGTGCTTAACACTACCAGCTAAAGTCTCTGCCTAATGCCACCACCCTGCTAGGCTGTGGTTTAAATCCATATGCTTTTTAGCATATTTCTAGAACACCAGCTGCTTCTCAGAAATAATCAAACATAACATACATCAACCCATCCCTTTCCCCTCTCAGTAAACTTCCAGAACACACTCCTGTTTATGTAGCTACTACCCAAGGAACAGCTTGATTGACCATAGCTACTGTACCATAGCTACCAGCAGAGCTGTACTCTTATCAGCAGAACAATTACCATACACCAAGCTATTTTCCTTCTATGAGAAATCCATTGTGAAATTCACTGACTACCTGCCCTACACTTCAACCTGAAGCTGGGACAGCTTTCACTGAGATATTCACATTTGGGAACAACCTGGGTGTTTATACACGTCTTGGAACCTGATGTAACACTGCTATCCACTCAGTAGATACATTAGATATCATTTGCCCCTTCAGTAAATTGAGTTTAATCTTTTCTACTCATTTAAAGTTCCCCAAGAGTAAACACAACCTAAATGAGTCTTGTCATCCAAAAGTTACAGTCTGGGCAGTAAAGTGATGAGCAGATATTACTGCTGGTTAAATCTAACCAACCAGACTTCAGTCACTCCAGTGACTGTATTACTTTATAGCCAGTAACACAATCACCAGAAATAATACTGTTAAAAGTGACAACTAGTATCAACATCAAACAGGCAAAGTCTATTTTGAGTAAAAGGATCTAAATTTCACATAAAGAACTGTCAGCAGTACTGGTACTGAGTCTACACATGTATCTGTCCATTTTCCAAGACTATAAACTCTCTGAAGACAGACTTGAGCAAAAGCCACAGCTACATGATGCAAGAAATAGTTTCACAGCTTGACAATGCTTACTATTTGCAGATGCCCTTATAATTAAAAAACCAAGAAATGAATACTTTTTCCAGGGTCAAGAAACACAGTATTGCCTCTAAGAGGCAGCATGGAAATGCCTCATGATACTGAAGTGTTGAACATAAATTTTGAACCATTGTAAAATAAAACAGGCTTTGTTGGTTTTGGTGTTTTTTGGTTTTTTTTTAATTTTGATCACTTGATCTGGTAAATAAAGCAATCCAAGTAATCCTTTTTCTAAAACAAATTTGAGAATGCAGGGCAGTCAGACCGTCAACACCCACATCCTGATGTATTTGTAGTAAGTGGTCTGCTTTTTCCTACAGTGAGGTTACAGGTGGAATTCAAATCAAAGACTAAGACTACAGGCCAAGTCTATCTTTAAGCTTCCATAAGCACAAGAGCAGCATAGGATGTTTGAGGACCTGTAATCAGATACTTCCATTACTGTCACTGTAAGCCCACTATTTGGCAAGGAATTATCCTGGCTATCTACTCAAGTCCAAAGGCTGTGTTTTCCTGAGAGCAATGAGAATCTAACCAATGTAGGGAAGAAGAAAACCCTGCACTGCAAAGGTAGAGATTCCTACCACTACAAGAAGAATGAATATCTTCATGACTTAGTGACAGATGTTTGCCAGGTTTACCCAAAAATCCCAAGAGCAATCTTGGACATTTAACATCTCTGAAAACATGGCATTAGTTCAAGTGAACTTTCAGTGGTATTGTTATTATCAAAGCACTCTGAACAAAGCAAGTTCAGACAACCAGAATGACTGAGACCAAGACTACATATTTATACCAAGACAGATCCTTATCTTACAGCCTGGGTCCCCAAAAGAATGAACTCCTCAATCATAGCATGCTGCTACTTCTCCACTTCCAGGAGAAAACCACCACCTAGCCACTTAGCATAATTTAAACACAACTAGCTTAGAAAAAACTACCTCCCTACCACTTACTTGTAATGTGTATCACAATTCTGTACCTCTGAGGTAGGTACTTAAACCTCTTCTACAAATACAGAAAACCCAGCAGGAAAAAAAAAAAAAAAAAAAAAAAAAATCAATGCAGTGATTTTACTACAGACCACAGCAGGATGTCACAGAAGTTTTAGTTGTTGACTCCTGAGATTTGAAAGGCTATTAGCTACCTTCTCCCACCAGTTCCTACCATATATGTCTCAATACTGCAAGACACAGATTCTCCAGCAAGTTGTGAATTGCACTGGTACTTTTGTTAAAATGCAGAATGCCTTTGGAGAATCTAAAGCTTGCTATTGAGGAAATCATTAAATGAATGTTTGTATCATCTTCTGAAGAATGTACTAGAGGAGTAAGTAATGTTGCCTTCTCTGCACTTGAACTTAATGAAATGGAGACCTTTCCTCTGAACCTCTCTAAGCCTGCACTGCAGATTACCAGGAAGTAGCAAGGTTTGATACTATTTTTGAGGCCATACACCATTACTGATGTTCTATATTGGCAGCAAACATCTCAGACTGTTTGGTCTATTTCCTGGGTATGTACATTAATTGTTAACAACAGGATAATGAACAACACTAGTCTTACCAAAAACACATTTTCCATTATTCCACTGGACTGAGTTTTACCCCACTGAAGCAAACAGTACAATAAGCAGAAAGACAAACTCAGGCTTCTGAAAGCATTTTGCCCTAACGTCTGTATACTTCAGGATTCCCGTTCTCCAGTGAAGTCTGTTTTATTTGAAATATTTTCCCAAAAAAAGTGTACATACAGTCAAATCTTTCTTTAGGGCATAGCTATAAAACTGTTGATTTCAGGCCTGACTCCTCCCTCTTAGTTTTTTGAGGCTACTAAGATATCCTAGTATTATTTTTTTGGGACTATATAGAGCAAAACCAGGATCTTTGTTCTTAGACGATCTGTTGTATGTTCTGAAGGCATTAGAGAACCAAAGGACTAATCTAGGTTTTATTGTTAAAACAAAAACATCTATCAAGTTCTGCACTATTCCAAGAGGAGCCAGTTCCTCAGTGCTAGTCCCAAGTTACTCACTTCACTGTCAATTCTTTCTGTGTGTTTCATACTTACAGTCTGCATAGCCTGAAAAGGAGCTGCTGTTATTGTGACAGAGCTGCTGCTTGCTGGAGGAGACTGAAAGCTTTGTGCTGGTGGCACTGATGGCACAGGGGTGCTTGAAGTAGGCAACGGTGACTGTGGCTCACTTGGGAGGGGAATGGTTGCCTGGGGGAAGAACAAATGTAATGAAAGGTCACTTGATAATTATCAGGCAGTAACAGAAGCAGTTAATTTGTTCTAAAGCCTAGACTGACAGAAGTCAGCAGTTTCTACAGGATGACATTTGGACATAGTAGAGCTACAAAATAGCTTTTGCTTACAATTTCAAATCTTGCTGTGCATCCTCAGCAAACAGTACTTCTATTGCAGTCTCTGCTGATTAAGTGAAATGTGCCTATGAGCTACTATACATACCATTCTTTGGAATAATATCACAATAAAGACAGATATTTTTCCCTACCACTAAGGACACAGAATGCTTTCTGTTCCATTTATTAAAAGAAGATTCTCTGGCTGATATTAAAAATTACTTCTCTTTTCTGGAAGAACTTAGGAAATTTAGGGGGTCTGATTTTTTTCCCCTTTCCAACTTAATTATGTTTCAGATTAGAAACAATGCTGAGTTGTCCAGACAAAGTATTAACCAGCATTAGGCCTCAGCTGTGCAGATGGCAAAATGAAGTGTCAATTTAGAACACCAATATTTATAGGAATTGGGAGTCAAAAGAACCATATTTAAAGCCTTACCATTTCAGCAACTTAAATATTTACTTCACTTGTGATAGCTCACCTGGGCAATTTCAATCTTTTTAGGTATCAATGGTTCAGAAATACGTGAACTTGTCTGATACAGAGGCTGGGAAGTATATTTCTCCTTCTCTTGAGAAAGTGATGTTGATGCCTAGAAGAAGCCATAATGCACCTGCTATTACAAGTAGTACTACAGAGTTCTATGAAATGCCAGTGCAAAAGTTGAAACAAACAGATTCTGAAAGACCAGCACAAACATTAAATCCAAAGCCAAAGTACTAAATAGTCATCTTAACCAAAGCTTTAAGTAATTACCTTTAGAGATTCAAATTTAGATTACTCTTACACAACTGGTTGCACAACTAGCCCTGCAAAGTCAGATCATTTTAAGAACAGTAGATTACTTCAAGCACTTACAGTGAAGCCTGCAACACACACCTGTCTCACTGAATTATATGGAAGTATATGCTGAGCTTCTGGTAAGCTCTGCTGAAGACTTTGCAAAGCCTGCATGTTTTGTAGTTAGCTCACGCTTGTAAAGTTTAGGAGCTGCTTAATACTTAAATACAGAGCCTAGGGCTAAAGATTACCAGTCCTGTGCCCACCACGTACACATCACAGTGCCTCAGATAGCACCGGGATGTACTTGCACACCAGGAGGAACACTGTCACCATGGAGTGTATTCCTTGGTTGTGCTGGGACAAAAACTTAACTACTACTTTCCCTGGCAAGAAAGACAGATACTAGACTTCAAGCTGAAGGGACTAAAGATAGGCTGGGCACAAGCAACCCAAATTCCAAACAAAAAATTTGCAGGGAACCTCAGAACATTCTACTAAATCAGATGTTCTACATTATAGCACAAGACAAGCCTTCTGGATGCATATTGAACAGCAAAATTACTGAATTCTTCTCAGCACAAGGAGTCTTATGGCACAGTAGAAGTGAGAGAAGGTGTCAAGAACTGGAACTAAACTGCTGATTCAAGAGGTCGTAAGACTTATAGCCCTGTCAGAGCATTATATTCAGCAATATAATATATTAAGAAAGAATACTACATACAGAGTATGCTGATACCATCAGCCAAAAAAAAGTAAAAATAACATTTCCCATTATGACCTACATACTCTGAACTATAGAGTCCAACAAGAAAGAGCCAGCTGTGTTCTTGAACATAGCAATACAACTCACAAGAGATCTTTAAGACAGTGATCTACATAAATTGAAACTTCTCAGCTATAAACACTGTTTGAATGTTACTTGAAGATTTAACTGCACATAAATACAATTAAGCAGCAACGTTTTAGGTCTTAGCTGAACATCAGAAAGTCAGAGTCCCAGTATTTTTTCAGTTAGTGCTTGAGAGACCAAGCACTAACAGGTTACACACAGGTTCAGCTGTTTCCTGACAATACCAATTGCAATTTATGCAATTTCTTTGCCATCATTAGAGGCATATTCTACACTGTAACCAAAGCAAATATTTATGCTGCTCCCATGTTCACACAAAAATGTGCACCACACTTTTTAGTGAGCATTTTTCATCCCACACCCTTCCTGTGTCAAGAAGCAGACTGTTCCCTTTGCATTCATGCAGTGCTAGCAAGACTTTTCCACCCATCTTTAAGTATTTCAGATTGCAGGCTATACTACTGCTGTCACTTGCATTCTGTCCCTATATGTTGTTCAAGTACAGCTACTCAGGAGGGCCCCAGCTCAGCTTTCTGTTAGGGCTGGCTGTCACACAGATCTGAATGCCAGTGAACCCCAGGGTATGGTACCTGTGGTGTCACCAAGTCTTCAGTTTCAGAGCCAGAAAGAGCGTGATCAGCAGATGCTAGGGAAGTGTTTGAACCATGCAGTGCCATGGATGAAGCAGCAGGCTTGCAAGGAGAGAAGACAGAGATAAGGTTTGGAAAATATCAAATGTAAATGTTTGGTGTCACTAAGACTCACACCCTGAGCATGTCCAAGTAAACCTCACAATAAGGCAGGGACCAAAGTGTTTTGACCAGTCAGTCAGATTTTTAGGAATTCTCGTTAGTGGCAAGAAAACATTTAAAAGCAAAAGTCACAAGACATGCAAGCACATTGAGTGAATTTAAGGTTCATTTAGCCATAATTACCAAAGCTTGAGACAATTTTTGGTGTCAGGATCTTGATAATGGAAACATGCACTATCTAGGAAAGAAGCTAGCTGTTCTTCTGCACAGCTACTAGCTGTGACCTGAATCTATAGGTAAAATATGCAAGCTATTTCAGCATGTCTTCAACATACTTCAAGAATTTTCAAGCATTTATTGTCCCTTTTCAACCAGAAGAGCAGCCAGCTTTGTCAGCATTTGAGTGATCTTAGACTCACAAGGTACTACATTGGATGAAATACAAAGCCAACTGACAAGAAAAACAACTCAAGTGCAAGTCCATGCTGCTAAATAACCTCTCTGCCTCTTCATGGCAGCCCTAACTTCAACTTACCTGAACAGGCTTTTGAAGAAAATCACTCTGACTTGGCAGTTTCTGCTCTTTTGAAGCTGTAAAAATAGAATGCATTAAGCAACATTTACAGTTGCAGTGTGCAGTCCTATTTTTTTTAATTATTTCGTATGTGAAGATGTAAACTATTTTTACCATGTGGACTGCAAAGATTTAAAAGTAGCATCAGCAAACTATACCCAATTGAAAACTTCAGGTTTTTGGTAAAAGAGGACAGGTATTCAATGATAAAAATATTTTTACCACAGAAGAGATACCCACTTTCCAGATCAAGAAAAAAATTGATAAACTGGGTAATTGAAATCTACAGCCCAAGATCCACCCAGTCTTTTAGCATGGTCTATTCTTTATAATTAAACAAGCTGTCTTCACCAGGCCAACTGACCTACAGCCCAAGCAAACCTTGTTAGTGCTTGCAAAATTTTACATACCATTTACACTTATAGTATCACCTACCTACAGGACTACTTGCTGGAGTAACTGAAGGAGGTTGGGATGAACCAATGGCACTTGGTGAAGCTTTATCAAAATCCAGAATGGACTCCTTTCAAAAAGAAAATCACCATTGGGTAGAAAAAAAATTAAACTCTAGATACAAATGAAACATTCTCACTTGACAAGCTGCTGTTAGCTAATTAGAGCTAAATTCATTCATTCAGTGCCAGCACACATTGTCAGCACTGTTTTCCCTAACCCAATAGGAACCAGAGCTTTGTGCTACAACAGCACAGAAAAACATACTTGCATGAAGTTGTAAGTCCCTTGTATCTGAGTCATCAGATCCTGAAGTTTTTCCCTTCTCAATACTGGATCTTTTGGAAGAGCTGAAGTAGAGCAAAATTCTGCAGCTGGCTGATGTACAGGTTTAGGCACCTAATAAGGAGAAATTACATTAAATCTAATACTGGTAGCAGGACAAGCTGCCTTATCCAATATACTTCCAGAGCAACCAAGAGGTGTCAAACACTGTGGGCCAGGGAATTCTGTGCTGTTACTGGTATTTCTTGAATCAAGCTTTCACTTTATTAGAAAAAAAGTCCACTTCCTGTTGTTACAACTAGTTAAGCCACAGATTTTATAGAATGGTTTGGGTTGGAAGAGGGCTTGAAGATTATCTAGTTCCACCCCCCCTGCCATGGGCAGGAGCACCTTTCACTAGATTAATTCACTTCAGTTTCTTATAGTCTAATGTAAAGTAGTAAGTTGCCTGCATCTAGTGCAAAATTAGGCAATTCCATCAAAGGAAACTCACATTTAAATTGAGGGACAGAACAAACTTAAAAATCAAAGCTTCATCACTCAAGGTTTACTTCCTCCCAACAGAGCCTACACCATTAAGTACAGCTCTTATATTAGGATAGCTTCTCCAGACATTCTGTAAAAACTGCACCTAAGTGATATATTGCAAGTAAGTAACTCAGGATGAGACCAAAGTGTTTTTACTAAAAAGCCAGATTATCGCAATGCACCAGCTCCTGCAGAAAGTATTACAACCAAGTTGGGCATAAATATACCTGTGCTCCTACACAAGAGCCTAACATGGACTTTTGCAGGGCTTTATCACTCCTTGAATATTTCAGCTGGTTTCTTTAAGAGTTCATCCCAACAGGTTCTCACTCGACTTTAAAAGAGGGAAATGCTTTGTCAGAGAACAAGTCAGTCTAAGGTAACAGAAAAATCATAATAATAAGCTCCTTAAATAGGAGAAACCATGTTGTTTGTAGGGTGACAATAACATTAGACTGTCTACATAGTCTATGTCTTTTGAAAGCAGCTCAGAGAAGAGGCAGGCTCCTTAGAAGTATTTCAACCAAATAACTTTTTGTGGTTCTCTAAAGTTTTGCTGTTCTTATGTTTGTCCGTGCAGCTAGAGGGAGGCAAATCTGAAGACATTCAGTTGCATTATTCCAACTGGCCCAAATGTTGAAATATACAGGAACATGTGAAAGAAAGCCTTTACTTCCAACACCTGTGTTTCTAACAGGCTGTTACTATTCAATATATTGTACAGCCCTGTCAGTGAGTATTTGCATGCAGTCATTGAAAAATGTATGGCAGAAGGCTATCAGTGTTATGACAATTGTCACACTAAATCCATAACAAACTGATGACATACTCTTTGTCTACTTTTAGGACAAGCCTAAGAACACTCCTGCATTTCCTTTTCAAGAGTTATCTGAAACTCATCTCTGGCCTTTGCAGAAATTCCAATACCATGCACAGGCAAGAAGCTTTACAGCACATGATTAACTCAGGAGGACTCAGTTCCTAGTATCTATGTGGCCCACATGATAGCTGCTTGATAAGCTGTGAGAAGTTTTACTTTATTTTAGAGTAAAAAGAGTGCATCTTTGTATAGCTCTACCTTAATTAGAAATCCTGCTGCACAAGTACTACCTTTGACTACCAGTTAAATACAGGTTTATATTGCTATAGCTTCCAATAATGAACAGCAACTAAAGCTTTTAAGGATATTAGTGTAGGAAAAAAGATACAGTTGAATAAAGTTAATCTCAGTGAGTTATAGATTAAGTTACTGGCAATCTGAATCTTTCTGTCCATCACTTCTGGTCCTCACTTACAAACTCTTAATTTTACAGCACTCACTGTCACAGTAAATCCAGTATGGGTCAAACTGATTCATGCTTTTGTTACCCTCTTCCTCCTCACTACCATTTCTAGTAAGACACAAGGACACTACCAAACTGGTTCTGTATGTTTGAAAATGGGTAACAGAAGAGTTAAGTCACCTTTAAGTCACCTAACTAGGTCAAGTCTGGCAGGGTCTAAAGCTCTTAAAGATAGTCCACTAACTACATAAGTGAGACCTGTACATTAAACACAAAAAAAGTTGAAAAAGCCCCAAAAGTATGGGAGCAGAAAAGACTTGTCACTTCTCAAAGTGACATCGCTTCCAAAGATGATAAAATTCCTGTATGCTTCTACAGTTTGGCAGAGTTTTTATCTCCTTCCCCAGCTCATACTCTATGCATGATGTTGGTAGCATTCTTTACTTCAAGAAGTACAAGAATGCAGGGTTACATACATAATATCAGGGCTTCAAGCTAGGACTGAAACATTGAGACATTCCACTCCACAGCGTCATTTTCTAGTTCATATAGGTATTAAAATACACCAGCTAGAAGCAGCTGTAGTGAAGTTATCTCATACTGATTTGCTGCTTTGCTGGTACCTAGGAGTCCAAAACTACAATACTTAAGTGCATTATGATCATATACAGAAAGGTATCGGGAAATTACAGTATTTCAGTTTTTATACCTTTTATAAAAAGAGATGAGCAGATACTTGACATTCTTAAGATTCTTTAAGCCAAGTTTTCTTTCTAGCCTACAACTAGATGCTTTATCTGGTAGTCATCAAAAACTAGCAGCAGATTCTGACTTATTAGTCTGGCTCAGATCAAACCTGTACATGCTAAGATCACTTAACACTAACCAGAATGTTGCTTGAACCACTAGAGTTTAACAGCACTGGTAAATTCAGGGTCTAATTTGTCATAAGAAACGTTTCTGAAACCTAACTTCAACACTGCTCATACACTCAGCAAAAAGTGTCTTGCCTTACATCCGGAGAATTGACTGAAAGTAGAGGTGAAACATCTAGAATTTGTTCTAGGACCTATTAAGCCATTGCAAATAAACCAGTGACCACTTTGGAATTAGTCTAGTCAGAGTGCCAATATAGCAGGGACTCCTGTTAAAGCTGGAATTTTTAGAGACTGAAGGTCTGCTTACATGCAACACTAACATGCCACTTCAACCATCTCATTTACTAGTAAAACTACATTCTGTGAGACAGGACTGCAATTCCTCTTTAGGTTTGTTAGTTATGGAGTACTAAATGAGGTGGAATGGTGATACCTAAGCTGTGATCAGTGATTGCCAGCTGTGCCATGTAGAAACACAATTAAAATCTGCTTTCTACTCAAAGCAGCATTCACAGCACATATGAATTAAATGACACACTGGATGACAGCACAAGCCAAACTGATTGCTTTCCCATAGCAGGCCACAAATTCAGCTCCAACCAAGTTTGCTGGTGCACAGGTTGCACAAACATTTAAACAGAACAGTTAAACAGGTCTGCACATCAGCTCACCCTTCTGTCCTAGGCTCAGCTTCTTAGGTACTGCACCTTAAGGTACATTAAGTTAAATAAGCATATTTTAGTATCTCAAAACATACATTTTTTTTAAAGACCTCAGAGCTCTAACAGTTTGTTTCAGCTCAGAGGGCAGCAGGAATGGCACAGGTCTTTTATCTGACATGCCTACATCCTTGCACAAGAGCATTTATGGATTCTCTGAGTTAAACAGATCCATCTACAGCACTTGATTGCCTCTTTTATATAAGCAACGGCAAGAAAAATTGTTACCTGAAAAGGTTAACATGATTTTAATTGTTCTTTTTATGGACCTCAAGTCAAAGACGTCTTTTTTTTAAAAAACTGGTTATGGAAACTAGTTATGTTGACAGTACACTGTTCTCTATTCTATTGAATACACTTTTGATATTAGGATTTCTCAATAGCTACTAAGCAAAAATAAAGCCAGCTGATGCTGTCCTATGGTCTATGTAAATCCAAGTTTGAATACTTTAAAACACACTTTGTTTACTTAATGCAGCAATCCCCCTTCAGTGACCTCACATTCCAGCATTTAGTTTAATTTTGCCAGTACACGCACACCTGCACACTACTACAGAGATTCTGAAGTGGTTTGCAAGTTTCTCCAGATGACTGGACACCCTCCTTTTCACTCACTGCAGCAAAGTTATTTTTGTATGGGATGGATAGATGGATGGCTTAAGTGGTTGAGAAAAGAGGAAGTATCTTCTCATTAGGAAGCATCTTGCATTTAAGGTAATCTGACACCAGAAATTCCAAGGCACCTTACAAGTGCATGAGACTATTCCAATACTTAATTTCAGTTACAGGAATACTGTGCATAGTTGGGTGCACAACACCTATTTGTGCTCAGAGTTAGTGAGGCAACCAGTTTTTCTACCTGTACCACCACCACCAGTGGACACAAGATTCTACTCAGCTTAGTGTAAAGATGGATCAAGCACAAACACCTTAATCCCATGTTGTTACCCAGTGCTGTGTGTTACATACTCTTTTAATCTCGGGTTCGACCTTCTGTTTGCGGTCTCGCCTCTAGGCACAAGAACATCCATTTTTCAGTTAGGCCAAGTTTACTGACAAGATACAAGCTTCATCATTTGCCATGAGTAATGTGGGATGTACTGACTCCTGCTTTCTTGCAGGAAGATAGTAGTGGTGGCAACACTGTGTATAGAGAAGTGCTCAATTCCCCACATTTTCTTCCTGAAGTCTACCTTTAGATTAACATTTCTCTTAGTGACCTAAGGCAGACATAGCAGAGCTCAGTTATCTGTTTTTACTGTGATCAGCATTGATGCTACCCAAGCACAGGTGAGAAAGAAGGTAATGTGACCAAAGGGTAGCAGTCAGCTTAGCTGTAAGCCATGCAATGACTTTCATTTTACATGTCTAACACTCTGCTATTGTTAGACTCCCAGGACAGCAGTATGGTTTATGCGTTCATCTGGAAATACATATTTAAGCCCCTGTACAGTTTGTATTGCTTGATCTAAACATTAGATCTCTCTTGAATCAGCAGCTATTTTAATCAAAAGCCTAAAAATTACTGAAGTGTTATTTGCATGCAGCCACAAAGTATTTGATCCCTGGATGAGTCATACCTGCTTTGTACTGCTAACAGTGGACAGAGCCAATAACTACAGATGAACCAAGTTAATTCTTCTGTCTTATGCATAAAGCAGTTAGTCAAGGTTCAAACACAGCAATACTGTGCTGATGTAAAAAGCAAAGCAGACCATCTTGCTATTCAAATATAAACTTGATCTGCCACAATTATTTCCCCAAGAAAGAATGACAAGAGCGTCTAAGCATTGGCCTACAAAATACACCTTATACATCTCTGCTTATAAGTGGCTTTACTCCAATACACTAATGTCAAAAGCTTATGACAGATAATACTACATATGCCAACTCACTTCTTTGGGTTCCATATCAAACTTCTTTGGCCCCATCTGTTCCTTTGGCCCCATACTGGCAGCTGCCCAGGACTTCGGAGGGGTCTGTAACTGTGGTGATGACACTTGCTGCTGCCTGTCAGCTTTTTCCCAAGCCTCTCGAGTCTCCTGCTTCTTTTGTTCTGGCTCCTCCCTAACATGTGCAGCCCAAGCCTTCACAGGCTCCTGCTTCTTTTGCTCTGGCTCTTCCCTAACAGGCACTTCCCATGTTTTCACAGGGTCTGGCTTCTTTTGTTCTGGTTGCTCCCTAGTTTGGGTTACCCAAGGTTTTGGAGACTCCTGCTTTTCTTCTGGTTCTTCCTTAACTTTGGTTACCCAAGGTTTTGAGGACTCCTGCTTTTTCTGTTCCTGCTCTTCCCTAACTTTTGTTACCCATGGCTTAGGTGACTCCTGTTTCTTCTGGTCCTGCTCTTCCCTAACCTTTGCTACCCAGGGTTTGGGAGACTCCTGCTCCTCTCGGACACGTGCTACCCATGCCTTTGGCGCTTCCGGCTTCTTCTGCTGTTCCTCCTCCCCACGGGTCTCCCAGGGCTTCGCAGACTCACGCTTCTGCTCCTCCTCTTTAACGCGAGCTTCCCAAGGCTTTGGAGAATCTGGTCTTTTTAGTTCTTGCTGTCTAACATGAGCTTCCCAAGGCTTTAAGATCTCTTGTTTCTGCTTCTGTTCCTGCTCTTCAGTATCAACAAGCATCTCCCAGGACTTTGGAGGTTCTTGCTTTCTAGCACACTCGGCTTCCCAAGATCTGGGCTCTTCTGGCTTCTTCTTGACAGAGTATTCTGCCTCAGGCAAATAACGCCTGTTGAGAAACTATATAGACCAAAAACTTAATGGCTCCCAAGAACACATTTTGCTACTACAGTTCAGGTCAGTTAAATTAAGTCACCCAGCTACTGAAAACTGCTGACTAAAAGCAGAGCCTAGACAGTCTAAGCACCAGTCATAGAAACTGTGTGGACAGCCATGGCTTTATCCTGCAACACTGCAGACTAGCTTTGCTTGGCATGCCACAGAGAAACGGGGAACAGTGCTGAACAGCACAAGTAAAACCCAGCTGAATCAATCGACTGCCTTTATCCTCAGTGTTACTTGATGTTCCTAGGCAGGGACAATATCAAGTTTAATTGTGATTTTTGTAAAGGTAGCTCTCCTTCTAAGCACCTAAAAAGCTCTGGTACTATATTAGATATTCTGCTGAGCGCCCCAAAATATTAGACCCAGTAACCAAGTATAACCCTCATTCTTAGTGGAGTTTTAATCATAAAATGTCACCAGATTCTCAGATTTAGTACCACTGGACTTCAACTGCAGGTTGTGTTTAGTGTCAGTAAGTCAGAGTTCAATGATGATGTCTTAAGTTTTTCTAAGTTACCACTTTGTCATAAACAGGAAATAAATGCATGAAGAATGTACAAGGCTCACTGGCTAAGATCTCAGACACCAGACAAGAGTTAGGTAACAGTGTTACCAGTAAGTTACAAAGACTTGTTCTAGAATACACCCTCTAGTGGGATACCTAGGAAACGGGGATTTATCATTTTAAAAACCAGTATTTCCACTTGGAAAAAAGACATCCTTCCCCACTTTTTGAACCAGGTCTAATGATTTCTATGCTACTGACAGTCAAAGCATGAGTACAGGAGTCTGAATAGCTGCTGAAACAGGTCTACACAACCTGCACACACAAGTCTGTCCTGGGTTTCCTACTTTCCTGACCAACATCATTCTCAACCCCACCAATATCAAGCCTACTGCAACAAGCTTAGCTTTTATAGAAAGCTTCAGTAGATGTGTATTTTCTCTATTCCACAGCACACAAAAGATCAGTGTTTCCACTCTAAAGGCTGATGCTTTGTTTTATTCAGCAAAGTGCCAGAGCATTAAAGTACTATACTGCTTCATGTAGTCCTGCTTCATTTATCCTAAAATATCCCAGATGCCATAAATTTGGGGTTAGAACTAGAAATGAAAGCAAGTCTTCAATGCTTCCTACATCCAACAACACCTAGATTGCTGTTCAGACTCCCTTTTCAAATTTAAAAAAGGGCTGCAGAAGAGCAGGTCTGATAAATCACAATACTAAAGGCAAGCAATTAACAGTAGAGTATCTTACCTCCTGTGGCTGTATTTCAGACTTCATAAGCTCCATAATGGATTCTAGAGAAAGGATGTTAATTTGTTTCAACTGATCAGATGCAGAAAGGCAGATCAAACAGTAGCAACTCTTTAGATCTATTTAAACAGTAGTACCAATTGCTAAGCCCGATATTCCGAAAGCTGAGCTTGCCATTCTATTCATAGACAAGCTTTTATTTTCTGAGTAGGTTTTACAGTTGCAGTAGTTTAAACAAGAAACATGTTATAGTATTCATAATTTTGTTATCCTAATATGTAACATTCCCTACACATGAGACAGTTCCCACATCTTCAACTTGCTCAGAAGGCAAAAGCATTCTATTGCTATGTTTTCTCTACATTATTAGCTAGAATAGAGCTGCAAGCCCTGCAGGTTCCGTTTCAGTTATTACCCTGCAAGCAAGCAACAGCACAGTATCAGATTTAGCTATGGAAAGTCAGTGCTCAGTTCAAGCCTTTCCCAACACTGATATAAAAATTGAACCCTGTAATATTCCACCTGGTTCTTTGACAGACTCTCCTTTTGACATCTGTCTTGTTTTCTCAGGTTTTCTATTGACTTCTTCCAGTTCTTTTACTGGCACAGTGGTGCGAGGAGTCGGAATACTTTCAAAGTAGCCAGAGTCTAGAAGTTTGGATAACAGGTCCTTCATGTGTTTATCTAAAGAGTAAAAGTCCATAAAGTTAAAATAGGAAAAACTGAAATTAAGGGGTATTCAGATTACAGATTAAGACTTGTTACTTCCTCCCTTGAGTGAACTTCAGTTTCTCACAGTTTACCAAGATATAGCAATAAAATGTTTTAGTAAAGGAAATTATTTATTAGATTGATTAATTTAATGCAGTTGAAAACATCTTTATAATCCCAGGGCAAGACTGCTGCTTGTGTTTAAATGCCCACAAGGTAAATGCTGAGCTACGTGGTCTCCCACATGCTTAGAAAGGGCTTTGTTTACCATGTATAAGCTAGAGAGCATTGATACTAAAACTATGTGAGACTGCAACAGAGGTAAAGCTAAACAGCCACAATGGAATTACTATACAAGACCCTCTTGCTGGTAAACAGGATGGTGTCTCAGAAGGAAAAGTTAAGAACTGTAGAAACTAGCAAGGGAAATGCAAGGGGCTGTTCCCAGACTGAATTTACTCCTCTGAAGCTGGAAAAGATTCAAAGCTGACATGGTTGAACAAAAGCTTAACTGTGTACTCTCAGTACTCTGAGAAGCACTGTCCAGTTTGCTCCTCTGTGCAAGCAAGAGACAGCAGCTTAGAGTAGAGAGTAAGACCTCAGAAGTAAAAGTGATTCTAGAAATTGTTTCAGAGGAGCTGGAAACAGGGCAGCCTTGAGAACACTGAGTGAAAGATCACTCCTACTAGTGACAACCACACAAACAAAAATTGTGGCTAGAATTTAATATGGCTATAAAAAAAAGCTGTCTTCCAAGGCAATGAATGCTTATAAAACAACCTAACAGCTTTATCTGAAGTTTAGCTTGCACAGAAAGGGATACAGGACTGACACCAACGGGATAAAGATACTGATAAACACTCTATTCATGTCAACAGACACAAGGCTAAGGTTACCAGCCTGCAGCAATCCAAGCTTGCAGTTTGTCCAGAACTACATGGAAAGATTTAACACCCAGTTTTCAGTTCAGCTACCCATATGTGGAAGCTAGACAGGGCACCCTAATGCTCTGGTCTAACAGTTTCAGCACTCTTGTCAGTAATAAATGAAACATTCCTGCCACACAGCCGCAACAAGACTGGCATAAACACAACAAGCAAGAGCTGTTTACAATAGGAAAGACACTA
The DNA here is from genome assembly GCA_013399225.1 of Rhipidura dahli. NCBI lineage: Eukaryota > Metazoa > Chordata > Aves > Passeriformes > Rhipiduridae > Rhipidura > Rhipidura dahli. Next base: position 289,953 of record VXAC01006723.1, read on the forward strand.
CCACTCAATTAAGGACAGTTTCCTCACAAACAACTTGTAAATAGGAACACAACTTATACTTCGGCTTACAACCAGGAATTTTGGAACTATGCCACAAATGGAAGAAGATCTGCAGAGTCCCACAGATTTTGGTATGCTTGAAAAGTAAGGACACTTGCATTACATCAAAGAAAGACTGCTGTGCATGATGAGAGATCCCAGCAAGTTCCATTATTGACAACCCTTTTCCCTAGCACGGTATCCTGCACTGTAGGGAGACAACAGGTATGAGTCTAGAATTCCTACAAAAGAAAGGAGACTCTTCAATGCTGTGCGACCTTCAGCCCAGGGCCAATGAAGCTTTGTAATACATCAGTGTACCCAGCTAAGCATTTCATGGCTGGGAACTGTTCCAAGCTTAACCCACTTGCACATAACTATACAAAAACCTTCCCACTGTTCTGTAAGGTATTCGTGCATCAGGTTTTGAACTGCTACTATCATTATTCCTCAAAAATGTGCTAGTACACTGGTAGAAGAGTAAGTCTTGACTGGAAAACAAAAGCATGTGGCATTAGATTGACCTGTACTTAACTGAACTAGGAATAGCTATTCATCCTTGGGTAATCAAGGTACACACATCTCTTGAAAGTGTTCAATTTGGTAGCTTTCCATGTGTATCCACTGGTGTTAAGATGTTTAACAAGCACAAGAATTTTAGACCTTTAAGTTATTTCTCTAGATGAGACACTCACATGTTGTTCCAACCACAGGTTTCTCACTTCCTTCCAGAAGGTCCCAGAAGTAAAGAGATGATTGCTCCATCTGGTCTTCAACACTAAAACAAATGACAGTTTTACCAGGTAGAATCATAGCTGCACTATCCCAATATCCCTCATTTTATGACACTGACTAATGTCCAACCTTCCAAACCAAGGCTGCATACACCAAGTGAATGTAAGCCCTGAAATCACTAGAAGCAATTCATCTGTCTCTGTCTGCACAGGATTTAACGCAGCAAACCCAACTTCTTTTGTTGGTCAATATAGAGCTCCTTAGCACTGTCCCACAAGACCATATGGATGAACTTCATTCCAAGCCAGGATTCCCAAACAGGGCAACAATTGCTGTTTAATCAGCTGGTCACAATTAGTGGGTGAACATGTACAGGTGCAACCAACAACAGCTGCCATTCTCACTAACTAGCAGCTACTGGGAGACTTTGCTATAGGTCCAAGATCCACCTCCTGCAGAAGACCAAATTTGCAATCCACTGCAATGAAACACAGTACCCCAAAGGAAAGGATTATGCTTCTTGTAGAAGTAATGCCATAAGAGTAACCTACAAACAAAGTTACTTCATTGGGATGAGACACTCCTGTTGTGTAGCTTTTTATAAGCAGCTGTTCTTTGGAAGTTAACTAAAGAAAAAAGATTAGCAATTCTAGTCTATGACAAGTGACTGGAATTTTGAGGCACTTAAAGAATTAGCCCATATTCCAACATGGATGAAGAGTTTCAGCTTACCATATAATAACTACTTACTCCATATTCAAATACAATTCTTACTGCACTACCTTACCAGACAGGCTGTCACACTAAACATGAGCCATCGTAGCACCAGAGCAGTGCCACATGAGCACTGATACTGACATTACCTCTGTTGACAACCTGGTAACATGCATGACATTTAGTGCAGAGGTATCAAAAACTTCAGGCAATTTTTTAAAACCACTTTGAAGCTAATAGCAAGAGCACCTCAGGAGCACCATCTTACATTCCTCTGGATTAAAGAGGCACACCTGAATCATCAATGTAAATGACATACAGAAGAAGTTCTGATTTTACTGAACTTCTTCCATTTCATGAACAGTGAGACCTCAGGGAAGCAGCAAATCCCCAGCCTCCCTGCTCAGGATGGTACTGGACTATATCCCCCTCAGTCCCACAGGGAGACATAAAATGGCAAAGTCTGTCTCTAACCTGCACCTGAGGCCACTAATTACTGCAGCATTCCTTTAATGCTCCCAGTGAGGTAAATCTGTTACATTCCTAATCTCAGACTAAAGCAAGTGTACTAAAGAGAATTTTAATTAATGTTCCAAAACACAGTATTTAAAGACATGGCAGTGCCAAACAGAGGACATTTACCACAATGAGTGAAGCATACTAATTAGGCAAAAAACCCTGAACTTACCTCAAGTTCTCATTTCTTTCTGGACACGTCAGTTTTGCAAATCTTATGAGGTAGTCTAGTTCTTTAGAAGGCAAGTATATTGCACCATTCACACCACCTTTGAAATCTTTCTGAACATGCTCTTGAGTGAAGTTCTGTAGCACATACTGGACTTGAAGTATTGTACGCAGCTTCTTCTTCTCTGCTTCAAGCTTCATAAGACTCTCTCTCCGCTGAGCCTTCTTCTGTGCTTTCAGCAGCTATTTTAATGCACAAATTCAACAATTAAACACAATTTAGTGTGTTTAATCCTCTTCAGTAACAAGATTCTAGGATAAAACATTGAGTTCTAGTATTGATGATCCCTACAGTGAGGAAACCAACTATTAATTTTGGTTAGATAACAGAGGCTCCTAACTCTTCTGATATCCAGAACCTTTTAAGTTCCTCCTTTGGAAGAGCTCCCCATTTATCTACTAATTCTCTACACATCTAACTTTCAGTCAGACTGGATACTGGTAGCTTCACTTGTGATATGCCTTAGTGATATCTAGATCCTGATGATGCCTGGTAGTCATTTTATTGTTACAGCTTTTAAAGAGATTGATAGAATTGATACCAGCACACAAATCCAAATTCAGCTGACCTTTAACATTTGCCACAAAGTTAGAGATGCAGAAGTTGTCTCAAGTTTCTCCTAGTAAGACAACTGCTCTTCACTTTTAAATACTCCAGCTTAAAGGATACAGGAGAACCCAACAATTATTTCCATTGGCAGAAGACTGAAACACTCATTAAATAAGCAACACCATGAGTTACAGATCACATACAGAACATGCATTCAAATTTCTCATCATGTACTAATACAACTACCCAGCAGAAGCTAACCAAGTAACTGCAGAATTTAAAATCCTTCAATGTGCGTCAAGATCTACGAAAATTTTGTTCCCTACAAGATACCACAAAGGATGCAAGGATGCTGTTGGCCCCTAGCATTCCAGTAATGGCTATTGGCTACAGAATCCATACCAGCAGAAGCAGAGCCAAGTTAAAAACAAGGTGGGCTAGCCTTTAAATACTGCACAAGTCCAAGAACAAACATGAACTGGTAGAAGCTAATGCTAGATTACAAAAAACACCTGCACAAAGATACACTGGGTCACAAGGTACCAGTCCTTCAGCAATCTGTAGGAGGCAGACAAATAATTCCAGAGCAGTGACTAATCATGTTTAGCATCCCTACCACTACCTTGGATCAAAGCTTCCATAAGTGTAGAATTTGCTTGAGCCAACAGACCAGTTTCTCCAAAGATAAAACACTTGCTTACATAAAATAATGTATGTAGTGGTTTAAATCCTGAACAAAGACCTAAATAAAGCCCTAAATCTGTGACTTGTCACAATTAGAGACAGCTACAGCAGATTAAGTAGCAAACTCCACAAGCTTCAGTTAAATTTTACCAAGGGATGTACTTCTCATTGAAGCCAAAATGATTTAACATCAGCACTTTCCCTCAGTAGAAACATTAAAAAATTCGGTTGGGAAGGGATCTCTGGACATTGTCTAGCCCAGCCTCCAGAAAGGCTACACTGAATCAAGACCAGATTGCTTGGAGCTTTGTGCAGTCAGGTGTTGAAGAAATCCAAGGACAGATTTCACCACTTCCCTAGGCAGCCTGCATCTAATGCTTAATCATCCACTGAGTGACCATTTCCCCCCACCTGGTTGGAGTCTATTTCAATTAATGATCATTGCTTTTCCTACCACAGCTCTCAGCAAAAATCCCAGCTCCCCCCTTTCAGTATCTCATATCTGAAGGATAATAGTGCATCTCCTGGCAAGCCTTCCCTTCACCAAGCACAACAAGCCCAGTTGTTCCAGGCTCTCCTCACAGGTCTCATTTTCCAGGCCCCAGCCATTCAGGGGCCCACCACTGGAGTCACTGAAGCTTCTCTACCCTTTGCCTACCAAGTGGTCAGAAACAGACACAACTGGTTAACAAGTACCAAATAATCAGTTCTCCTTAATCTACTGCTCCTCAGTCTCTGCCTAGGCTTCACTCTACAGAGGTACAAGACAGGAATTTCCTAGTACAGGCTGTACTGGAATAGAAGTGTAGCCATTAAAGAAGTAGCACAAATTTTGCAGGTACCTCCTGTCAATATAGAGAAGAAGTTATACTTACATCTTGGCTAAGTCCTGAAAAAGTCTTCTGAAGCTCCTTGGCAAATTCCAGATTGTGTACTACTTCATCATATTTCTCTACTGCCTCCTACAAAGGAATAGATAAAAATGTATTTTTCATGCTTAAGACTACTCATTCCACTCAATTACCCTGTACTTAAATTCTCATTGTGAAGTAGTCATTTAGTGTGTACTTTTTTTTGAAACTGTAGCTTTTTTCAGATACTGTATCTGTAGCTGGTAGTTTAACTTTAGTTGCAGTACCATTCACCCGCACCTGTCTGAGGTGTAGTTCAAAGCCAGCTCACACCACCAGACAGATAACCTACAAGTTTGCTTATATAGGTCTTGGCAATCAGAGGCAAACAGCTATTGAAAAATCAGACTGGTCTGAAAGCCTGGAAGGAATACAGGAGAAGTTCAGCACAGATCTTCTACCCTCATGCTTAACTGAATGTCTTTACAGAAAATTTGTACAAGCTTTAGAAACATACAAGGCAAGTCATGCTTCCAAAAAATAGTCTTTCCAATTTAGTTTCCACCAAAGAAGCCATGTTCCTGTCTTTGTGAATGGCTTTAACCAGTATTTTACTGGGTAATCTTCAAAAAGACTAGTTGCAGTAGATTATTGATGGCATTTTAATGAGTCAGTTAAATTCTCTGTTCTCTTGACAGCTCTGAAGATAAAAAAAAAAGTTGTAGTTCAGACATGCTGCCCATATATTCATACCACAAGGCATGCCTGAGAAGTAACAAGTTTAATTTCAGTTGTTCACATGTGCTTTACACTCAGTTTGGTTTATGCTCCTGCCATGATATCACAGGTTTCTCTAGAACAGACAGGCCCATCAGTCTAATATAAAGCTCTTTCACAGCAGCATTAGTGTTAAGTGTTTCATCAGTGCACTGACAAAAGCTTAATCTACTGTTCCAATAAGACTTGGGACATCTGCAAATTCCATATGTGTTCCCAAGCAACTGGAAACAAGTTTTATGTTCATTAGTTCAGTTTGATTGCTCAGTTACTTTTATTCACTTATTTGTGGTATACTAGACACTACCAGGATTAAATGCCACTCAACAAAGAGTGCAAGCACTCACCTGGTAGTTTAAGCTGTCTTCACACAATTTACCAAGCAGCTTTGAAGTACTATTTAGCAATTCACCTAGCACCTGAGAGAATGACTTCTAAGGCTTCAGTGCCCACACATTTGGGGAAGACTCCCAATTAACACCAACAACTTACTAGTCAGGTTACAGTAATTGTGCTTTTAACAACACAAATTGCAGAGTAAAACTCCCTACCTGAAAACATCAAGAATTACCACTGTTCTCATGACAAGCTGTAAGGCAGCCCACAGGAAAGCAATAGCTTTCTTCTGTCACACCTGTTATTAACATTCATTAACAGCATGTTGGAAGAACAGTACTGAGGAAAATGTGCTCAGCTTGCAAAACAGCACAATACTGCCAGTAAGAGCATTTAACTTGCTGGAAGCTCCTCATTTTTGAAACAAATGTTTCCTAAAGTAAGGCTGGTGCACACATTAGGTCTGGCAGGCATGCACCATGAGTAATTACAGCTTTATCCAAATTGCTTGCAAAACTAGTTCATCACCAGACATGCACTCTTCCTCTGTGTGAGGAAAGTAAAACTGTAGATGACATCAAGCTGTATTAGAGCACCACTGTACTACAGGCAGATGGTTTCTTTAGGTTTTAAGATCTATTAAGCTCTACTCCAGCTTCAATTTGTATATACACCACAAACTTGCATCTGAAAGTTACAAAAGCAGTATTTCTGTATCTTAACCACTGAAACAGGGGACTTCACTATTAATCAAATATTGAGTGTATATGTGCTTCTACAGTAGTCACCTGGACAGTCTGACTACCACTTGTCAGTTCACTTGAAAGACTAATTCTTCATTTTAGCAGCCTAAGAAATCCCAGAAACTGGAATAAAGATACTAAAATTTAAGAAGTGAAGCCCAGCTAGGATTACTAAAATCCAGTAACCAAGTTAATGCCATTTGCCAAACACTTTCACCTAACAGCTTGTCACAGTCCAGGATATATACTAAAGTAGTCCATATATTCAAGACTATTCCAACTTAAAGAACATTGTTCAGTAGTCTCACTGTTCATGGCAGCAAACAGATTGTAAAGAACACCTATGATATAAACACTAAAGCTTCTTGCCAACCTGATTCCAAAGGTCATCAACCTACTCCAAATCATCAGATTTAATTAATTTACTTTTGCACTTGAAATGGCAAGAGACTACATCAGATTTTGCAGTTAAGTGCTAAATGATGATTTACTCCAACAGGTTTACTCTACTTCTAACAAGTTACAATTTTCCCATCTTATCCCATTTATGTCTAACTATTTTACAAATTATTCACAGTAAGAAAATAGAACTTGTGCTCTCAGACTGCTGCACTGCAATAAAGTTAGCAATCAATAACATTTTTCAAGCTGGTTCATTAGCAGGATCAGCACTATCACTGAAGTGTCGGTACCTCTCATCAGACAATTACTCTTTAACATGTGTCCACCACCTTTTAAAAATGTGACTACTAGATTACTAGTGCAATAAACTCTTTGAATTGTGTGACACTGCTACTCAGATCTGCTAAAGCTTTCATGTTACAGAAACTTGGTTTCAGACCTAGAGAAAAAAACAGCACTGTCAGTTATATTACCAGCTACTTGTAACCAACAGCACCGTACAGACAACAGGCAATTTCAAGTAATAGCTGCTAATGAAGAAATCACGCAGATTAATTAGCCACCTCAGAATTCTTGAGGCTTGGGTTCTACCACTGCACTGCCTAATAGATCAGCTGCACAGAGATACCTCATTAAGAAAGAGAGGTGCAGGAGCACTGAAGCTGAAAGTATACAGAACAAAGATAAACAGGCATTTTCTATTACTTCAGGAAACAACATGAAGGTTAAAACAGAAGATGGAGCTTGTGGGCTCAATGTTCAGCCTGATGACCAATAATATGTTAATTTGATTTTTTGAAAAATACCTTTACAAGCCTGTAGGCACTGCTCCTGTAAAAATAACACCCTCGTCCTTCAGCAACCCATCCCTCCTGACACATCAGAAGGTTTTGAGGCCTTCCACTCTTGCCTAAATCAAGCTTACCAGCTGGTCTTGATTGAGGGCTTCTCCCTTCTTCAGACGATCTTTGTAGTCTTCCAGTTTGAGCTGCAGAAAATTCAGAGTAAACATTACACAGAAATCAATATAAAAATTAAATAAGGGGTACAAGTGAAATACTGTAACACTGAATAGAAAACCTCCTACTTCCTCTTTTTCCTGAAGAAAGGAACACAAAGTTTTGCTATGCCTTTGATTTGGCAATTTCAGTCTGCAGGACTGTCTACTTCCTTTCCCTACCCCTGATGTTTCAGTTCTTACTTGCTACTTCTGTTTCATTTAAGAACTGCTAATGCATTGATCCAAGATCTTAAAGGGGCTCCAAATACATCCAGTGCCCTTGTTTAAGTTAGGCTTGTATAGCTTTTCCAAGTCAATGCTGGAATTTAGTTATACTATCCTTAAATAATCCTTATTATAGCTTTCAAAAATTTGGCTTCAGGTACATCAAAAATTTATAGCCCCATTCCCTAAGAAAGTGGACAAGTGTATTCAGGGAAGAAATAAATTTATTTCCGATATACCAAAACAGTCTTTAAGTGCTGACGTAAACAACACAAAGTTTGATACTGCAAACTTCTTTAGCGAAAAAAAGTGTTGACTTCACTGCCATGAAGTAAATATTATTCCATTTGCGTATCTAGAGCTTCACTGACACAGTACTTAAAGGAGCACAGGACTAGGAATACTTTCTATTCATTTTAGTAAGTCACACCTTCATTTGCTGATAAGGCCATATCATCACTCATGTGAAAATCAAAGGTACCAGAGAAATTCACAACAAGACACTTCCTTGGACAGAATTAGAATACAACACAAAGTTGTTTAGTCACACAAAGAAAACACGCTTGTCTGATGTTATTCAGAATTACAGCATGATATGAGACAGCAGTAATACTGCATCTCCTGCAGAAGGATCAAGTCCCCTAAGCACATGGCCAGATGTCTGATCTACTCTCTCTCCTTGCCCTAAGACATAACTAAAAGCTTTTCAGACATTTAGAGCAGCACAACATATTCACACAATCTCTTTACTTGTCCTGATCCAGCACTAAAAGCAACAGCACTTATTTCTTTTATCCTCCAGAAAATAACATTCTCTCAATTAAAAACCAAGCACAGAGCCTTCAGTCACCTGCCAATCAACCAAAAAGCCTTAGAATGCTGAAGTCTGACTAGCCACAGCCACAGTGTTTTAGGTGTATCATTATCTCATTTATTATTCTTACTGTTATGTCCTCCCAGCCTCAGAAAAGCAGAGGTCAAAACAAGAGATCAACTTTTGGACAATTTCTGCATAAAAGTTTTCTAGTCAGTAACATTTGCCCATATTTAAAAGGTTTAAGTCAAATATTTATGCAAAGTATAGGGCAATATATATTTAATATAATCTGTCATTTCCACTGTCAGAGGAAACACTTGTTCTAATTTCCAGTTTTACAAACAATTTACACCTAAATTAATAACAGATGTATTTAATTGATTAAAGACTTCTGTAAGACTATAAACCATGTTTAAATCAGATCCTAGTTTGTTCTGAACTAATTTGGTGTAGAGAAGAACCTTCAGTTTTGATCAACATATATTTGATCTCTATATACACACACATAATCTTATTCCACCTATAAAAGATACAGGAAACAACACGAAATATTATTTAAAAGGCAATGCGCTTCACTATCGGCAGCTTAAATAGGCAAGAAAACCAAGTTACCTTCTTTTTCTCGATGTTCCTGATCTTGTGTTTGAGGCAGATGAGCCCGTTGTCGATGTAGGTCTCATACGCCTGGGCAGGAGAGGCCGCCGTGCTCAGCGCGGACTGCAGGGGGCTGGCGGGAGCCGGGCTCTCCCCAGCCGGGGTCACCTGCTGCTTGGCCGCCTTCATCCTCTTCTCCTCCCCTTCCTCCGACCGGCCTGAAGGTGATGATGGACGATGGAAAGGGGCTTGGGAAAGCTGCACCATTGAAATGGATGGAGCTGCAAAGAAACTCTTTTATTTAGCTCTCTCACACCCCGCTCCCCCTTTTCAAGTTACATCTTTTCTTATCACATATTCAGAACGTGTAGCCACAAAACTGAGCCTCGGTAAGGACCGACCACGATTTTTCCACTCTCCTCCCTCCCTTTCAAAATATCTGTAGCAAGAATTTCAAAGCATACTTCGTATTGTTTGAAGCCTCCCCATCCATCCAGACACCAAAAATCCTTTACCTAGGCAGATTTAGACGGCACAGGGGATGATTCCAGAAACCCAATATAGTGACCATATAAAACTAGGCAGGTTTCCTGCACACATCACCCACAGCAGAAAAAACTGCAAGCAAGCAATTGCAAATCATGCCGCCAGCCTGGCATCCGGGCTGCAGCCTGAATGAAGATTTAGAAGTGGCATGCCTGAAGGTAGAGCCCCTCTTCTTCTTATCCCCATTAAATCGGTTTTACCCTTTCACGACCTCCGCAGCAACCCGAGAACTTAAAAACAATTCAGTCAAAAAACAGCACACACACACACAAAAAAAACCCCGTTCGATAAAGCAAACAGCCGGCTTAGTTACAAGAGCATCATTCTTCGTGAGGAGCTGCTCCCTGCCTACACCCATCCAAAAGACGTGCCTGTGCCACGGCAAGACACCAGCTTCCATGGGAGGGGCTGTAACCTTGAGCAGAGAGTTTCTGCAAGAGATGCTCGGCCACCCTCATCTTCAACTACTTACGGACACCTGCTCCTGGAAAGCAATGACACCACAATTCTGCCTGCCCGCCGCCGCGGAGGCCGCACCGCACCACCCCGGCGGGCAACCAGGGCAAACCCTGCCCTTCCCCGGGACAGCCCCCGCCGCCGGGGGAGCCGGGACCAGCCCTCCATCGCGTCCTTGCCAGGGATGAACAGGAAGCTCCTCCCGAGGGGAGAAGGGCACGGCCGCCGCCGCTCCCCGAGTGGAGCGGTGGCGAAGAGCGAGGAGGAGAGGAGCAGCGTCTCCTTCCCGCCGGGTGATTCACCTCCTCCGCCTCCCGCCGCGCTGCGGGGGCCGCGGTCCGCCAGCCCCGCACCGGCTCGCTCGCTCGCTCCCGCCTATCCACTC
>VXAC01006723.1:300642-334791 GCA_013399225.1 Rhipidura dahli
CGCCCGCCTCCCAATGGCCGGCTCCGCCTCAGCTGCCCGCCCTGCGCCGGGCCTGCGGGGCGGGGCCGCGGGGCTGCTCCCGTGAAGGTCGGGGCGTCCCGCCCCAGCGCTGTGGGTGTCCTGGGACGTGAGAGATCCGTCTCTCGCGTGGGAGCTGGTGCTCCTGCAGAGAGCTGAGTCACGGCCCTGGCAGGGAATGGGGCGTCCGGGGAAAGTGGCCCCCCACCTGCCTGGTGGGGAAGTGGGGTGGGGTGTAGCATGAGGTGTGGCATGAGGTGTGACACGAGGTGTGACACGAGGTGTGACACTGTCCGCCATGTGCCGTCCGTGAGGGAGAGGTTCGGCACAGGGCTCTGGCGAAGGCACGATGCGCTGTCGCGTCACGGGTATCGCAGCCGCCTCTCCCGACAGTCAGCCCGGGGCAGGCAGGCCCCACGACAGGGCTCCATCGCCCCAGAGCAAGGGGATCCCCTCGGCCTCGTCCGGTTCACAGCCCACCGTTCAGTCACACCCTTGGGCTGGTGCAGCCATGAGAAAGGAAAAGTGTTGGTCTGTGCCTGAAGGGCAGCTGAAGGGTTCTTCTGGGCCTGTACAAAGTTCCCAGAGGAGACTTGGAGGACTGTGGGTCACCTTATGTAACAAAAAATGCTAATGTCCTCTAAAAATCACAGAATCAATTAGATTGGAGTCCAGCCTATGACTGAACACCACCCTGTCAACTAGATCAAGGCACTTTGTGCCATGACCAGTCGTTCTTTAAACACCTTTGGGGATGGTGACTTCACCATCTCCCTGGGCAGTCCATTCCAATGTCTAATCACCCTTTCTCTGAAGAAATTTTTCCTCATGTCCAACATAAACCTTCCCTGGTGCAGTTGAGGACTATCCTCTCATCCTATCCCTTGTCACCTGGGAGAAGAACTCGACTCCCCGCTGGCTACGCCCTCCTTTCAGGTGGTTGTAGAAAGTGATAAGGTCTCCCCTGAGCCTCCTGTTCTCCAGGCTGAACATCCCCAGCTCCCTCAGCCACTCTCCGTAGAGAGTGCCACCCAACCATGTAAACCCTTGATAACTAGTAAAAGCACTTAAAGTGGGTCGAATATACACAATAGTCACAAGCTTCTGTTAACCTCTAGCCATCAGTGCTGTGGAAGGTATCAAAGGCTGGAAGACTAGGGCAAATAGACCTTCTGAAGATCAGAGGACACAGAAATCTACTGGAAGGACTCTCAGAGCACACTGCTGGTCTTAAACACAAGCTGTGTCTTATTCATTAGCACTTCTTTTCAGTCATGAAAACTGCTTCACAAAGCAACCTCATTCCAGGAGCCAGGGCTTTAAAAAAATGAAGAATTTTGAGACATTATTAAAGAGTTTGACACATTGAGAAGTGGTAAGATTGTGCATGCTACAGGTGGTTGCATACAGCTAACACTGATGGGCTAGATCCTTGAAAAGTAATTATGAAATGAACATTCATTCATAATGCATTTATTAATAATAAGTCATAATTAATGTTCATACACCTGGGACTATTCTGTAAGTCATAATTACTGCTGACAAATTGCTTTATAGAGCACTTTTAAAATTATTTGTATAAAAGAGGAAAAAATCAGAAGGAAAATTCATACAAGCCAAATCCATATTTAAAATCAAAGGATATTTTAACTTCATTTCTAAAAAAAATAGGGAGTAGCTTATTGAGACTAATGCTATATACATTTATAGTATATATGTGGTCTCTAGAGCACTGTAAGGAGTGTATTAGTGTGGTGAGGTCAAGCCCACTGAAGTTAGGAAATGCCAGGATTAAGCACAGCCTAAATTAATTAGTTTAATGCCATTTTGCAGATCCATTGTGAAATCATCTTTAAGTAGATTATCATAGGTTATGATAATCTAGCCATACACTGATCATAGCCATGGAGTCCTAGACACTCAGCGTTCCCAGCCTGGATCTGTGCTTTTTACTCCAGCATCGGAAGGGGAATACACTCTAATGGCTGAAGAAAAGCATTCTGTTCTTTTTTTCATGATTGACTGATTCTTCTTATTGCCTCCCACTGGGACTGCCTTGATTTTTCCCAGTCACAGAAGTTTATCCTGCTCTCATTTTTCTCAGATTCCTATTTCCACTCCTCAACCCCAGACTCAGTCTTTCCTCCCAGGTGTGCATGTTGTCCAAACCACAGGCTCCTTTGAGAAGGAGTATCTCCTTTGCACACAATTCCAACCCTTTGCCCAACCACTTGCAGTTTTCCACACCTGACTCTTTATCCAGCCCACTAAACCCCTTCCTAATCCTCATGGCATCCAGCTGCAGTGGGCCAACCCACAGCCAGCTGTGATGAGCACTGAGACCAGGCTCCCACTTTCATTCCCTGCCATCCCTTCTATTACTGTATTGTGAATCTCCAGAAGGTCGATGTATGGGATAAGATCAGCTGCTTGTTAACTTTAGGAGAGAAAGACAGACAGTGGAGGTGTTGCAGATTATCTGCCGATGGACTAGGGCAGCCCGCTTCAGTCATGGAACATATTTCAGACAGGAAGGTTGAGGACTTGTGGATTCAACATGGGATGAATACATTAGGTCTCACAGAGAGGACTGTTAGTCAGAATTAAACCTGATTTATTGGAAGAACCTGGAGGAGATATGTTGCTGCAAGGCTGTTTTATGCTGCAAGAAGTTTTTTCACATATAAACCCTGTGGCTGCTTGTCTGCTGTTCAGAACCCAGAGCCAAGGGGTCTGGAGAAAGGGTGCTCCACTAAGTGTCCAGCACTGCCTTACACAAGCTGCTGCAGTGTAAGGCAATGCTCTCAGTGATTTCTAACTAACTTCAGAAGTGCTTCTTAAACATACAATTCTCCCTTTACACTCCAGCTCCTTGTCTTCCGTGCTTTCTTCACAGGATACTGGTTTCAGTTTCCTCATATAGAAACTTTTTCTCCTTTTTTGCCTCCATGTTCCGTCTTGCCCAGCAAATTGGTTCCTGTTCTTGCTTTTTGTGTGCAACCAGTGCCGGGCACCCTTCCCAATTCCCAGCCAGTTCCAGTCTCCTTGTTCACTTCTCGCCTCACCAGAATTCTAGATTCTGTTGATTCCTTTCCATTCCTCTCATTTTGCTTTTCTTTTTTCCTACTTACTTTCTGTGTTTTCATCAGAAAAAGTCTCCCAAAATTTTCAAGGGAAAGAAGAAAGGGAGCAACAAAATTAAACAGAAAGTTACTGTGCCTGGGAGCAGCCATTACAAGCTTAGCCAAATTTCACCTGTGTCGCTCCAGGCCAAACAGCATGTGTTTAATTAAAGTCCATGTTAACACCTATAAGATCTGCAAGGGAATGGGATAATTCCCTGGCAGAAGCTGAAATTCCTGTTTCCAGGCTGTGGGTTTCTGGAATTTTAGTGAAAGTGCAGAAAGGATCCCATGAACTGCTTTTTTTTTCAGTCCCATTCTGGAAAAAAAGGCTAACCCACCCAGAATCACCAAATTCTTGGGGTTGGATGGGACAACTGAAGATCACTTAATCCATATCCTTGTGCAGCTCAACTCAGTTTGAAGCACTCACCCAGAATGGGAGAGTTCATTTGGAACTGAAAAAGTGTTAAAGCAAAGGCAAATTTTAAAAGTTCTGGGCAAGCTTAATAATAAGAGGGCCCAGCTGAGCAGAGAGATGATGTGATCCGAGCAGCACCTGCCTCTGTTAATGTCTCTGTCCTTGCTTAGGAGTTAATCAAACCCCAGCTGCAAAAGGGGAAATGTTACAGAGCAGGCATTCATATGGGATTTCTTTTTCTGTGTGTCCATGAGGAAAAGGTTTAAAATAACCAATTTTCAGCTGTGAGATTAAAGAGTCATTTACCTGTAAATGCTTTGCAATAGGGACCACTCCATGAAAGTGGATTTGTTATTTGTGTCAGAAGCATTTCTTTTATTGGCCCTATGAAAGGAGTTTGCCTACTTTGGAAGTTGCAATGCACACCTGTGCATATCAGGGGTTTTGGGCAACTAAACTCTCTCCAGAGTTTATGTGCAGAGGACCTGCAGACTGCCAGGCTTTGGATGGACACCATGCTCTGCTGTGGGGATCGCTCTCATTCTCAGGACAGGAACCATTCTTCTACATTTTTGTGTTTCTGCTGTCAAGCAGATGGGCAAGAAGATGCTTAACTCATATGCAGGGGAGATAAAAGGGAGGAAGATTCTATACGGGATAGGAGTGTTAGACTAAGAAGCCTTGGAAATTTCATGTTAAATTATAAGTAAACCTGTAAAATTAGATATTGAAAAGTTAGGAAATAGTAAAAGGAAACTTTCCTTTCAAGCTGGTATTAATTCAGTTCATTCTGTCTCTAACTGATGGCATTTTGATACATTGATATATGAACACATGTAGAATGTTATTTTCTCCACCTCTCCTCTCCCCCTTCTCTGTGCCTGGCATAGATGTGGCCTTAGAACAAAACTGGGCTGTGCATTAAAACAGTTGAGTTCAGGATACATTCTTAGGTCTTGCCAGATTTAGAAGACTTACAGTGAATGAGCAAAATAACTGCAGGAAAAGATATTTTTATGGATAATGCAAGTGAACATTGACCTTTAAGCTAAATTAAGCTATCTCTTCTACAAACTTCTGAAGAACTTTACATGGATGTGTTCTTCATTTTCTAGATGAATTAGGATCTGGTTGTAGGTACAGAGCATTCACAGCTGCAACTAGCATAAACAAGGGGGGTGCTTTGAGCATAATATGGTCCTTTGAATACAAATTCCCAGAGACTGAGGAATTAAGTCTTGAATTATGCACTCAAAGTCAGTAGCATCTGTGGCTTTTGCCTGTAGAAAAGGGGGGTAATCCCACCTATACTGTTCATAAGAATGCTTATGAAAAATTGCCATGGGTATTTCTCATGTCAAACCAACAGTGTCTCCAAAGCAGATCGTTGCTATTGAGTTTTGTTAGTCTGTAGAAAAATGTTTTATTTTTCTAAAAGTAAAAGAGAGTTTTGTGGTGGAAAGAGTTTATTGAAAAGAGGAACTATAGAAGTGCACATTCTCACAGTTCTGCACAGGGATTAACCACAGGATACTGAGGTACTGGGTGTGCAACCTTCGTCTGCTCCTCTGGCAGAACCCAGATAGTCCAGGCATTCTTTGCTTCCCAAGAAGTAGCTGTGAATTGCTCAGTGTCCTTGTCCTTCCATGGCAGCCCTGAAGATCCCTTCGATGCTGCAGGTCTCCATTAATATATTACTCTGCTATTATTTTCCTGCTAGAGCACTGGGGTTTTTCGCTATGGTTTTCACTTCCATTGAAGAAGCTTCTCCACTGTTTTTAAAAACATTTCGCAGGTCCTTCTTTTTGAGATTTCTGAGTTCCTATGAGATCACATTTTCTTCTCACAGAGTTTGGTTTGCTTGTCCACTGACTCAGCTGCAGGATCCTTAATGGCTCACAGCTCTGGTCTCTGTGTGACAGGGATCTCCTGGCATCTCACAAACATGAATTTCAGACTGGCTGTACCCTTACAAACATGGTGCATAGGTCAGAAATACTGAAGTCAAATAGGTCTTAAAAATATAACAGCCTAACTTGGTTGGGGTTTTTATCCAGTTAATCATCTTAAGTATGGTTTAGATAGCAATGGGTTGGACAGTTTTCATGTCTTTTATCCGACAACCAATAATCTGAGTCCTTCAGAGAAGCTAATGGATTTTTATTATTTCCAGGAAAATGCTAATGACAGATTATTTCTTTCTTATTGCCACCTAAACACCTTTGATCTCAGGCTTTTCAGGTGGACCTGTGAAAAATGTTTTTGCCTGTGTTTCCCTTTGAATCTTACTATGTCACAGATGCATGCTTGGATTCAATTAAACTTAATTTAAAAGTCTGATTTCAGACCATTGCAGACTGTCTCTGCAATTTTGTAGTTTCCTCTGCATCATTACCCAATAAGTTGAAAAGAAAGAAAAAAATAGGCCCCACTTTCTGATTTTTTTTTCTCATTAGGAAGAAAGGAAGAGGGGTAGACAATTGACATTCCTGAAACCTCTCTGTGACCTGAATTCAGGACTCAGTTTCTGTGGCTTCATTTTTTTCCTTCTACAAGTTCTGAGCAATTTAATATGCAAAATGTTGTCCATCTGTATGTAATTGAATAAAAAGAGGGGCAAAATTTGGCAATTTCACAAAGTGCTATTGTGAGATTCAGTCAGGAGGGAAAAAACCATCCAAAATTATTCGTGAACAAAGCTTGAAGACTGTAGCGATTTTTAGTATCAGATAGCTTATTTAATTCATCTGTCTTCCTGTAAATACTTAAATTTTACATGAAATAACATGGTATTTATGTGGGCAAGATGTTAAAAAAAGTTTAACATGCATGGTAAATAGAAATTATAGGGGAAAGTCATA
Source organism: Rhipidura dahli (assembly GCA_013399225.1). Lineage (NCBI taxonomy): Eukaryota > Metazoa > Chordata > Aves > Passeriformes > Rhipiduridae > Rhipidura > Rhipidura dahli. The sequence goes on from VXAC01006723.1 coordinate 307,065, forward strand.
AAGCAGAGACTGAAAACATTTCTCATACTTTTATAAAACAGAGAAGTGTTTTCTAAACATGCATATGTTTAATTTTATTTTGGCCATTCTGTCACAATATAAACCAGTACTGATCACATGAATGCAAATAAACACTTTTAAGATTTATAGAATAGGCCCTTTCTTCAAGAATTCCAATGATTCCTTGCAGAATTCGAAGTATGAAAACCAATTTTGATAATAGTCCTTCATTTTTCTACTTGTTAATAAAATCCAGGCTCTTCATTAGTTTATATTCTAAAATGATCTTATCCTGCAACCATTATTTTCTTAGACTCACCAGCAATAAACTGCTCATGAATCTACCACTATGTTTAAAAAAATAGGCATCAATTTTTATGAGAAATAAGAATATTGTTGGCAATTTTTAAGAGGGCTGAAACCATCCCAGCAACTTCATAAAGCTCTTAGAGAGCAGCATGCATTTGTCCAGGGATTCTGACAAGTTGGGTCTTAGTATTCTTTATACTATTAAAATTCATTCAATAGAGGCCATTGATTTAAACCCCTGCCTCATCTAACTCCCATTTTCATTTACACTTAGTATCTGTTTTAAAGAAAGCTCCCTCTTAAAGTGCCTGCATAGAAACTAATCTGGTTTTCTCTTACTACATGAAGTTCTGCCACAAGAAGGAAGCTTTCACTTGAAAGCTTCAAACAACTTTGATTAAAATCTAAGTATGCTTCATACTTTTTGATTAAATACTTTGGATTTTTTATGTTGGCTGTGTTGATGTAAGTGCAGTCATTCACACCAGTGTCAGAACATGGAACCACAGGGATTATAAACTGCAGCTGAACCTGCAAATTATTTTTTTATTCAAGACCCTTATTAACCATCTGCATAAGCCCATGGTTAACTCCAAGCAATTGGCTAATCCCGCTGACTTCATTAAGACAATACTCAGGTTTCATTTATATTACAAATTCATATTGAAAAGCACGGGGGTTTTTGCCTTTGCTGTTTTTCCTGCTCACAGGAGTTGTGATCTTAATGGGATGGTTCATCTTCTTAAAGGGAAGCAGCAAGTGCTTCCTTGAGATAAAAATCTAGACAGCTTTCTGGGACAGTATTAGGATGGTAATGAAAAAGTTACATGAAAGAACTTTAACTAGAGTGTTTATGAATAATTATTTACTCTCAGTACTATTCATTCATCTAATTCAGATAGCTATGTATGATTATGTTTTAAAGGTTATGAATACTGGTCAGTTCAGAGATCTTGTTTAAAAAAAAAAAAAGAAATAAAACAAAACCTTAGTCTTTCTGCAGCACTTTGAGCATGCAGACATGTAGTCATGAAAAAGCAATGAATAATGTCAAAAGCATACAGCTCTTATACTTCCTAGAGTCAATGGAGTATCAGGAACATTTTCTGGTGAAAAAAATACCAGAACTATCTCTGAAGCTTGACAGGATGTAGGAGAATAATTAAATTTTCCTGGTTTTCAGCAGGCTGCACACTAGATAAAAACCTGTGAAGTAATGAGAGCCTTCAGCATCCAGAGAAGGTAACAGCAGCAGAGTGTCTTCAGATTCTCGGAATAGCAGTCTTGCACCACTATCACTGCTGATAACAAAACAAAGAACCAGGAGTGAGCCTGGGAGGGAGACAGAGATTTAGTGACCATCCTACAGCTTTGCAGGAAAGCTATAAAAACCACAGCAAAGCACAAAACTTCTCTTACAGTGAGGTGGAAAGGCAGCACAAACAGATGTGGTTTTCTTCATGTTTCAGTGATAAATAAATATGTATTCATTTCACAGACTAAACTGCCCTGGTTTGACTCAATAGACAACAGCACAATGGTACACCTTGCTAACACAAACTGGAAAAAAATTCCCACGTGTGATTTATGACTGGATCAGAGCTCAGATGCAGAATCAGGAGCCATTCCATCTTAACATCCTCCAGACCTCTGGGGTAGGTAGGCTGCCAGGTAGCCCTAGACTAAGCAGACAACTCCATAGCCAAAAGTCTCCACTTGGCGAAATGCTGAACCACCTATAGCTCCCTCTGACATCAGTAGTAACCAGAAAGGTCCAGCCACTCTGAAAACAAAACCAAAAGCCCCTGGGTCTGTACATATTTGTTTATCTCGAAGTACATAAGCAATCCTGTGAGACATCACCCAGCCTTCATTGAAGGCATTGCAAATTTTGCTGTGGGCTCCTCGCCAGTCAGTATTTTGCCCCTCACTCCCACTGTACTTATGCATTCAGTGGAGACCTAAATTTGACTTCTGTGCTCACAAGAAAGCCCCAAACCAAAGCAATCAAACACACAAGCAAACCCACAATAAACAGAAAACCCCTCACTCTGAATATTTGGATATATTTTATGAGAGAGATTTTAAATTAAATACATCCACATTCCCCCTTACCTTGCCATGATGCCTACACTCAGTGCTGCTGTTAGTTCCACATTTCCAAAGGTGTACCAGTTTCAGGTTCGCATTTCAGTTTGCTCCTGTCAAAAGTTTCTCTTGCTGTGCAGTTCAATTATATTGTATCCTCACAGAAAAATCATTCAAGCAGTGCCTGACTGCAGTTAGGTGGATGTTTCTGCTCTCTGCAAGGAAACATACAATAAAAACTCAGAGGACCTTGAAAATTCACTAGAAACTACATTACTCATCCTGATTTTATAAAGATACTCAGGTGTGATGGCCATATGAAATGCCAATATAATTTATAACTCTTCTTTTGGCAGTTATTGTTTGTCTTCAGTGGATCACAGGCTGAGTCTCAGACTCTCTTTGTAGCTCTGGGGTTTTTTCAGTTGACACGGGATCCACAGACCTGGAACATCCCCAGGAATAAAATGGCTCTACACAGGGCAGTACAGTTCTGCTCAGCTTCTCTTCTGCTCTTTCTTTATATTGTGGGATGTAGCAGAGAAAATCCAATACACCAAACCCCAGCAATTATGAATGACCTTAGGGTGGAACCTAAATTAGTTGCTTAAATTTCAATGCAACTTAAAGAAAATATTTCTATGAAGCTTCTGCTCCTCCAGCCTCACAGCAAATGACCCTTTTCACAGCCAAACAACTATGTGATTATTTACTCTGAAATTATAAGTACAGACTTCAAGTAGAAAAATTATAGCAATTTAATGGGCTACAAAACATTTCTAAACTTTTTTTTCCTGTTTAGCTGATGTTATTCTTGCATTAGGAAGAATATTAGGAACCCACTCAAGGCAGCAGGTGCAGTTGAATAGAACTTTACATGGGAACTTCCCTTGAAAACCAGCATCAAGGATTAAAACAAAATATGTCAAGTAGCAGATTGAATTTTAGCAAATTGACCAGATACTTTCTCTGCCTTCTAAACAGCCTGCTCCTCCAAATACACAGAGGAAGAAAAAGTTGCTATATTTTTGCATCACAATCATCAAAGGAGGAGCATGTGCTTCACGGTGTGTGTGTAGAAGCAGGGGGTGTTTACATTTTGTAGATTGAGAAGAAGTGGGAGTATTTCTAAGTAGATGCATTTTATGTGATTAGTATGTTGCCAGTCCAGCAAATCACAAACTTAAGTGCACAAGAAATTAATTTACTCCAATTTAATTTAACACCATTATGTGATTTTTTTTTTTTTTTTAGTTTCTTTAGGGTTTTTAAAAGTGTACCGATTAGCTTATTAGTGGTTTGTTAGATTCACATTAATTGTTCCAGCAAGTACTGTAAGTGCAGCATTCAGACAAAGCTCAGTTAATTTTATCCAGCACCTTTTATGGGAATCTCATGGTTGTCTGGAAGTTTCCTATCCTGGGAGAGAACGTCTGTGATGATGGATAGCATTCTGATGAGGGAGGGAAGTTAAACTATGTTTTTTAATCATCTGTTGATTAGTTTCATCCTGTTTCCTTTTTTAATCTCTCCTCCAAATATTCCATTGTCCTTAGGGGCCATAAGACCTGTGTCCAACACTTCTTCAGTGATGCTGCTTCTTTCTCCTGGCTCCAGGCTACCTGCTTCCCTTCTTCATCAGACAATTACTCAGGATGAATTATGCAGTGTGAAGTGGTGTGAAGGTAGGGATGTCTTGAACTCGTTATTTGGAGAGATGCGTAACAATGAACCGTTTGTGATGCTGTTGAAATAACATATGAAATAAATTAAGTGGAACCGACTATGGCATTTTGCATATGATAATGGAGAGTCTTAAAGCAATGCTTGAAAAAAATTAGGAAGTTGATTGCAATTATTATAAATTTGGTTTCTACCTCATACATTAATAAGAGAGTTGTGGCAGTGATTTCTAAACAGATAATAGAGAACAGTGAACTCATACACATGCTTTAAAACCGTGATTTGAAAATTTCACACTTTGTTGCATAGTCATGAGCCTTGTTACTTACACATTTAATTTCCTTTGAATCCTTTTAGCTCAGTGAATGATTATAATTATTAAATGAATGTACTGAAGATTGAATAATTTTTTATTTTTATTTCTATCTAGACACTAAGGCAAGTAGAAATGATGATGAATGTGTGGGGTTTTATAAAGCCAAACATTGTACTTATTCTGTTGGACATAAGTTTTCAACTAACTTGAAAATATAAATGAATTTACAGCTTACAAGAGATGACAGAAAGACAGTGCTAAAACCAGAAATCTCATTTTCCTTTGTGTTTCTCAGTGGTTGCTCACAACAACTAATGTACTCACAAGGGCTATGGCTGAAAACAAGCAGTAGTGGTCAGCTAATATTCACAGTTAATTTGTATGTTTGTTTTGTTGTCTGGCTTCGGTGGGGTTGTTCGGTTTTTTTGTTTGTTTGTTTGTTTTTTATTAAAAAAAAACAACAAGCTTTTAGAAAACCTGAAGTTTAAAAAAAAAATAAATTAGGTGGAAATTCCAAGGGGAAGGGAGAGCTTTAAAGTTAGCAAGGGGCCTGGGTAAATCCCCATCTCATGCACATACACATAAAACTCACACTACACTACTGCTATTGCTACACTAAAAATAAGAGAAAACACTGAAACAAAAAGATGCAATTTTCCCTTTTTTTGGTTGAGACAAAAGCAGAGCTGACAGCATCATTTTTGTACTGTCTTCTCACTAGGTGTAGCCAATAACGTGGCAGTAACTGGCCTAACTCCTCTGAACTCCTGCTGGCAATAATTTACACAGTTTAAAATGCCTTCTCCATACTCATTACAGAATATAGAGCTGATGGCACCCATCCTGGCTAATGGAGTGGGTTCCCCTGCAGCCACAGGCAGCCAGAAAGCACAATCCCTTATACAAACAGCCCTTTTATTTTGGCCAGCTCATAGGTATGTCATGTCCACATTAGAAAATTAGGAGAAATCTACCTCATGGTTCACAGCTCACAGACAATGATGCTTTTAACCTAATTCAAGTGATGTAGGAAATAGTAAAGCACTAATGTGAAAGGAGAAGGCATGACTTTCCTGAGATTTTTGTGTTAGAAGAATCAAAATCAAATCTCACTTTGTTTCCAAGCACCCGAATCATCTTCCAAACCGCATGGCAGAAATTCCACCTCCTCCTCTCCCTTGCCCCTCGAAGCCTACAAAGCCCTGCATTACACTTTCCTGCACGGATATTAAATCGGCCCTGTTTAGTTTGAGCTTCCTTTCTGTTTTGCCTGCAGGTAAAACCGGCTCTGAGGAATGTCGGCAGGTGCTTGTGCTCGGAGGTTTCGCTGCAGGGAGGCCGTGCGGGAAGGCAGCTGCGGCCGCGCTGCTCCCGCGGCGGCTCCGTGCCTTGTGCAGAGCCCCTCGCTGACCCCGGGCTGCCATCTGCAGCTCCGCAGCTTCCCATGGCAGCCCGGCAGCCGGCTCCTGCCGCACAGAGCGCTATTCACAGCGGCACGAACAATAGCCCGGGCTTAGCTTGTGTCAACCAGCAGAGGTGCTGCGCTCCTCGCTCCCCCGCCTCGCACAGAGGGGAAAGTGCCTGCCCAGCAAACAGCCTGGCTGCCGTGGCAAGCTGCGGATACGGACGAGGGCAAGCTCCTGCCTTCTGGCTGCTGACAGGGCCTTCCAGAAACACAAGACACAACAGATGGTTACTGTGTGCGAGCGCTAGTGAAAGGCTGTTCGGGTCCTGACGCGTCTCAGCTCTCCTTCTATTCAATATTCCCCCATACCTCCATATTCTCTCAGACCCTTCCTAAAAGCCACATTCCTCACCTGCAGTAGGAACATGCACTATACATTTAGAAAAAACATCTTTTCCTTCGTTTAGAAAACTTACTCTTCTCTGTTTCTTTTTAAGAGGTGCATTTTCGCATGGTCTTCCTATGAAATCCATGTGGATACTCTCTGCTCTCATCTTCCATGTGATCTTTGTTTCAAACATTCAGCTTGTGCCAGGACTGCCATGTACCTCCAAAGGTGCAGAGTCAGCAGCAAACCCAGGATGATTAGTTATCACTCAGACTTCAAAAGTGTGTCCAACAGGCTAGACAAAAATAAAGGAAACATTAAAAGAGACAAAGCTGAGAGAAAGGGAGAAAACGGGGGCAGGATCAGACTAAGCAGGTGATGTTACTTAGGAGAGTTAGTATATAACATGGTTTGATTTTACCCAGTTTTTCTTTCCAGAGTACCTTGACCTCTGTTCGTGACTATTTTGAAGTTTCTAGAAGCTCTGTAACTTTAGGAGATGAAAATAACAGAAAGGAGGAAAGCAGGTTCCTATTTTCCTTTTTTATTTCAGTAAGACATAAAGGGGGACAATAAATCTGGTGCCTCTTCACGACATAAGATAGGATAACATCAGTAGTCTCCATGCCACAGCAGCTTCAGAAACAATTGCCCTTCTTGTTCCCTCCCCTGGCATTTCTGTCCCTATGGCTGGCTCAGCGGGAGCCCATGGACTGGCTGTGTGGCACCAGGGCACACATGCCACTGCTGTGCCCCAGGCACACTGCATTGTGCTCACAAGGAGCATCCCTCTGCAGGTGCACCCTGGCACACTGACACACATGGCACTGCAGCCATCCTGCCCAGCACTGCAACCCCTGCCAAGGCCCCCAGCAGGGTTCTCTGGCACAGAGCCCCCTGAGCCCCAGGGTGTGAAAGGGTTGGACCATGGGCATTTTGATAAATCAGACATTAAAAGGCTGCACTCACTGTTAATAATTTACATAGATCTAATTAGGTCCTCGGGAACTCTCCCTGTTGTCACCATTACCAGGTGGCAGCCTTTCAGTAAAGAGTTTTGTAAAGGCTGTGGGGTTTGCTCTCCAATTCCTCACAAGCTGGCCTTGCCATGAAAGCAATCCTTGTGGGAGCCATTAGTGACTGACCTGTGATGCTTCACCTGGATTCAATCCACTGCATTTTGCCAATTACTTAGTGAGGTTTCTCAAGCAGGTGGAACACCTCCTCCCACTAGATCAGAACTCTGCTGCAGGACCAAACTGCTGTGGAATGCCATGGCCTAATTAAGGCAATGTTAATGAGGAGCAGGAGCACATGGATGTGAAATCTCATTGGAGTGGAACAGAAGTTGTTGATTCTGGTTACGTAGTGTCTGGGAATCAGCTGTAAAATTCACAGCCATTTAATCTGCACCTGTTCCCCGATGGAAGAACAGGGCCTTTTGACTCAATTGCAGTGGTCTGCATCTTTGAGCAGGATTTGGCCCTTGATACTTACTGTTCTCTGCAAGTAATAGATTCCATGTGTGCCTTGTGCATATCCTGCACTTGAAAATAAAATTCATTGTCCATTTCTTGAAGATAAAAATCACAGAAGGCATACCAGCAGTTATGGGGCAACCTAGAATGCCAGAGCCACTTGATGTAGCAGCAAAGACCACCTACTGATTTGTGACCTGATGTGTGCTCTCCCTAAAGCAGATTTGAAAAAAGACTCTAGAGGGATATAAGACCTGTTTCTCTTGCGGTCACATATGATGGGGAAGAGGCCATGGCCCCTGGTCATCTCATTTCAGGCAGAGGAGGAGCTCAGAGGTCATCACTTGGAGGCCAACACCCAGGATCCAGCTCCTTGACCAGGCAGAGCCATCAGGAAGCAGTTGCTTCCTAGATGTCAGAAGGTGAAACACTTATGAGGTGCAGCACTGCCAATCAGCAGGGCATCACGCTGTTCCCAGTTTAAATTCTTGGGAACAGATCTGGCAGCAGCAAAACATCTCTAGCCTGGCTTCTAAGAAAATTGCCCGCTGTGTGTCCCAGCCTGCAGCAGTGCTGGGCCCGTGCCCTACTTTGCTGTGGAGGACGGCCAAGTAAAGAGCTGCTCTCAGAACCTCGCAGGGCAGCCACATCCTCAGAACAGCAGCACCCGGGCCAGGATCACCGGGAGCGTAGCTGTGGCTCTCACATCACACACAGCGCTCCAGCAGCAGTGAGAGCAGGCAGACGTGTGCATGCATCATCCACTGAGCTGCTTTCCCTGCTAAGGGATCCCGCTGGCAGCAGTTCTTATCATCTCCAACTAATTTTACTGGGCCAATTCTGGTGCCACCTGGCTTGGATGAGACAATGACACTCATTTACTCGGGCTGACAACCATGACCAACACTTCTGGTATTACTCGTGTTTGCCCAGGTAAAAACTTTTTTTTTTTTTTAATTTTTTGTGTCCGTTAACTCTTTGCCGAGATGAAATTAAAGCAATTAAACCCCAGTTTCCTGCTCCTGTGAGCAAGGAAGGGCGGGGATGAGGTCTGTGCTCGGTTTTTGTGGCTGGAGAGCGGGGCCGGCCGGGCCGGTGCAGTGCGCAGAGCTGAGTGCTGCTGGCGGTGCCTGAGCCACGGCAACTCACAGCTCGATGCCGGGGCTGCGCCGGAACTGCAGCCGGGAAAGGCACACTGGGACTGCAGCCGGGGATGGCCAGGACGCTGCGACTCCGGCTGGGGATGCTAGGGACGCTGTGCCGGCCGCCGGGAGTGGCCGGAACGCTGTGACCGCAGCCGGACCGGACGCTGCTCGTGCCGTCCAGCACCGGGCCGGGCCAGCGCCACCTGGCGGCCACCGGGAGCGGCGGGGCACAAAGCGGCACCGAGGGCTCCCGCGGGGGCTGAGGCTTCCCAACCCCCTCGTAAAGGTCCGTGGGCTCCCCGCTATTGCCAGGGCATGCTGTGGAGGTCTGCAGTAAGAGCCACCCGTGCCACCCGCCCTTCTTTGCAGCCCTCAAAGTGCCCGGTTCCCCCATTCCTTTCCAAGCAGTCTCACCTACGGCATGTTTCCCAGTCCATTTCCAGCGCTCTCCCATCCTCTGGTTTCTGCAGGGAAGCGGCGCCAGCTGAGGCATGAAACTGACTTTGGTGATGAGACATCAACAGAGGGGCCTGAGCAGGATCATGAGCAGTCCCTTCCCATGCTGAGGCTTAGGACTCTTTCCAGTCAATCTTCTACTGCACCAGAGGCGATGGCAATTAGATATCCCACCCTCCTGTAGTGATAACCTCTCAGGTACAGTAGAAAGTATTCTCCAAATAATTCTCACTAATAAATATAAAAGAGATACAAACCTAAATTCATGATGATAGATGGCATGAAATTACCACATTAATTTCTAGTACATTCAGGATTTGGAGTACCTTTTTTTTCTCCCAGAATGTTTAACTTCTCTATAGGCTGATAACTGTTAACTTACCTATTCTTCATTAATGGAATCCAAAGCTGCTGCAGGTCAACACAAACATGAAATTTCCAATAGAAATGCCACCAAAGAGCAAATGCTGAAAAGGCTAGGTTGGCTACATGATGCCAGCATGACCAATTAGATACCTCCAACAGCTTTACAAACCCTAGATATAGTTATCCTGAAACGGAGCATGGGTTTTGTGTGTTTGTTTACTGGAGACTGTTTATATGAAGGAAGCCAGCAGCATTTCCCTGGTGCAACTTCCAGTATCTGAGAAAGGGGAGCTGGATATGTGCTCCCTTTCCTCTTTCTGGACAGATGTGCAGGGGAAGGAGACAGAAAACAAGAGCCAAAAAGGAGTTAGTTGTGTCTCTGATGTTGACACACAACCAGGTCTGCAGAATACATGGCAGACTGCTCTTACCCCTGATCTGGACAACCTAAAGATTACATTGAGTGATACAAGAACCATTTAGGAGGAGTTTCCCTTTTTCTTACATTATATTGAAATGAAGTTTTTGTATGACTTCAGAAGAGCTGTAACTTTTTGGTCACTGGGACTGAATTACACCCAGTCATCTGCTCATAAAGCAGGTCTCATGCTCAGTGTTGTGGAGGTGACAGAGGGACTTTAAAATTGTACAAATCAGAATAAAATTACTCTTCATGCAGCACCACACAAAAGCAAACAATTTGCCGTTGCATGCTTCAACAGCAGCACTGGACACCCAGCTCAGGTTTTGGACATCATGGATCTGCTCCTTATCCAATGGTGACCTCCAACAAAATATCTTCTTGTCCCATGCCATGTTTTTCTCATATCTCAATACAATTCTCTGTAAAGCACCTTTATAATGTGTGCAGGTATTTTAGCAGATGTGACACTTGTCATTGTGGCAGCAGATCCAGGTGAAGCACAGGAGGACTTTATATCCAGAACTTTGCCTCCTGCTTTTGTTTCACATTGGTCTGAAGGTGCCTCCCCAGTGTTCCCAGAGGAGCTTTCTCCTCCACAGCTGTAACTCTGTTAGGTTTTCTGCCCCACAAAGCCTTCTATCCATCAACACAGGTGTCCTCAGCACCCAGGGGTTACCCTGCCAGTAGCTGTAGTCACTGGTGTGCAGCAGCAGACTAAGAGAGTGAGAAAAGGAACTAATCATTTGAAACAGGGTGGAAGTTGCAAATAATTGGTTACACACTAAGTTACCTGCTTTAAACCACCTTTTGGTGCACTTACTTCTCTTCACCTGTTTCAGTGACTTTACATAGACTTCACATGTTAGGTGAACTGAGTTATGCCCAAGATATGTTTAGGTATCTACAGCAGATAATGTAAATACACCAAAACCAGATGCTATTGTACTACAATCCAGCAGTCTATGCAGAGCTTTCACTGAAATGATTTCTACGTGAATCTCTGAATATCATTGGGCTCAATTTGTAAGAGAACAGCCAGCACATCAGCAGGAACAAATCAGCGTCTCCACTGAAGTCCAAAACAGCCTCTTGCAACAAGCCATCATGCTGAAGGTTGCAATGTTTTCCCCATTATCTGCTAAACTCAGTCACTCCCTGACAGCTCCTACCAGAGACCTTGCTCCCACCAGTCTGCTGGGGCTTATCCAGCTGCCCGTGCCTGCCGTGGGAAGGACCATGCCGGCCTCCAGCTTCAACAGAGGAGCACGAGCCTCTTCCACCAACTCCACTGGATCTGGAATGGGATGTTTCCAAAGGCTGTCAGCACCGACCCTTCAGTGCTGTTACTTCAGCAGGCCTTTGATGAATGCTGGTGAGCTACAGGGAGAGAGCAACCCCCCTGGGAACACGGAATGCCAGCACCACCCATTCCCAGCAAAGGAATGCCTGACACACACGCAGTGCCAGGGGAAAGCTCTGTTATTCTGCCCCAAGACAGCTGTCTGTCATAATAAACACCAACTCCTTCCCTTGCTCTGCTCTTCTTTCCAAATTAAATAGGAAGGGAATTACCCCACGCCTCCCCTCAAAAAAAAGGCTTGGTCTTGTTCAAATAGAAACGTGGGTTCCCTGGGCTGGGTGCAGCACTAAATCTAATGAACAGAAGTAGAGAGCTGAAATAAACACAGGAGAAGTTGCTTATTTTCTAAATAAGTCTAAATTTATTCATTACCCTAGTAAAAAAAAAAAAGTTTGGATTACAAGTGTCTGAACAGTATAAAAGTACAAAACAGGTTCCATAGATTTCTAATACATTAATACAAAGTGCATGACTACTCATTTTGCATTACTACCGGGAATGGAAGAGGTGGGAGGGAGTAGGGGAAGCAGTTGGCGGTTGAAATCTAGCAATAAATAAATAAATACAGAAGAGATGATCCGTATCAGAGCACATCCTACCACCAACACTGCAGCCTTCTTAGGTGTACAGAATTACTGATGCTGAAAACATAAATTCACATGCAAGAGGTGTCTGCAAAAACAGCGAGGACTCTTGCTCAAGCCCTTATTAGACATGACCAACTGAGTTATGCCTTTATACAATCAAGTATCCATTAAATCTATGGCTGGACTCAATGGGCTTAGGTCTTTTTCAACCTGAACGATTCTATGTGGTTGAGAATAAAAGCAAGGTAAGCAGCTTTGTCCTCCCTCAAAAACCTCAGAGTTTAGGAAAAGCAAAATGAGTCCAAGGAAAGCTCTAAACTGTAAGGCTGTGATAAGTCAAAGCCCTGTTTCCCCTGATTTTCTTTCTCTCCAAAGGTTGGCTGACCCAACAGGAGAGGAAAAAAGAAAGGAAAGAAAAAATAAAAGCTTTGAGGGTAGAGGCTCCTCTTAAAACCTGCGTATCTTTCCCTATCTATATTTTCATTTGCTAAGTGTTCCCGTTTCAAGAACAAAGACTACATGGAAATTCAGTCCTAAACCCTACCCACCACAGTATTATGCCAATGACTCTCACAAAAAAGGAAAGCTTAGAATCATAGAATATGCTGAGTTTAAGGGACCCATCAGGATCGACTCCAACTCCTGGCCCTACACAGGACACCCCAAGGAATCACACCATGTAGCAATCCATTGTAGGAAATCTCAAAAAATACTAAAAAAAAATATTTTCCCTCCCCCTAAATCCAGGAAAAAAACCCAACCAAACAAAAAGCAGAATTCCCAACTCAAACAAGTTAAACCTTCATAAAAGGAACGTGAAGCAACTTGGAGCTAAAACTGCAGCACAGTCTTCCAGGAAGCTGCTTCCACCCTACAGGCAAAGCAGAGTTTGGAGGAGTGTCACAACGATTTGCACATGAGCTTGTCTGGTAATCTGTGTAGAAAATATTATCTTTTGATCGTGTATGCAAACAGAGCTGCCTCGATTCAGCACAGCACCAATCTTAGCAGAACTTTTCAGATTCACTATTCACAAAAGCGTTGATCTGGCAGTTGCTTAAACAAACCAATGAGAAAAAAAAAAAAACACCCAACAAAACCCAAACACAGAGAAGCACTGCAGGGGAAGGGTTTCAAAACAGTTATTGTGAATCCAGACCCCAGGCTGCAAACAGATTATGTCCCCTGGACCAGAGCCTGATTTGCTTAGCAAGGGGTTTGGTTCTTTGTCAGGTCCAAAACCAGGAGGAATCTTGTTTGTGGTCACATTTCAGCTGCACTGGGCCAACAGAGAGCAGTTATTCAGTTTTGTCTCTCATCTACACCTGAATTGGGCATCAAGATGTTTCTTGGTCCACCTCTAACCACCAGGGGTTACTACACTAAGCCCAAAGTGCTTGCTGCTGGCTTAAAACAAAGTAATCTCTAATTTTGCTATGGTCAGTTCTTAGGTCAATCTTACCCCTTAGCTGAGGTGGAGAGCTCTCCCACCCCCTCTCAAGAGCACTTTTATGCTGGAGGCTTTATCAGATAGCTACCACTTTGTAGCAGAGATGTCTGCAGATTACCAGTCTGTGTCACATGGGAGGGATGAAATATTTCTCTTTGTTATGTCAGTAGTACAGGGTGAAATCTCCACACCTTTAAAAATATATATTTATATAACTAGAGAGGTGACTTATAACATTTCTATGTATTAGTTCATCTTATTGATTCATACATGTCTAAGAATGAAATATTTTCTTGGGGATTTAGGAAGTTTGCCAACCAAATTGTAAAGAAAAAAAAAAGCCTTACAACCACTGCTTCTTTCAATACAGAAACGTGAACTACATATACTTTAATATACAAACCCCATCCTCATATTCACTTGGGAAGTGAGTGTGGGGGAAAATTAGACAACCTTGCAGCAGCATTCAGCTTTGCCAAGTGTTCCATAGCATCTTAAATATTATGTACAGTCTTTCTGAAAGGATACAAACTGGCTTCAGAGTTTGTGGAATTGTAGCAGTAAAACCCAAAACAGTTCTAGGGAATAGTCTTTTGGCAGCATAGCAGGTGTCCAAAGTGAACAGTCACTTTTCTAGTATTTTTCCAGAGAGTAAGAGGATCTGTAGAACCTTCTGCAGCTATCCAAGGAAGTCACCACTCTTCTTGGGTGGAGATTGCTGGAGATTGGGGTCCTTCTTGTTCTGGCTTTTCAGTGGCAGACTTTTTATTGCTACAACAAGGTTTGAAGAGATGAGTGTCTATGAGGACTTCTCCAAAACGCCCTTTGTAAATAATTCCACAGCAGACCTTTTGCCTGGAAGAAATGACAGGGAGACAGATATTTTGTCTGTTTAGAATACATAGAGCTCACAAACATGCAGAAAGTAAATCTGACCCGAGACACTACTTGACTGACCCTCCAGCCCAGAGGACAGGGGCAAAAAGACTGCTCACAAACAGAAAACAAGTCTGTGTCTAAATTCACAACAGGTCTCTGGGAAAAAACAAAACCAAAACAAAACAAAAAACCCAACACAAAAAAGGACAGAGAACAAACCCAAACATGTCTATACAAAGCCAAGCCTCCCACTTTGCTTCCCAGAGAAGTTTCAGACGCACAACCATCTGGGCTGAACTAACCTTGGCTACAATGCACTTGCAAACATTATTTGAGAGGAGGCAGCAAAGTCACAGCAATTTCAATTGAGCAATTAGCTAAACAAGGGATTACTGTGTCACAACATGCAATAAAAGATAACAAGCTCGTCAGCTCCCAGAGAACCTTGTGGTTTTCCTCCCACTCCAGAATTTTTTTTTTCCCAAATGACTACCATAACAGGTCAACCAAAGCAAATGCTCTGTTTTGCTGGCAAGCTAAGAGCACTCTTGTACGTAGCAACGCATCGTATCTACAGGGCATAGTTTTAAGAAAAGATAATGACAGACAAGAATATAATCTGTTACTCCCAAACCCAGCACAAATATTTCCCAGCAACTGTTCTAGTGTTTAGGGAACTGAAGGGAGACAGGGCAGAATGTCCTAAATACATGGCATTTCTTTCCAAACACAGGCAGACAGGTGCTGTACAATGCCCCGTGACTTCAAATATATCCTTAAACCAAATAAAGATGAAGAGGCAGAACCAAGCAGCACGTATGCAAAGTGAGCTTGCTGCCTGCACACAGAGCACGTTGTGTTGCTTTTTACCTTTTCCAGTAAGTGAGATCTAGGAAGGAGAACACGGGTGTTCTGCTGGCCCCAGCGCTCATCTCTGTGTCGGAGCCATCGTCCGACTGGTTACTGTAACAGGGAGACTGAGCTGGGGAGGCACTCGAAGTGGTGCTGTGGGCATCAGAATCTGCAGGGCAAAGAAGAAAGACAAGAATAAGGACATGCATCCAGTGACTTACCCTCCCCCTGACTTGTGGATTGGGAACAGAGACACAGATGTTTTTTAATTAGCAAGAAAAACCTAACGATGACAACCCATTTATTTCACTTGCTCCTGCCTGCTTCAATATAGTGTCAGGACTGGCAAAACAGACTTCAGATCTGGAGGGTCCTTGTGCATGAGGGATTGGAAAGAGGTTTGGGATCAGGCTTCAGTTTCTGGCTCTCAAACATAGCCCACATGGGCCATGCTCTGAAATCACTGGGAGATTCCTCAAGACAAGGGGGATCTGTGCTCCAGACCTTCTCTCTCACTGTTTATTTTCTTTCTCACCCTTTCAGGTCAAGTCCTGCAAAGCTCTTCCCACTAGTGCATTATATATACATATAATATTCCCATTATGTGTCAGGTAGTATTGAGCTTTTGCTGGATCAAGGCTAGGAACTACAGACTCAGTGCAGACACACACCATAACAGTGACTACTCTCCTACCTTTCACCTGCCATCTCTAGCAGCTACAGTAACACAATTACATTAGCTACAGTAGTGCCTTGAATGAGGAGATAAAAGCTCCTTGGGTCAGGGCCTTTACTGATTCTTTGGAGACTTCTCCTTCTGACTAGGTAGGATAATTGAAAGAGAGAGCAAGTCAGCAAAAGTTAAGAAGCTGGAAGGTTTGCTTCAGAAAAAAAAGCTTTAAGTACTGACACAAATTTAGAGTGTAACTGGCAGATGGTTTTGTTGGAAAGCTCTGAGTCCAAGTCTATTTGGAGAATCCATGCACTAGTGGAAAGAAATCACTGAGACTGGCAGAGGAAGGTAGAAGGAAACATTACAGGAATTGAAAGGGAGGGTAAATCTAGGTTAAAAAGCATGTATGGAAGAAAAACATTGTAATGTTTCTTGGGAAAAGAGAGCTGAAAATGGCCACAGCACATTACTGAAAGCAGGGAGAAGCCTCTTCCAACTTTGGTTTCAATGAGATCTTTGCTGCAGACATTCTTTCTCAGGATATGGCATTTAAGTGTGGGACATAAGCTACAACTGCCTGCACTTTCAAGCCAGACTCCCCACGCTCCCTTGCCACTTCCCCACCCTGCACACAAGCTCTTCCTTCTCATTCCACCCCTTCCCTGAGCTCTCAGAGGACGAGGGGCTGTAAAAACAGGGAGAGCCCAACTGTGTGGGTGCACAGCTGAATGGAGAGGGTGATTCAGCCTGGCCATTTAACACTGAGCTCTGTTAGGGAAGGCTGAAGTTTATCACCAAAATCTCTTTGGATCCACTTACTGTGCCGCTTGAATTCCTTTTGCAGTTTGCTGATTTGATTGCTCTTTATTCGGCTTCCAGACAGAGTTTTCATTTTCTTTGGTTTCAATGTTGTTTTAAGGCTGGGTCCAGCCCTGGCATCTACCACCTAGAACACAGAAAATGCATGTCTGAATACTTGTGCATCATGCCCAGATACTGCCCCAGCTGAGACAGAGCTCAAGGTGTTCAAAACACTCCAAGGCGGTTCTGTGCACTGACACTCTTATGTTTCATTTAAATGTGTCAAAATCTCAGCCTCTTACAGAGGCTGATTCTGCAGGAAAACACAGAAAACTACTTTAAAAAGCACATTTGGTTCAACTTTTGCCAACTTCCCATTTTTGACACATTCAGTTTAGAACCAAATAATTGTTTAAGCTAATACAGATCCAGTTAAGAGTGTCTGTCAATCATTTACACCCTGGAGTTTTTTGGAGGTTTTTTTTTAAATCATAAATTTACCTTCTGAGTAAAGCTAGTGGAAGTAATAACCATAGTTCTGGCTGCCATTACTATCAAGGCATCCTGGATAAAGAGTATTACATACACAAGGAATCCTGATCATCCTCCCAGCCCTAGGCCTGAATTGAAGTAGATGTAGCAAAACAGAATGTATGAGTGAAAATAGCTGCAAGATACTAGTCATTGTAATTATCTGATTAAATGAGATTGATTTATGTGTTGCTTGAAGTCACTTTGCTTGAAAAAAAAAAAACCAACCAATTTTGGATAAAGGCCAAACTTGAAATGTTTTGAGTGTCATAAGAGACTTTTGGACAAAGTTACGAGCTTGTGAGAACAAGGCATTACAAGGGAAGTCAGTCTGTGACTGCATCTCAGGCTTGCATAATCATCATTTGCACACAAGCAGGTAGGAGCCACATAGCAGGAAATACTCCAGGAAGCATTTAGAGATGCTGAGGGTGGGAAGAGAGAGTGTGGGTGAAAGAACAAATGCCAAACCCATGCCAGCACCTCCCCTCTCTTGAAAGAGTTAGTTTGGGGTGGAAGAGAAATAAATTACTAACGTGATTCCAGTTTTTTTTGGATCCTGCTGGTAGTTTTTTCCATCTTTTCACCAAAAGAACACAGGCATTGCAAATATCTCCTGAGCGAGCCTCATGGAGCCTAGCAAAAACAGAAGCAAAGATCACTTAACAACAGTTAATAAAAGCACAGCCCTTCTTGGTAACAGCAAGAAGTCTAAAAAATTGATGAATAAGAAGGGTTCTGAAATTCTGTTTTTCTGGCATTACAGTTCATCTGGGATGCTCAAACAGTGCCATTTAAAAACCAGGTCTCACTTTCAGAAAGCATTCTTCCATACAGAAATAAAAGGTGTCACAATCTGCCTCCAGACAGGCACTGAAAACAACAGACCCATCACCTGCAGGCTTTGGAATTTTCTCCCCCAAAAGCAAGACACAATTGCAGTGGATTGGTTAGTTGGGAGCAGGAGGAATAATCATGTTATTCAAACGTACACTTGGGAACAAACATCAAAAGCTTACTCAGGTCTTAACTTTCTCACAGAGCTTCAAGGATGAGTAACAAACACCACCTAAAACACTCCCACATGAGCATAGGATAAGGTTTCAGAAACAGCAAGTCACTGGAATGACAGCAATACTTGCTCCCTCTAACAAGCTTTCTTCAGGAACCATCTCTACTGCTAATCCCTGCTAAAAGAAGTATAACAGGGAAACACTGTAGATTTTTTCAGCTATTTAAATAAGAAGACTTTGGATCATTTATAGATGGACAAGGCAGGCTCAGATAACCTTTATTTGCTCAGTGTTTAGTCTGCATTTTTACCTTGGCAAACATATTTCAGATAGCCCAACAGCAGTGGCCCTGGTAAACTGCAAGCTGTTTCACTGCAGTTAAAAACAACAAGCACCAGAAAAAAGCAATGGATCTGCACACAGCCTTTGACTGCCAAGGACAGTAGTCAAGAAATATGACAAGGAAAACTGTCACCACCAGACTTGTGTACAAAAATCCAAGGTAAACACAAAGCACAATGAAGTTCATTACAATGATGTTTCTAGAAAAAGTGGGGGAAAGGGTAATACTCTATACAAAATTTCAAAGCTCTTCAAAAGTATCCAAAAAATTGAAAGGTCACAGTAACTGGTACAAGAAATCTCTAGCATTTATAGTTTTCTTTACCAATGCTCTCAAGTAACATTACCTAACTGGAAAGCTAATCCCTTTCCATCAGAATGGGTTTCCAATGAGAAGTTCTAATAACACATTGCTATGTCCTATTTGAACAAAAACATCAGTATTTGTAACAGGGTACTCTGCATAAACCCTACTGAAACTGCTAAATATTTACTCATCGAGTTTTATCTAACATTCTTGAATCTTCAGAGACACAGAAAGCCCCCATGGATCTGTGGAGTTCATTATTTTGTGTAGGTATTGACACCTCTATGGAGCAAAAAATGCACAGTTTGAGAGAAGTCCATAATCCCTGCATGTGCTGTGAGGTGGGAGAGACACAAGCCTGTTCCTTTGCTGTTATGAATTAACAGCTCTCCACTGGCAGTGACAGCAGACTGAAAATCAAATGGTACCATACACAGCACCAGAGGATCCAGCTTCTCCTGCTCTGCCCAGGAAAGCTGTGAGGAAGCTGAAGGCAGCCTTTCTCCACCACTCCCCCCTGCTAACCCAGTCTTTCAGGCTTTCAGAGCAAGAGGGACAGTACATCAGGTTTGCAGCTTAGAGATCAATGCCAGAACTGCTGACTGAGGCAAGAATCTTACCCAAAACAATTCTGGAAATCCTTTTCATAACGTTTGCTGTCAGTGAAACGAGAACTGGAAGACTTAGCTCTGCAAATACAGCAGCCCTCTATACTCCGGTACATCTTCGGTTTGTGAAAGCCAAACATCTTTTCCTCCCAGCTGTAGCCTGTGAAAACAAACAGAAACTGGTGTTAATTATCACTGTTAGATAATGAAAGAAAAAAACCTGCTAGATTAGGGCATAGTGTTTTTATCCCATGTTGCCTCAGAAGAACAGATGCACCTAGAATGCAGTTGTTAAAAAATTATATAATTAACAGCTGGAATATTAAGCAATACCCAGCAGGACCCATAACAAGCTCATTTACTGCACAAATCTACTCTAAGGGCACATCTACAACAGCAGAACACAGATGTGTGAATGCAGCCGACCTGGCCAATGAAAGCCCTGTGCATGTGGCAAAACAGGCTGCAGGACGGGCCATGGGAAGCTGCCCAAGCCCCTGGAGAAGGAGCTGGCAGCTGAACTCGGGTCACTGAACTACCTCATCACACCAGTGCTGGTTGGAACACCCCTGGCAAACTTTGCTGAGAGTGAGTAGGAGTCATTTAAAATGAGCTGCAGTCATACCCCTAGGCTGTAGGGCAGACATACCTGAAAAGCTGCTCTAAAAACAGCAGGGTGGAGTCCCACCCAGCCCTCAGTGGCCCTGGCTGCACTGCAGGACCTGGGAGCACTCCTCTGTTCTCAGGGCCTGGGTGAGCATCCCAGCTCCGTGTCAGCACATGCTCTGCTCTCCTGCCTTCCCCACCCTGCCTTCCACGGGAAGGAAACCCAGCCAGGAAAGAAAGGGCCAGGCAGCAGGACCCTGGGGCACACCTCAGCCTGTGCCTACCACGCATCCCCTGCCAATAAGGCCGGAACTCTGGCTACAGGGAAGTTGCTGCTTTGTAACCACCAGCTCTGCAAACTCAGCACCAGCCCAGAAAGCCAATGCCCTCCTGCTCTCAGAGATCTGCCTACTATTTTCAGGACACCAAGGCTGGGATTTGCCATCAGAGCAGGTATCATACAGTGGAACCATTCTCCAGGCAGAAACTTTTCAAGTTAGTTACTGCAGTCACCATGCTGACCCCCCACCAAACCAGCTCTCCCATAAGTTGTTGTTGCCCAGTGCAGACTCCTGTTGGGCACAGGACATGGCATGAGACTGTCAGAGCAAACAGGGTTCCCACAGCACTTCAAAAACCCAAACCAACAACCGAGCAAAGCTGGTGCTCTCCTGGCGCTGGGCCTGGACACACAGCAAGTCCTCACAGGCCACACAGCATCTGTCTCATAACACAGGCAGGGACTGTTCCAAGATGTTCTCTTTTGAACAGACCCTGGTGCAAGGCTTGCCTCAACCACCTGCTGCAAGGAGCGAGCAGCCACCTCTGCTGCTCACCACACACCAAGTGCTCAGAGAGGAAACAGGACTCTGGCTGCAGGAAGCTCCAGGGGAATAGGTTCTCACTGCTGAGAACTTCTGCTTGAAAAAAAAAATATAAAATTAGATGGAGTAGTGCAAATTACACATTTCCCTCTCTTTACTTAACAAAGGCTAAGCTGCTGAATTCCTTAAGAAGTTAACAAAAAACTACTGAATGACCCAGCAGCTCAGGCAGGACTTTGAGGAAAGGAGCAAGTCCATCATTTGTGGAATAAGTGTGGTGAGAAGGAACTCTCAGTCACTTCTCAGTCCCAGGTACTGCCAAGTCCCAGTAACCCAACTCAGGTTCCTGGTTAATGTATGGGGCATAGGAATCTGTCCCCAGATCTTCCACCTGCAGGAAGGCAAGGGCTGTAATCCTTTTGCCCTCCAGTGGGACAGAGAAGCATAATCTGAAATCTTCCATCTACACTGCCAGGACTTGCCACATCATTATGGCAATAAGATATTTTGAAAGGCAAGTTCAGGTGAGGTGAGGAACATGCTTCCACAAAACGACCATACCCAGCGTCACGCTCACCTGACTGACAGGCAGACGGCGTGCAATGGGAAAAGACCCCGCGCACTTCTGCAGGACCACAGCCAAAACTAGGCAACCACCCAAGCCCAGCCACAGTCCTACACAGAGGTGAAAATACATCCCCCACGCCAGAGGGGAAGATTAAGAGTACAGGAGCACTGCAAAATAAACCTGCAGTTTCCCAGGCTCCCGAGAACAGGAGAAGAATAAAAACTGTATCAAGTCTTGTTGGCTAATACTCTTAGAAACAATCCATTGAGGAACCCGTTTCCAGCTGAAAGTGTACATGTTTACATTTCAGTCTGGCATATACAAGACCACTTGGTGCTCACTGAGGTTGTGGCTCTTTGCAATTACCACTGCACCACCATTTAGAAAGACTCAACTCTCCATAAAGCTTGTCTTGACCTTGTAGAGCCTGCTGATGGCAAGGGACTTGCTCAAGCTGAATGCCAAGGAGATTTTCTCCAGGCCTAGGAGAGATAGGG
Organism: Rhipidura dahli; assembly: GCA_013399225.1. Classification (NCBI taxonomy): domain Eukaryota; kingdom Metazoa; phylum Chordata; class Aves; order Passeriformes; family Rhipiduridae; genus Rhipidura; species Rhipidura dahli. The sequence continues at coordinate 329,021 of VXAC01006723.1, forward strand.
AGAGGATAAGTCTTTTCTTCCCTCCTGTCCCAGCTCATACGGTCTTCCACAGGCTTGAAGTGCTGAATTCCTTTCTTCACATTTACAGCACAAGGAGCTCATCTGGAGCTATGTTCTCCCATGGTTAACTTGTGCAAACACCCAGCAAAGTGACCCCAAATGCTGTCAGGCTTCTTAGGGGGTCACTGCTCCCTGTATTAGTACAGCACTGGCCTCAAGGCCAGGAGGAGATCAAGTAAGTAAAAGAAGGCATCCAAGTAGTGACCTGCTGGAAGGGCTCCTTGAGGAATGGTCAGACTCAGAACCACTCTCAGCCTCTGCTGGATGCATAGCAAATAAATGCACAGCCCAATCAGGTCAGTATTCCTGACCTGCCAAGAAAATAAACAACAGAGTGTCTAGGCAAATACTTTTGAGTATTTTGTTTCTTAGCACCTGATGTGTTTCTTCAAGAGACACTCTTGAGGACACTGCTCAACAAGCCTCTGGAGATCCAACAGCGTGCTCACTTGGGAATTTTCAGCTTCCAAACAGCAATTTCAGATGTTGTTTGACTACTCCAATGTTAAATCTGTGGTCTGATACTGTTCTCTAGAAAGACTAATTGCAGACACAAGGTTCATCAGTGCTGCCAAAGTTGAGCAGCAAGAACATCTCAACTTCTACATGGCAAGAAACAACTATCAACAATGTAGTTTACTTTCTAACCCAGCTTATTCCAGCAATCCAGACAGTGATAAGGTGATCTCTGTCACCAGCTGGTATTTACACCACAGCAGAATAAGATGCATGTTTTACAATCAGTGTTCTGGCAAAGACTGGAAAACACATATATTCTGAAAATATTTTGGTTTGCATCATTGCTGCCATTCTCACAGGGGCAGCCTTTCAACACCATCCTTCAATAGAAGGGAAACTAGTGCCATCTGTTTCCCACTTGATGAATGGTCAGCAACGGTATTACCACACATCATGCCCTGAATGGGGAAGAGCTAGTAGCAAAACCACAAGTTAAACAGATTTCTCTGACAACTGCGTCCAAGTGCAGTTATAAATGGAAGGCGTCAGTCCAGTCACACATTTAATCCTAAACAGTTGCCATTTGACCATTATACACTAAATATTCTGTCAGCTGAAGAGCTTAGTAGCTAATATGGACTTAAAAGTAAATATGACTGTGCCCTTGAAAAGGTTCAACTTGAAAGTTTTGCAATTTAGACCTCAAATTAGAACCAGGGATTTAGGCTGCTGGCTACCCTAACACCTGAATCTTAGCTGTGGAACTTTAACCACGTGAGACTGGGGACAGATAAAAGAGATAGCAAGTAGAAACTAAGTAACTTGCCTAGAAGTTAAAAAGCATTACACAACATGATTCTGCCAAATCTAAGCATGTTAATAAAATATATCAGCAGTTGCACAGAAGTGAAAGGGACAGGTCCCCAAAAAAGAATCAGAAATCTTAGCAGAGCATTATCTGTCATTCTGCAGAAACAGAGGTTTACATGCACTAGTTGGAAAGCAGCATTCCCCCAAACCAGGGAAAAAGTGATCCTCCTCCTCCTCCCTGGTGTCCCTCTCCACAGCTTACCCCTTGCAGAAGTTGCTATTCCCTCAAGTTCTACTTTACACAACTGCTTTAGCAACTTGAATGGACTCAGAAAAGTCTCCAGGAAAATGCTCTCTCCATTCTCCTGCCCTCTCACTTTTGAAAAAGCAGCATCAAAACTAGAAACTTGTCTTGCAAAAGAGAAAAGTCATGAAGAGTCAGGAAAAGTAGGTGGGAAAAAAAAAATCCCCACACCCTGCTTATTACTTTTGTGAAAGGCTGGTACAAAGCAGCATGCATCATACGTGTGTGAAAATGGTTTTATTGTTTTTGTTACCTGTCAGGACTAGAATTTGGTGCTTAGTTTTCTTTGCAAAATTTAATTTGATGATCCAAATTAAAAGGAGGCATTGCTTCAGATGTTCATTAAGTTTTCAAGTTAGGGAAGAACTTCTGAACTCTCTTAGATTTTAAAGTAACCTAAGCCACTTTCATTTGCTTTTCCAGATTCCTTCTGCATTCTTTCTGATCACCCAAGAAGAATGAAAACCTTTTATAATAGAAATGACAGAATTCCTAGAAGACAGGCATGTCTCCCTTTGTAACACAATTACCAGGCCAGTGGGAATGAACATGCTCACCTGCTTCTTGCAAAGCTGAAAGAGAAACATTCCCTGGAGTCATGGGAGAGCAGAGGCATGCCAGTCCAAATACCCCATATCCTCCTCTCCTCCCACCTCCCCACTCTGACCTGGGGTTGTTCACCCTTTGTGCAACCCAAAACTGCCAGTACCTCTGTCAGAGAGAACAATTTGATTTCCCTTTTGGTGTAGACAACAGCCTTGGCACAGCCTCCCTGAAGCTGAGCTAGAGAAAAATACCATCTACCCTACATATGTTGATGCAGCCCGTTCCTGTCAGAAAAAAATCTCACAATTGTCATCCCTACAGCATTTCACTGGAATGAAACACAGTCCAAACTATACTTTTTTTTTTTCTTTTAAAGGGAACTAAACAGCTGCCTTAATGTAGAAGGAACATACATCTGGCTTTTGCATCTGCAAGAGCATACACCCAGGCACATGCACACACATGAAAAATGCTTCCAGAGCTGTCTACAGTGCCAGAAGTGGAGTTGCTTGTCTCACAATAAATTCTTAAGCCTGTCTCTCTGCTGAAATAAACTGCAATACCTCTACTGAAAATCAACTGTAGGACAGAGAATTGTACATCAACAGAGGAGCTGATCTGTATCAGAGACTCAACGTAAACATACCTCCCCTTGAGTTTACAGGCTGCTGCAAAAAAACCCTTGGAAGAGAAGTTAAAACTGGATCCCTCAAAAAAAGAACATTTTAACATGCACAAAGCCAGAATGCTCCAAGGATGTTAAGAGACCAATCTAACTGGAGTGATCTAAAAATGTGTAGTGGTTTGGTTGTTATGCAGATACTTCAGTATCTGCAAAAATATTTTTTTACTGTCATCTCTCCCTGTAGTTTTAAACAGACGTACTAACAACTAACAACCATAACCATGGAATTGTGCATGCTGTACACTCTTCTGGTCCCCTATTCCTCAGATTCTCCTTCCACTTTCCTTCCTCTCTCACCTAAAACAACTTTACTTGGAGGAAAGCTGTATTTGGCCATTACAGCCCAGGAATATCTGAATGTCACAGCATGCTGTGGAGTTGTCACTTGGTGAGCTGAGCAAAACCAGAAAAGGTCAAAACCACATCTCCAGGAATCTTTCCTCTGACAAAATAAATAACTCACTCATTTGCTGGTAGATGTCCACAGCCACTGTTGTGTGCTCGAGGCTGAAGAGAAATCTCAGCACAGCAGGTATCTGCACCTAGCAGCAACTACTAAGCACATATCAAAAAGCACATGGGGCATTTCTTTCCCATGCTCGAGTCTCCACAGCATCCTGGCTGGGTCACAAGCTGTTCCTAGTCACATTTTCAGAAGCAGCTACATCATAAAGAAGCCTACTCACCTGTTGGATCTTCCCTGGGAAGGAAGTTCCTAACTCATGTAAGCTAGAGAACTGAAAGGCTAAGCCACGTGGGTGTTCCTCTCAGATGCCATGTGGTTAGTGCTCCAGAAGGGATAGGCCAAAGCATGAAAACAGTAATCAGTAAGATTTGCATAGGGGAAAAAAGAATTCCAAACCTGTCCCACCTGCAGACATTCCATCTTGAAAGATGACTTCCCCCTGCCTGAAACTCCTGTTGCATAACCAACACCACGCTCAGCCTGAGCATGAGCCCAGCAAGGAAAACTGGGATGTTCTCAAACGTGGTGGAGTTCAGACTGTGATGCTTATCTCAGTACAGTCCCCACAGCTGTTATGATGCTGTCTGCAACCACCTGCTACTGAAAAAGTATCACAGCCCCTTGAGATCATGAGACACTGAACAGTTTTGGTTTGTGTTTTTTGGCTGGGTTCTTTTATGTTTGTTTTTAAAGAGGGTAACATACCTGGATGGGGATTTGAACAGAAGAAGCAGTAATTATTTGGCAGAATAGCTGAAGTAGCTTCATTAAAAAAGACACATTCCATGTCCTTAAGCAGTATTACTGGTCATTTCACTTGGACTTTGGACTGAGCACATTCTACAGAAATGCAAAGGCCTGAGTTGTGAAATGGAGTCTTGCCCAGGCAATTTTCAAGTCCCAGTTCACCGGTTTCTTCTTTGTGTTAATAAAGCAAATGCTACAGGGGGTGCAAGGATGAAGCTGATTGTCAAGTAGGACCATGTGGATGTAGTTCACGTCATTATGAAAGAGGTACAAGGCATCAGGTGTTAAGAATCAATGCAAAGCAGAGTTTGGTAACACAAAAAGAGCTGTTCGGTATGAGTAAGACAACAAACCGTCACAGTTTTAACTTTATTTTTAACCTCTGTGAATTTACCAGCTTTTTTAACGTCTTCTACACAGAAATCAGAGATATTTTCTTCTTAAAGGAAGACTGAATGTGCAGGCAATTAGCTCTCTTTCAGAGAATCAAGTGAGGAGGAATTTTTCCCAGAGGCTATGGCACTCAATCCCACCTCCTTTCAGTGGGAGCTGGATGTTGCATGCCTGTGGGTGTGTTTGAAAATCCCAACTTGTTACTTGCTGATTCCCTACCATGGACCACGGAGCCCAAGAGACCTAAAATGTACCTGTATAACAAAGGACTTGAGCATCCACTGGTGTCAGCAGAAAGGTTTCCAGTTCAATGTCTGTCCCTGTGGTGCAGAGTTTGTGCAATCTTTTGCACAAAAGCTGTAAACTAAACAGCGTGCAAACTGGCAAGAAGGGGATGTGCACACTCTGCACACGGCTGCCAGAAACAGCATCACCTTTGGAAGCAAGCAGGAAGAACGGAGTTTGCTGAGGAGCCACCACTCTCACACCGACTGCCTCGTCCAAGGCGTTGAACACTTGTGCCCACGGCTGTCAGCCTGCCACCTTCCTAAGCGCCACATTAAAACTACAAGTGAAAAAGAGCATCACAGGTTGTGCTCAAGCACAGCCATAAGGGCAGTGCTGCTGCAGCTGTGGGCTCAGTGCAGGACGCTGGGCCTTCTCCTGCCGCTCCCCAGCCACGAGGGGACGGTGGCAGGGCCCGGCCTCCAGCCCAGACACGTGTTCAGGGCACAGCAGCGGGCAGCATCCTGCATCAGCTGCCTGCAGCCCGCATCGGCTGCCTGCACAGCCACAGCGCCGGGGGGCAGCTCCCAACTTTTTTGCAATTGTAATGTTCATTGAATAATTTAGGTCCGAAGGACGGGCCGTCAGTCCCGGAGACAAGGCTCTTTGTAGGATGAACAGGGGCCGTTCCCGCCAGGAAAGCGCCGCTGGGGCGCTCCGAGCCAGGCGGGATTCAGCCCTGCTCGCTGCGTGCGGGCACGGCCCGAGTAAACAACAGGTTTGGCAGGTCCCTTTAAATCCCTTCAGCTACACGCATCCGGACGGGGGGCACGAGAGCAGACTTTTACCTCACCACAGTGAGAGCGCAACGGGGAGCGCTTCGCTGGAGCAACACTGCGAGTTTAAAACAAAACAAAAAATCCCAAACCCCACATAACAGCGCTAAAAAAATGCCCGAAAAGGCAGAGCCCGGTCGCGCCGCTCTCGCCGGGCACCGCGTGGCCCCGGGCACGGTCCCGCTGCCCCCGTTAAGCGCTGGCGGCCGGAGCGGCGGCCGGGGCCGGGCGGGCGGCGGC
>VXAC01006723.1:336825-453898 GCA_013399225.1 Rhipidura dahli
AACGTCACTGCAAACACAGCCCCGCAAACAGCCCCGCAACGTCACTGCGAACACAGCCCCGCAAACAGCCCCGCAACGTCACTGCAAACACAGGCCCGCAACACCACTGCGAACACAGCCCCGCAAACAGCCCCGGCAACGTCACTGCAAACACAGCCCCGCAAACAGCCCCGCAACGTCACTGCGAACACAGCCCCGCAAACAGCCCCGCAACGTCACTGCAAACACAGGCCCGCAAACAGCCCCGCAACGTCACTGCAAACACAGGCCCGCAACACCACTGCGAACACAGCCCCGCAAACAGCCCCGCGAACGTCACTGCAAACACAGCCCCGCGAACGCAGCCCTGAAAGGTCACTGCAAACACAGACCTGAAACACAGCCCCGCGAACATCTCTGCAAACACAGCCCCGCAACACGGCCCTGCCACCCCCGGTGACACGCCGTCCCTCCCGGCGCGGCGCATCCCGTCCCCACCGCGTGTAGCGGCGTTTGTGGCCATCGCTGCCTCTCCGCCCCGAGCCCCGCGGGGCCCTCGCGGGTGCAGCGTCACGGCCTCCGTGAGTAACAGGCAAAGGGGTTTTTTCGGGTTAATTTTAAAGTTCGTTTTTTAAAGCGCTTTAGAAGTCATCAGCGGCTTATGTAATTTTTCCTGCAGCGTCGCAATGAGTGAATTAAAAAAAGTCGCGTCAGCGCAGCCTTGGGGCTCACTCTCTTTTGTGCAATTTGGGAAGAGCTGCTTCACGAGGTGGCTGGCAGGTTACGTTGAAATAGATTTCCCCTGAAAACTGTGTCGGATGGATTAGCATGGGATATACAAGGTAACACCTAAGGAATTATGACTTAGCACCATTACAGCCTCTGACTGCAATAAAGCTGCGAGCTACTCCCGCCCGGGCTGGCACTCAAACCGAGCCCAAATATGGATTCTTTTGAACTACTGAAAAGTTTCCCACAGAACCAACTGCAGCTCAGGCACCACACACAGGTGTTGTTGAATACTCTAAAACACTGAAATAATGCCAATGAATATTTCTATAACAGGTTTTTTTTTCCTCCTGACAGTGACCTTTCCAGTCTAATTCTCATTTAGGCACAGAATCAGCAATTCACCAGGAACTCTTGCTGAAATGGTCCTTTTGCTTCCATCAGCAGCACTAGCTAAGCTCTGGGAATTTTCAGGAGAGTAGGACAAGTTACTTTTCCTTACCTTAGTCTGAGGATCTCACATCTTCTCTACTTGCTTGTAAATCCGCGGTAATTCTACCCCATCTCCTTCCTCAGTGCTGCCAAACCAGTCTGTTTAGGCATGAAGTGCAGGAGGAAAACTCAAAAGGAACCCTCCAGGTTATAATTTGAGTTTTGGGGGGTTCCTTTTGAGGGATCATAGAGTGCTGCCTTTGCTACCAGTGCTTCCTTCCAGACAGAACTAAACCAAATCACATTCAACTTGTGAGCCACAGATTTACCAAATTCTGAATAATTTCTCAAAATATTTCTATAATTTTACTGCTTTTAACTGGTCTAGGGAACTCTACCAGCACTTTTGGCAGCCTTTGTTTGCATATAACACGTCTGATTTCATCTGCCTCTTCTTTTTTTGATTGGAGGGAGTGGTTCTCCTGGATTTTCACCCATTATTTCCCCATTTCTTTATTCTAGCATGCTTCTCAAGGCCCCTTGGTGACATTCCTTTTAGTCCAGCACTGCCCAGTATAGCATTTAAATCCCCAAATGAGAATGAAATGGCATTTTCAAGGAGAGCTCCCTTAGGTATCAAGCAGAACCCAATGGAATAAAATGGATCTCTGGGTGCTGATCAATTGCTGCCCTCTTCACCACCATGCTGAACGGTGACAGATCATCTCAGGGTGGGCTTTGATTGCAAACAAACCAGGGTCAGAATAACTTCTCTGGTATTTATTTCACAGCTTCGTGCCCTTCCACTCCAAATCTCATGAGGACAGGTGTTGCTGTAACCTGGGGAGGATTTGAGTTCCCAAACTCGGTGCTGCTGTAGCCTGTGAACAGCTTGGTCATTCCTGTCCTCTCAGAGGAAAAAAAACCCTCCTGTCCACAGAATTCCAAATGGCAACACAGAAATGAAAAACTTGGTCAAACCTTCAACCTTTGTTTCTGAAACATCTCTGGTCCCTTGAAGTGTTTGCTGGTGACACTTCAGGGCTATGCTGTAAATGCAGAGTGGTTTGAGTTTTCATTTTTGGCTGATGTCCAGCTTGCAAATAAATAAAAGGCACTTAAATATCTAATGAGCTTTCATCAAGGTTCCCCATGCCCCTTCCCCTTGAGCAAGCCACATGTGCTCTCCACAGCATCAGAGGGACACCTTGTCTGACCTCACTGTATGGAAAGAGGGTGATGAAAACTAGCTCCAAAAGTGGGGAGTTTAATTTGGAAAATGCAGACATCTGAAACAATGCATGCACCTTTTCACTACAGGTAAAGCCTCATTTCAAAAGGTTCTGCTTTACAAAAATTAAGCATCTTCCTTTCCACTCAGAAAAGTGGTATAAAGGAGGAATATGGGATTTCAGATGACCTGGAATATGAGCTTTAGACCAGAGGATTTATCCTCATCCAGATCAGTTCTAAAAAACATTTACTTTAAGAATGCATATAGTCTCTGGAAAACTAATGGGACTGGTGCTGTGTTCCAGTTAAACTGGTACCTTCCCTGCCTGGACTCTTAATTATTTTATCTGGGAAGCTAAATTAAGTCAATGGTGTAATAATGAAGCAAACCATGAGGGCTTTTTAAACATAAAGCAATGCTGAGGCAGAGGTGCTAATACCGAGGAAAAGTAAGTCATTTGCCAGCCAAGACATCTGATCCTCTTGTGTTATTTTCCAATATTACTGAATAAGTAAACACAAATAGGCTACCTGTTGTTAGGTGAAGAGCAGCTGTCAAGATAAAACCCAGGCAGCTGTTCCTGCTTTGAGACTTTACTGTAAAATGCTTTTTTTGTAACTTCAGTAATTTGAAAATTTACTTTATTGGCTAAATGTTTGGCCAAATGAATTTTGAAAAAATTACCAGGCATTTTTTCAGGAAAAAAAAAAAAAACATTGATTGACTTAGAGTTGTAAATAAGGTTTTGCCGAGGAGTACAATTTCAGAGGGAGATACCACCAACAAATCAGTTCTTTAGCTTCTGCCTGCACCAGTTGCCCATGTGAGTAGAAGCATGCTAATTTTTTGAAGGTGCAAGTGCTCTGAAAACTGGTAGTTCCGACCAAGCAGGTTAATAAAGAAATGTGATTTTCACCATTTTATGTTTTAGGCCAAATAACAGATGGCTACAAATGATGACAGCAAAGTTTGATGGTAATCAAAATTGATATTATGATATTCATGCTTCCATAAAGAAATACTCAAGCTATGTGGCTCAGAAAGACAAGACCCTGAACTGGCTCACTCCTAGGAACGAGGCAGATCATTTATAGCCCGGCCTAAGAAACCCATCAGGGCTTAATAGAGAATAATAACCTTTCTGGAGAGTTTTTAATTGACATTTCAAATTCCTTAAGAGGAAGATAATTCTCTTAAATTGTTAAGGATTGCTCAAATTCTATAGCAAAATGATCATTTTCTATTACTGGTTAAACACCTTTAATGCAGCTTCTCAAGTGCTGCTCGTTTCTTTGCAGCCCTATTGCTTTCATACCTATTAAAGCCAGTAAGATTATTCGATGGGGATTTATATTAAGGAGATTTGAAGACACCATTAAGAAGATCAGCCCTCTCTGCCTGCCAGGCTGTTTCCTGTGAATAAAGTTATCCCCCCTCATCCTGTCATTTGGGGCAGTTCTGAAAACAGAGACCATGTTTGGAAACCCAAAAGAGATTTCTCCTCTGAACTGAGACACCCCCCCCACCACCACCACCACCTTTTCCAACAGTGTGGGGAACAGTTCCAGATTTTATGTTGATGGTTTCAGAGTAATCTTTAGGGAAGAGGAAGATAACAACTCCTTTGGAGAGTGTTGTGTAGGCTTGGTCTCAGGTGGAGACAGAATTTGCTCTTTGAAGTTTCTTACTGAACCTGAGGCTCCTGACCAGGTACATCCATCTCCTTAATCCCATTTTCTACTGCATGGCCCTGAACACAGACACAGCTGGCTGAGAGAAAATGAAAAGCAAGGGCAGGTATTTGGGAGAGCATCCATGGTGTCTAGGAAGCAATGCTTCAGTGTGACAGACTTTTCCTCTTGACCTCTTTCTGAACAGGAATCAAGAAGGTAAACAGGGATGCTTAGGAATGGAAACACCTAGGGAAGCAAAATGGTTTTTGTCTGAAATGTCTGATACCTGAAATCCTCTGCTGGGAGCAGCCAGCATGGGGGGCAACAGTACCTGCAGAAGGGTTTTCTTAGAGGTGTAGATACTCTGCTAAATAAAAACAAGAAACCTGAGGCAGTTTCTGTCCAGGTTAAAGCATCACCCATTCTTTCTTCAGAAATGTTTGTCCTCAGTGACACTCCTTAGTCAGCAGTACCAGCAGGCAGAATGAAAGGAAAAAAGGTACTTTGAGGAGGTGACAGAATTTCAGATTTCAGACTTTGACTGCAGAAAGCCAAAGAAACTATGGAAAAAACACATCTCTGTGGGCAGTTTTCACTCAGCCAAAGCAAGGCAGAGGATGGTGATACCTCTCTGGGCTCAGGTACAAGTGACAAGTCTCACGAGGAGATAAAGTACTGCTGACCTCCTTGCCAAGCTGTCAAAGACAGGCACAGTAATTGCAAGTCTTCTGGTGAGGAAGGAGAGCTGTGGGCAGACTTGGCTAACCAGGGAAAGGAGGCAGCTGGAGAAGCTGGTCCTTGAAGGAAATCTGCAGAATCTGCAGTCCGGATCACAAGCTTTGATCAAGCAGCCAAGAACCAAGTGGAAATCTACTGCCAAAATCTGGAGGGAGGAGCTGGAGGCAAAAATTTTTGCAAGGGTAGGAGGGAACGGAGTTGACTAACAAAGCCGCCACATTACAGAGATAACTTCAGATAGCTTAATTGGATTGAATCAGTTAATTGGACTGCAACAAATCAACCAAATTTGACACTCAACATCCTCTGAAAAACAAGCCAAGGGCAGGTGGAGGAAAAGGGCAGACAGGGAGAATGCGGCAGGATACATTCCCCCTTCCTCAGGGCAGAGACATCCCATTCTGTAAAGAAGATAAGAAAAGGTGAAAGGCTTTTCAGGAGGAAGTATTGACTCACAAAGTACTGTAGATAAGGGGAGGGCAGAAGCAGGATGGGCAAGCTCCAGGCAAAATTTGAGAAGATATTGATCACGGGGATCCCCAAAAGCAAGTCGGGTCCCATGATGGATGTTCGTAGTCAGGAATGAACTCTACGGGGTGGTGAAAGAGAAATAAACCCAAACCAGGACACACGTGTGACCTCAGTGACGTCCCTGGGGTCTGACAGCCTGTTCATACTGCAAGCTACAGCACGCAGAGAACGAGGGCCGCAGATGTTGCCTGCAGGGCAGAGGTGGCAGAGCCTGAGCCGCAGAGCCCGTGTGCAGCATGACCCCCGTGCTCCACAGGCACCGAGTGATGTCTGACAGACATCTCAGGGCCAGAGGGAAAGTTCCTCTGCCTTCGCTGTCCCTGTGATGCAGAGATCACCAAGGACACGAGCACCAGCGCCGTGTGCACCGAGGAGAGAAGGGGTGCAAGAGGGGACTGCCCTGCAGGGACAGAGAAAGTATTTTGCAACTTATTTGCACCTCCAGGAAAAATGTACGGAGCCTCTCAGAAAGGAGAGGGCGTGTTTTGAATCAGGAGAGTTTAGGACTTCTGTACCACATACCTTTTATCTCCCAGAGAAATTTCTTTGGTTGCGGCCACAGCCGGAGTTTTCTGTCCCTCTCTCAGTCAGTGGGATGTGGCTGGGTTAATCTGCGGGGGTTATGGCTGACAGCAGCTGTGGGAGGGTAAATACTCCAGCTGGGACTCAGCTCACCTGAGCACGCACGGGGTTCGGGAAGCAGTGCCCTGAAGCCCATGGGAAGCGTGAGGGTGGCTCCTTGAGCAGTGGGATCCCCGGGATTGGCTGAATAAAGCAGCCTGCAGGGATGGCCGGGCTGCGAGGAGGTGCCCTGGGATGGCATTGTCCTCCAGGCATGGGCGCTTTTTGAAAAACAGCTAAACAAAGTGATTGCTATTTACAGAGTACCAGGCTGGCTGGTCAGAAACATTGCAAAAACCGGCCTTTCTAAAACCACCTAGCAGTGTGGTGGTTTCTGAGATGCTATTTCCAGCATGCTGTCAAAACAAATCTCTATCCATAGCTGAACTGACTGACTCTTGTCAGGATGACTACCCTTAGCCCAGTCCTAACTGGAGGTTTCAAGAGCAAGAGCAATATTTACTGGTTGATTTGCATTATCTGTAGGAGGAAAGTGGGAAAACTGGACAGCTCTGGAAGTGACCTCTTGTGCTGATCCTTCTTTGCCCTGCATATGGTAGGGCTCTCAGTATTTGCACTCAGAGTTGATTGGGGAACCACAAACATCCAATTCACACCATGTAATAAAAAAAGTTTTGAACAAGAGCTAAATCCCTCCTGCTTGGACCAGCTGCTTCATGGTGAGCAAAACAGTTCGAGGTCCCAGGCACTTTCCTCTGCGATATCTTGCACCAGCCACGGTCCCAGCCACAGCCCAGACTGCAGGTCTGGCCAGCGTGGTGCTCCCTCTGCTTCTGAACCCTCAAGCTGTTCCAGAACAGAGAAGCCCGACACTTCAGGCACACAAAGAAGGCAGGAGGAGTGACTCAGCTGCCATCCTCAGGAGCAAGGGTGTCGGTGCCCATCAGGCAGATGTGTGTGAGCTGGGAATGTCCAGGTCTTTCCCACTCGTGAGTGTGATAAGTGTTCAAATGCTTCTCACTTACACACTCGGGCCAAACTTACTCTTGTAAAACACATCCTGCTGTACATCAGAATAAGTAGCCATTCATAGGAGGCCTGCAAAACAGGAGGAGTTTTGTTTGTGCCATTCTTTGAGGCAGTAGCAGCCCTTTAAAGCCTCTTTTATAAGCTGTGGTCAGTGGGCTCCCAGCATGCTCCTTACACTGAGTCAGCATGTAGATACTGACTGGGGCACTGGAAACAACATTTTTAGGGTGTCCTGGGAGGCCTGGGGGACTGATACCAATGGCTAAGCTCGGAAGTCCACTTCAAACCACTGTCACCTATTTATCTGTCCCTAGACAGACCAGGATGTCAGGATGTGAATCTGGTGCACACAGAGCGTGCCAGACTCATCTTCTTGGGGGCTGAGTGAAACAGGTCAGTGCCACCATCCCCTTTACTTTCCTTCAAACTCACTGCACAGGTGCCCCTGTCCATAGCAACATTCCCTTGAGCTCTGGTAAACACTCTGTGTGTCTGTAATCTCTGTGCTGTGACAGTTCCCTCCCATGTCCCGGACTCCCAGCGCTCCTTGCCTTAAGGCTGGGATGCTCCTGTGCTGGCATCTACATCCATCCCACCTCCTGGGGGACAGCAAGGCTCAGGGATGCCTACACAATTATTTCCTCCCAAGTATCTTGGTGTGTCTTCATGCTGGCCAGCTTCTGCTCTGCAGCAGCACCCCTCTCTGCTAGGTTTAGATCATCTACCATCATCACTGCTTCCTGCTCCGCTGTTTTTAATGCTCCAAATGCACAGAGGAAGACTCAAACTCCCCTCCAACAGGTACTTGTGGTCATGCTTCAGGCAAGTCATTCTCTAAATGACCAAGGACTGTTTAGAGGCAGCAGTTGTGATAGCAGTTTATCATTTTCCATTCACCAAGTCTGTAATGGTTGGCAGACCATCTGCCTGTGTGACATTCACAAACAGCCCTTGCAGAAACACTGAGAGTTGCTGGCTGTAGCATCTTAGAGATGCTACGTGTCTGCATTCCTCAGAGAAATTTAGGCTGAGTTGCTGGAGGGCAATCTGTTACCATCAGTGGGGGAAGCCCTTCTAAGGAATTAGTCTGATGTGGTGGGGTGACTGCTGCTTCAGACTTGAAAACACCCAAAAACCTCTAGAAGAACCATGACATGTTCCCTTCACTGCTGGTTCTCTGCTGGCACTAAGGGCTTATAAAAGTCACCCATTCTATGTATGGTCCCAGCATTTCCCTCTCCTTAAATAGGAAATGAGAATAACTAATTTCTTTGAGGTTGTCAATAACCTGTTGCTGGAAAACTCGTGTTTCTCTCAAGTAGGATCAATAATGTCCCTAACACCAGTCACAGGAAATTAGAAACAGTGCTCAGCATTAACCAGTTGCAAAGTGCACGTACCATAAAATGATCTTACAACAAAGGACCTTCCAAAGTGCTCATCAAATGACAGCATCCATTCCACACAGTTGTCTCAAAAGAGACACAGGGCCACACATAGTGTGCAAAGCAGAGTGGAGTCTCCTGTCCTGGGAAAATTAACTGCATTATTGTGTCCAGCTAAAAAGTAAATCTAGTCTCTTACCAGAAAGCTGGGGCTGGCACAGAGACCATCCCTTGTTCCCAGGCTGTGAGGTGTCTCTGACCAGCATGACCTCATCTAGGGGGCTAAAGGCAACAGGGATTAGCTTTTGGAAGGCAGAAGGAAGCAGTACCTGGATGTGCAGAATGGTTCTAGTGCAGAGCCAGCTCAGCATATTCCAGTTATTCTCTGTTCAGGAATTGGAGACTGCTCTGACTGGATGAAAACCACCTGATCTAGATTGTATCAGGTGAACCTTACTAAGAAGGTCAGGAAACATTTGTCAGCCTTCATGTCTCATACTGTTCACCAGCACAGGATGTCCAGGGTGTGACAGGAAGTGAGAGTGATGGAAAGAATAAATCAAACTGGTAACTACTACCTGATAATTTCTTCCAGACTGTGCAGTTTGTAGGTCCAGGAGCAGCAAACTCTGTATGGAGCCATGTTAGATGTGCACATTCTGGGTGCTAAACAAGGCTGGATTCCAACATAAAGCAACATCTTGGAACAAAGTTTTTCACTAGACACAGAGACAGAATCTTCTCCCAAAACTAAAACAAGACAGGAACTGTGATTGTTTTATTTGACCAAGACATACATTGATGGTTTTGATCCTAGTCTGCTTGCAAGATGGCAAACACTGACTCAGTAGGATACTTGTGCCTGTGGATCTGATTCTTTAGGACAAGTAACTTAAACTGAGACCACAGAATGAGATGAACTCCTAGACAATGCAAATAAGTTTTAAAACACCTGTTCTCATGTGGAACTTTTACAAACCCTTCCAAACCCTGCCAAGAAGGTGGTGGCAGAAGCTCTTACTGAATGGGAAAGGTTTTGTTTCTGCATTAAAGCAGAAACAGTTCTCCAAATGTCTCCACATTTCAAGGAACAGGTATTTAGGATGGCTCATGCTGTTCAGCTCAGCAAGACTAGGATATGCACTTGGCTTTATATGCTCTTGTAATCCCAGAGTTCTTCATTTAGTTATCTTTAGAGGTTTTATATATTCAGATTAGAGTGCTCAAAACTTGGATCAATTTCTTCCAAGCTAGTCTGGTATTGCCACAGCCAAAGAATTAAACAAGGCCCATTCCATAGCATCTTTATCAGGTGCAAGGAATAAACAAGGAGTTTCACTCACTCACTTTTGCACCAAGGGCTCATTCTGTGCTTGTATGAAACACTCTTGGGTTTTGAGACAAATGTGAATACTCAGGAGTTGTGTGTCCTAATACTGGACTTGACTTTGTTCCTTTGTTCATGTTTTTTTACATTACATTCCCTGTACTTTGCATTACAGCAGATCTGCTATTGCACAGGCATTGTGCATTTAGCCAGAGATCCAAGAACACTCTCCTGTCTCATCAAAACTTTTTGTCCTGCTTTGATGTGTTTTGTCTTCCAATTACCTTGGTACTTGTGCTAAGAGCCCAATGCCCTCAGAGGAGTCTTGTTTCACTGCATAGTCTACTCACACTCCATTATCTGTGCTAACTCCAGAGATGGGCCAGGCACAGTGCAGAGGTGTTCAGACAGCTTTGGCCCCTGCCAGCTGTTTGCCCTTGCATTTCATGTGTTTTTAATTGTACACACTTCTCTTTGTCCCCAGCTTAATGCTTTCATGAAGAAAGCCCAGTATTCACTTGATTTGCAGCCATCTACTTCTTCACAAGCAAAGTCCTGTTTCGTAACAGCCTTTCTGTAACTTGGGTGCTGGTTATACCGCAGAACAATGTTTTAATAAATGTTATTTACATTTTTCAGGGTAGCTAGAGGGGTTTTGGTTTTAATTAGCTGAGTAAGAGAGTCATGAGTTATTATCCAGACACAAAAAGAGCTGCTACTATCGCCTCCTTACCCATGTCTCCTGTGCCAACACAGGAACAAGTAGTACAGACCCTTGCAGGCAAATATTTTTTTGAAAGAAGGGGAAGGGAAAATCGATTAAGACATTACAGTTTATATTGTTCCTGGATTCCTCAATGTTTTTCCTTTCCTGATTAATTGTCTAAACCAGAGGTAGAAAGTCACTTCAACATTTGGGAGGAGCAAAGGGAGTGCAAGCCCTCCTGCCATTGCCCCCCAGGCAGTACTTTGGAGGGAAGTCAGAGAGGTGCTTGCAGGGAAACACTGCCTGCTGAGAGCCGCTTCAAATGAATTATGGACTCCCTCCTCCTCCCTCGTGCTCCTGCTTCTTTCTCCTTCCCTTCCTTAATCCTTATCCTCAGCACAGAAGTCTCTCAGAATCCCCCTGCTTATGAAACCTGGAAGAAGCAAGGTCCAAGGGACAGGGAGGCATCCCAGGAAGCTCTGTGATGAGGACCCTGCTCAGTAGCTCAGCTCAGGACATCACCAGGAAGTCACCACAGCCAGCTTGGATGACAAAGCAGACAAGGCATCAGGCTTGCAGTGCTTGGGAAAATGCACTGGTGGCCCTGCACCAATGTGTGCATGAGAATTTCCCAACACTTTGGGTGCTTGTAGGAGCTGCTTCCACTGCAAACAGATTTAACTTCCAGTGTCAGAGGAAAACTTAATTCAGTTACAGGCCAAGTGCAAGTGAAAGATGGATGTGTGCATCCTGCTGAGAAATGCTTCTGGTAACGAGAGCCTGGAGTGGCTGCAGAGGGGACAAAAGGGACAGGCCTGTACTGCTGTCCTTGACTGCCAGCTCCTGCTCTGCCACAGGGACTGAGGGCTCAGATTTGCCCCCACTTGCTTGAGGGGACCTATTCAAGCTATCCTGCACTTTGTGATAAGACAAACCATGCTGCTCCCAACTCTACCCAGAGTTAACAGTGTCCTGCTTGTCACACCCTGTGTCCTGCCACTTCTCTGTCCCAGCCTATCTTAACTGAAGAGATTAACACGAGGCTGTACAGTATCTTCCCTAGCACAAGCCTGGCCCTACACAGGGATAACTACTTGTACTTCAAATGCTGAGATCATCTGGAAGCCAACTCTTACGTGGAAGACTGGGACTGTCCTAATAAACAATGTGTGTTGAAAGCAGCAACAACAGTCACTTTATTATTTTCCCAAAAGAGGGTCACTTTTCCTCTGTGCACAAGCTGATAGGTTTTGCAGACACCAGTGTTCGTGAATGCCTGTCTAAACTCATCAGTTTTAGGAACTTTCACTGACTTCAGCAAGCCATGGTGGATCAACTCGTATTTGCACTTCCCAGGACACACATTTGAATTGAAGATCAGCTAGTTCATTCCTCACTTTTTAGCATTGTGCCAGTTAAACACAAACGACTAAGCCCAGAGCAGCTATCCTATTTCTCACTGAACACAGCTACCCACACTACCCCTGTCTAGCACAAATTCCTGCTGACATCTGAAATTCTCTTCTAACAAAGTCCATGCCGAGGATGAATGAAATAGCTTCTCTGGTCTGCAAGTTTTTCCTAGTTCTCCTGTCTTCCTGTTACCATGAATGGGAACTTTTTCCACAGCTTTAGGAACATGAAAGCTGGGCAGAGCCATAGGGTGGTGTTTCCACTTACATTCCCTGAATGCAGTTTTTCTTTAAGTCATTTTATGGGTTGGGGGAGAATATCCTGTGCACCACACCCACTTCTAGCCAGCTTCACACTATTTATACAGTCAGGAACCACAAACCATCTGCAAGAAGTTTAGATCTCAGGCAAGCCAGTAGCCACACTGATTCCCAGCTGGAGGGTTCATACTGCATGGTCCAATTTAGAGCACATTCTGTTTATCTCATGGGGTAATGACAGTTCAAAAGTTGCAAGTGGGCAAGCAGGTGAACTTAACTGAGGTGAGAGCACTGAGCAGAAGAAACAGGCTCAGGAGACTTCATGGAAGTGTTCACACTATCTCAAGTACAGAAGCACAGAGTCTTTGGGCTGGCTTCCCAGCTCATACAAAATTAAATCCACGCCTTTAAAAAAATCTCACAACCACACAACAGCACCACAGAGATGGTTCTCAGTGGTACTGACCATTTCTGATTACCATTGGAAATCTCTTGCCAGCACTTCACAGGTTTTCCACCATGCATTTTCTGGTATGGGTGTGGTGATCTGGTGTGATCTATTTGGGCTTGCAGTGAGCAGGGACAGGACATGGGGCAGAGTGGGGACACGATTAACTCGATGCCAATGAATGTCTGCACCTCCTAGAAGAGCTATGGACTTAAGATGAAAAGCCATGGAAAGGTGCTTTTCTAAAACATCTGTTTCCTCTTCCTTCCTTTTGGAAGGGGATCGCGGAGGGGATCACCTCACACAACAGCCAAGCAAGGGTTTTTCTGCATTTCTGCAGTGCTTAATCACATGGCTGATAGTACCCATAATTACTGTACTGCAGCTAAATGGGGAGAAAGCTTGTTCTTCTGTCTGGACAATTACAAAACTCTCCAACCACACACAGCCTGACAGATTTGCAAGCCCAGAACACCACAAATCAACAGGTTTCATCAATGCCTTTAGACTGGATTTAATCACAGATGAGACCTCAGGGCACTTCTGCCACAGCAGCACTGAAAAGCAGCTCTCAGTCACACACCAGAGGATGCTGGAGGAGCAGTTGCTGACCCCAAGGCTGAACAACGTTCCTTGGTGAGGCAGAACTGACTGCAGCAAAGCCCTCCCACTCTGTACATCAGCTCCCTACCTGTGAGATGGGATATGACAAAGCAAATTGCTTAAAGCTCTTGGGGGAAGTCAGGGAGACTTAGAAATTGAAGCCACATTTCCTGGTCTTTATTGCGCGCTTTTGTAAGAAAAATAAAGAATTTGTCTTCATATCTAAATTATCAATATATTAAACAAAATGACTACCTGAGTCCATCACCTTTAGATTTTACTCTTGTAAACCGTTTTGGTTTTTTTTTTAATGTGTAAATATATCACAATGTATCACTTGGGTACCTTTGAAGGAAAGAACTCTGCATGGGAGGACAGTGCTGGTGGGAATATCCATAAAGATTAATGCTTGCTTAGCCTCCAAGGACAAGCTGCCTCTTTAGGCATAATTAAAAGCAGCCAAGTGAGGTTTCTCCTTGCAAGGCCTCCTGGAGGAGCCCATCTCTCCTCACTGGCTGCAGGGGCAGGGTAAGGGAAATGGTTTTCCTAGGCAAACACCAGCCTTTGTGGAAACCTCTCACTGAAAGCAGGAGAATGAAGGACTGCAGAGCACCATACCCAACACCTGGCTGCTGTTGAGTTTAATTCCATTTTAGTTTAGGCTTGTTGGCCTAAACCAGTTTTGGCTGGTCATGGGAGCAGGGGAAATCTGCCACTAAATGTACTATGTGGAGATGGGGACATCTCTTGCATTCTCCATGCCTGCCTCTTGCTGAGAGAAAGATGCCCTCTGATAAGCATTTGAGCTCCTTGGGAATTACTTCTGCGGTACAGTTGAGCCAAATGCACTCTGCAAGTCCAACTCAATTGTTCATTCACCACATTCACTTGTTTAGCACCTCGTCCTGCAGCAGGGCTGAGCACCCAAAACTGGGTGAACTGACCACGATTCACCCATTTCAGCTGGCTGCTCTGGCCACTGGCTGAAAGTCAATGGATACAGGGAAGGGGCCATGTAAAACTAAAAGTACCATATTGGGCAAAGGACAGTTATTTTCCACAGAGAGAATCATAAGTGTTGTCTATCTCCTACATTTACCCTTTGTGCAAGATGAGTGATTTGCACAAGCCCTGGACAACCACTGCAAGCAGGAGGAACATCATCTTAGAGATAACTATTACTCAGTGACTGGTGTGAACACCCGAGTCTCTCTTAAGCAAACCACAATTATTTTACATTTATGGATCCCAGTGAACCCCCTACTGAGTGGTAACAAGGCAGTCATTAGATCACATAGCAGTGAGCTCCTTTTCAGCATGAAAAATATCCAGTGGGTAAGGACTGGGGAGGGTTGGCTGCATTTCCTCTTACAGCTTTTCTCTCCCTCCCCTCAAGACAAAGG
The DNA here is from genome assembly GCA_013399225.1 of Rhipidura dahli. Taxonomy (NCBI): domain Eukaryota; kingdom Metazoa; phylum Chordata; class Aves; order Passeriformes; family Rhipiduridae; genus Rhipidura; species Rhipidura dahli. Next base: position 351,298 of record VXAC01006723.1, read on the forward strand.
AGGGTTTGGTTCAAGGAGAAAATAATTTGCGTGGTTCTGTCACATTCTGACAGAAGTTTGTTCAGAGGACCTGAGATGCCCTGTGAGGTCTGCAGGGAATGCAGATGGGCCCTGTGGAGTGCCAAGCCTTCCTGCAGAAGCACAGCTCCCCATGACAAATCAGCTCTGCAGTGGCTCCAGCAGAGAGCTTACCACAACCAGCCACCAGATAGCAGACCCGTACAGGAGTTCTCCCATTCCCTTCACACCCTGTGCTGGTCTCAGAACAGCTTTTGATATATGGCTGATGGAATAGCAGGAGAGAAATTGGGAGTGCTGGCAATGAAATGCTCCCTGACTGCAGTGACAGGAGCCTCAGCCTCTGAGCTGATGGGATGACAGCCAGCAAAGCAGTTTCCCTCACAACTTTTTTCATTGCATGAGCTTACCTGAAATGTTGGAAAGGAACAAACCAGGCTGATGAGCTTTTTTAACTCCTACCCATGCAAGTTTCCTCAGAAAGTTTTCTTCTATTTCTCCTTTGCAGAAAACATTGCAGTGTTCCCAGACTGCATCAATGACAGCACAGTGGAGAGGAAGTTACCTGCACTTGCTCACCTGGACAAGCTTAGTTCTGCCCTACTTCAAAGCACTGACTGCCTTCAGGATTTCAGACCTCACCATCTCTCATTTACACACATTTAGTAAGGAGGTGCACAGGTATGGGCACTCCAGCCACGGACATTTGACAGTAAGCAGCTCTATGGATTTTATTCACATTTATGGGATGCTGTAACGTTGATAAGCACCAGTACCATCACACAATGTATCCCAGGATGCCCAAGCTCTGAGATTTTCAACCCTCTCCTGAGATTCTCTGCATCTTCAAAACAGAGAGTTGAAATGAATGAGCAGGCATGCCCCACCTCACACACACCATGCACACACACATGCAAGGCTCTGCACTTCAAACTGTCGAAGTTTCCAAAAATTCTCCTGTTTCTGCCAGTTCCAGCATACCTAAAACTGGGAGGGTCATGGGGGACTTTTCTGAAAATCCAGTCCAACTTAGAAAAGAAGGTATTTCACAATCTTTTGTTTTTTTATGTTTTTTGTTGCAGGCATCCATCTCTCTCTTGTCCATCAACCTTTCTTCTTCCACAACGTGCTACCTGACAGACTGGAGAGCAGGAGCTCCATTCCAGCATTTTAACCCTGAGTTCAAAGCAACTCATCTCAAGAGAGGAATGAGACTCTTTGCTACAAGTTAATCCCATCCTCCTCCTCCCCACTCTCCCAGACGCTAAGGGCAAAGCAATCCAGGTTGCCTAGCCAACGCTACCCTGGGAAGAGCTCAGCTTCACTGTGATCCCATCTCTTCCCTGTAATCAGCCACGTTTCCCACCTAAGCCTCAGAATAAAGAGCTGCTTGGGCTCAGCACAGTCTCTACCCCCACTTTGTGTCAGGGGAGGCAGAAGGGCTGGTTTTGGGAACCCTCACACCCCCTTCTCCCCAGCTCTGCTCCAGCAAGTTTCCAGCACCAGAGTCACCACCAGCTGCATCATTCTGTTCAATTTGTTCCCTCCAGGCTCAGATCAGCTCCTCGGCTTGAGACTTGAATCTCTTGGTTCCTCTGCAAGGAGAAAGTGACACCAACCATTATTCTCACAGTTTTATTTGTAAAGGACATAGCATGAAAAGCTGTATTTCAATGTACTCCAAAACCTGAAAAACCCATGTTGGTTTGTGGTGTGTATGTTAAAGTGCTTGAGAGAACAATACTTTTACTAATGTCATCTTGAAAATAATCCAGTTCTTATTCCGTTAGTAATCATGTAAGGACAAAATATACTTAATGGAGACATTTAGGGATCATTTTAAGCTATACAGGGCACATTTGTACATTTCAAGTGTAACACACAATATTTCCCCTCACCATGCGCACCTTCATTTGATTGAAAGAAGGAATTTTCCCAAACACACTGCTGTGCAACTACCCTAAAAACCACAGTTTTGAACAATGATAGCTAATTACACAAACCAACTTGGAATAAACATGGGTAGGTTTTTCACTAAACAGTACAGTTTCTTTCATTTCAGAGAATTATAAATACACATTTTGTACATAGTGAGGCATCTGATTCTCTGACTCCCTCAAGTCACCATGCTGGCTGTTAGTACAACAGGACTATGCAAACTCAGACATCTGCAGACGGGCATTGGATAGGAATTTTTTTGTTTTTTTAAAAAGCAGATACCAGAGAGCTTTGGTCTCTTCCAAGATTCCCTTTCTCAACCAAAGAAGGTGCTTTAACACTGAAGTAAAAACTGTGTTAGCTTAGAAGAATCCTGATGGGTTTCTCACCATTCTAGTGGGTAGAATGATTTCTGTAAACCTTACAGAAAAAACCTCACAGTTTCCAATAAAAAAAAAGTAGTCCATAAAAAAAAAAAATCATACATGATAGAAATAAAAATTCACTATGAAGAACTGTTCTCCCAAAGCTGTCAAATAACTACTCCTCTAGGAAACTGAGGCACTCAGCTGTGCCCCTTTCAACATATCTTGGGGTGGTTTATTGCCTACAAGGAAACATGAAACATACATAATTTTTATTGTATTATTATTATTAATATGATGTGAAACCTGACAAAACCAAACAAGTCAACACTTGCTGAAAAAGCTGACGTGAAGTCGTGTTAAGTGCTAAAGGTTTCTTAATGTAGTCTGAACTGGGGAAAGGCCCTGATTTGAATTTTAAAAATTCTCAGGTTTTGACTTCTTTCAACTTAAGAAAGATTTAATGTAGTTATTGCCTTTTTTCTCGTGTGTGGTTTATTCTTTTAAATGAATGACCTTCAGAGGTGCCTACATTTCCACTTTATCCTGCTTGCACTTAACCCTTGTCATGTCAGATGAGTGTTAAGACTGCTCCAGTCATACACAGCCTTTGGAGAAGTCTGCAGCAGTGTACTTTGGGAAGCATCCAGCCAGCAAATGCAGATGATGCTGTGAAGAAATCCAAGCACTAAAGAGGTGGTTATTTCAGTAAAATGAAAGTCACTTAGATTGGGTTGGGCGTGAAAAAATCCTGTATGGCAGTCATTAGACATGAAAGGCCTGAGTTGTAAAAGAAATCAAAACATCCTAAGCAGTCATTACCAAATAATGCTGCCACATGATTTCTGGTGCTAAATGTATAATTCATTGATAGAATTAAGTACAGGGACACGTTTTCAATTGCTGCTGAAGGGTTGTCATGCATCGTCTGCTGACTTTAAGCAGACATGCCTGGCTACACAGAAAATCCTAACACACCAAATTTCACATTTCCTGAAATGTAAGAGAGATGTCACCCATCTGTGGGCTCTGGCTACCAACTCAAGACACCATTTACAGCCATTACATTAGTTACTCACACCCACAGCACTGACATGGCAGTGCTGCCTACAGTATTTGGGATGAGTTTAGTCAGTTAAAGGAAGCACAAGCCCAGGAGGAAAGAATGGTTACTGAAAACTGGAACCCTCATTGAAGTCGAAGGCTCCTTGACAGTGTTATTTTACTTCTTTCTTAGAAACAGACTTCAATAACATAAAACTCTCTAATGAAACAAAGTTACATGAAGAGTTTTCTTCTGGCTGGCAGTATGAGGTGAAGCTTCCACACTGAAGTGAGGGCTGTTCTAAGAACCAGCAGCAGAAGGACCACAGGAAAACAGAGAAGCTTGACAAAAGGTAGGTGAGAAAGCAAACCCTAATTTTCACCCTCCTTCCTTTTCCTCAACTCCCATCCCTCTTTCCACCATGTGCACACTATGCCAAGACTTGCCACTGCCCACCACTGCCAAGTCCCTCCTAATGCCACTTGAGAGCACAGAGCCAGGCAACACACAGTACCAGCCAGGGGCCTTTCCCAAGCCTCAGCTGACAGTGAAACATCCAAAGAACCCACTGACCAAACGCCCAAGATCATAGGGAACAAACAAATGAAAACAAAAACCTGTATTTAAACTAACTTCCAAAAATTAAAACCAGGTGAAGCTAACTATGTCCTCAGATCCTTCCAACTCCCATCCACAAGAAAGGAAAACACACTCTGTGTTTGCTGCATGGTATTCACGAGGTGATTTTGACATAATCTCTTGTTAACTTTGTATCACACAGTTGCTCCCAGTTCCTCGTGAAGAGCTGTATCTCTATATATGCACTGTATTAGTAACACATTAACTGGAAAGAGTGTAAGAGAGAAGCCTCAAAATACCAATGTGAGATTATCTTTTTCCTCCTTTTGCTTAATTCTTTTTGTTTTTGTAGCTGGATAATATTAATAAAAAAAGTAATCCAAGATCCTGTACTCGCCTAGGAACACTCATTCTGCAGGATAAAGGAAGACTCAAAACCTGTCAGCATTTCAAAGCCAGCTGATAACAGTTCAGTAGCACAGCAACAGCAGTGTTTGTGGTTCTACAGCAATGACTCTTCTCAAGTACAGCAAGAATTTGGTATGAAACAAATTCTTCATCATAAAAAAAAAAAAAAAAGATCATCCACAACACAAACTGGCTGAGGGTGAGGGTGAATCATGAGAACATCTAGACAGGGAAGGGGCAGACTGAGCTGAGTCCCCATCTCAGGCTGCAGCAGCAAAGCTTCCACAGGTGTCTCATACTCTCAGGCTCTGAGGCTGACAGCAGTCCTCCTCTCCAGTGTTTAAGCATTCCAACACTTGTTTCCCCTTTTGGAGATCAACAGGAGTGACACAAAAGACCTTACAGAACAAAAAAGATGATTCACAACTTCCCTGCATGGGAAGGGTGAGTCTTCAAACAAACAACAACCTAAGAGAGACCATGTACAGTAGGGTAAACCAGCATATGCTCACAGCATTTCCAAGAGTGACACGACTGCAATGGCTACATAAGGATATTTGCTGTATTAATCTGCAATACCTGAAAAAAGCCCTGCTGAGTTGGCGCTGTATTTACACGTTGATTGGCTTCTTCCTCGCAAGCAAGTAGCGGCATCCCTTCCCACCTTGGTCCTTCCCTCCCTCCCCCAAGTCCTTCCCCTGGTTTAAGCTACTCATAGTCAGAACAAGAACATTCAGTCTAAGAAAAATTTCTTAGAGTAATATAATTTCTTAAAGAAGATAGCGTATTTACACACATCTAACACATGAAAATACTCTATTTTTTTGTACTAAATTTTCTGTTTCAAATAAACTACAATACTGCATCTTAGCTTTCTGCAGCTTTAGAGGCCAGTCCCCATCGGGCACAAACTGGGCTTGCCAATCCTGCTTCCACCAGCAGCTTTGCCTTACAGTGGTGCACTACCATGGCATTCAAGTCCTGACAGGTCTTCCAACTGTGGTTTGCTTGTTTGGGAAAGGAGTAATGAAGTTCTCAGCAAAGCCATGCTAAACATCCACTCCTTTAATGAGGGATCCTTCTAGGACGATGTTGAAATCTTGCAATGTCTGTAGGACTCGGATAAGGGAGTTGACAGTCATGCGGTCCCGGAGGAGAGCGTTCTCCTCGTACATCCTCGTGATGGGCGGGCACTCTGCCAGCAGCGGCATCCACTGAGGCAGCAGGTGGTCCCTGCAAAGGGCAGCACAGGCATTGTTTTAGCACCAAGTACAGCAGATCTCACACTGGAATCCTTCTGCCAGAGCACGACCCAAAGCATGCAGCCCCTTTCAGCGTGTTGCTTGCACGTACAGCTTGCCTGTGAAATCACAACCCTTCATTCGGTTAGTAAAATACTACCGACTATAGAAATGAAAATTGAAAGATACTAGCAGAACTGGACATTTGTAAAAATTAATCAACATTTTCAGATCAGGAACAGGGAAAATAAAACTTGAGGAAAATCTGACAGACTGTTTGCCAACTGGTTTTCCAAGCATCCAGACAGACAAGACAAAAATGGTATTTATTTCTAGACACACAGACTTCTACCCTCCAAAATACAACTAAGTCCCACCCTCCTGCTCCTCCCCAAGTGCAAGACAGAAAATGCCCTATTAGGAAAGAAAAGTTAATCTAGAACAGTTCTGTCAAAATTATAACAGACATCCCATTTTCACAGGCAATTGAATGAGAATTTAGAAATGCACCAGCTACTGAAAATGAACTCTGCATTCCCAAAGTCAGTACTTAATCAAAAATAGCATTTCAAGACAGATTTCATATACATGACTGTCAGGCTAACGGCTATAAAAAAGCTCAAAATATTTTTAGCAGTTTAGACACTAGCCACTAATATTATTAGTGCTACTTTGCTCCAATTTTTGATGTAGTACTAAAGCTGCCAAAGATAGGCACTGGATAATGGACAAGTGTGAGATGCCTAAAAAGGTAATAACAATGGTGGGAAAATATTCTTCTAGTCTAATACCAGAGGACACATAAAATGAAGAGCAGTTCGGTACCTTGTCCCCAGGCAAACCAGGATTTGGAATTTGCCATCCTTTCCAATGTTCCTTGGAGCTGTATTGATGGCATTCACATAATGACAGAAGGTTTTGCACGAAGATCTCTGAAGCAAAAGAGCCTCCTCGTTGTCTCCAATCTGATCACTGGTTTCAAAATAAGCAACAGCTTTCTCTGTGGCAGGGAGAACAGCAGAACACAGTGAGCAGAAGCACTTCATTGTGACACAGAATCACACAAGGGAATCCTTAAAAAAGGAACCCGTTCAGAGCTATTCCACGGCTTATCTGTGGATTCCTGATTCTGAAGACCGTAGGCAAGTGATCACCTCCACCTTTAACATGCCACAGCATGGATCAGTGTGGCTGATGTCTAACACAGGTAACACCAAGGAGCTGCACCACAGCACCTCTCAATGGTTTCACTGTTAAGTGATACCATCAGCCTTGATTTCTCACTTTTTCTGAGTAACCATTTACCCTCAGGCTAAGCATCTCAGCCTGTAAGCCTGTTCTAAGGGAGGAAGAACTTAAATTACCCCTACATAGGCCTACAGGTAAGAAACACCAGAAGACCAGTGCAGTGATTAGGAGAGTTCTCATGAACAACTAAAAACCTTTCCAAACCTTTCACTCCCTGTCCTTTCCTAGGTCTCCCTCTATTACTGATTGCTCTTCTACTCTAACCTCCAGCCCACCTTTCTCTCAGAAAAGCAGCTGTTTGAACTGTGAACTTCTAATTTCTGCACAGACTCATGCTCTTCTCTCACACAGAGTTCAGTATTTCTTGTCTTCCACTGGGTTTCTCATTGACCTTAAGCAACCTGGAGCAGGTGCTTGGCAGGAGAAATGGCACCCTAGCTGATGAGAATCCAAGGTTTGCATGTGAGGAGTCATTTTGCCCGAAGCTTTCTCCAAACCACATACCAGCTTACCTATGAAATCCCAGATGAAGACATTCTTATGAAAAATGCGAGCTGATTTGAATCCATGGTGGAAGACCTGCTCCAGTGCTGCAACCAGACCATTTTCTCCACACAACAGAATGGTAAGGCTCCCTCTCTGTGGGAAAGGCAGAGTAGGTAAGTACAATGTGCCTTGTTTGGATGCCAGAAACTTCAGATCTAAAGGTAATACATCTGCTGGTACTTCAGTGCCATTTCTGCTTATAAAAATATGCAGGCAAGTAATGAAAAGTAAGAATTACCTCTTTCTCTGGCTTGTGAAAGTGTTTCACAATATTGTTCACAGCTTCCCCGATTCCCTCTTGGATCTGCCCCGCATTAGGCTCTGTGAAATGATGGAGAGCAGACTAGCTGAAGTGGTGGGCTTTAAATGCTCTATTACTCTTGGAGGCTAATCTTTCCTTGCTTGACATTTCAGCAGTCATGTCCTCTATTTTTACAGGAGCTGGACAGATGTATGAACAGGATCTACACTGTCCCACCTCTGTGCTTTAGCAGAGAATGCCTCCTGTGACCCTCACAGTCCCGTGTCCTGTTGCAGCCAAGTGCAGTTACTCACAAAAGCTAATTTTAGGGACGTGAGGTTGATGTGCCCAAGGGTCCCTCCAGAGATAAGCACTGCCAGAAGGCAGTTCACAGCAGCCACGTCAAGCTCTGAGCTGCCCTGAGAGACGCCTGTCTTCCCACACACTGCAGAGTGAGCTGGGAGGCTGAGCAGCATCAGCTACTGCAAATTGTGCTGCCTCCTCCTCCCTCATCTCACATCTCCAAAGAAAGAGATTATTATCTCTCAACAGTCAAAAGGGAACACTGAAAGAGGCAACATGCACAGAGCAAACACCGACCAGGGAAGGCAGCAACAGCTCATCAGCGTGCAGCTGCTGCTCTGCACCAAGATGAGCCCTCCTGTTCACAGAAGCTTTATTTCCCCAGCAGTTGGCAGCTGCCCCCTTCTCCACGACCCTGGGGAGGAAGGCAAGGACTTACTGGTGTTCTTCCCGGTGAGGGAAGTGATGCTCAGGCGCCGAGTGACCGTAGGAGATTTCTGCTGGGGCGGGGTGCGGCACTGCTTTGCCAGCTCCTCGTCAGAGGAGGAGGACACCAGCTCTCCGATGAGTATTCGCTCCAGGCTGCCATCGTCAACGCCTTTTCCCAGCCACCGCCCACAGGGGAACCTGCAGCGTGCCCAGCACAAGCACAGCTCAGCCACACACACAGGGCAGCCCGACCTCAACGCTGGGGGACAGCTGGCACCCAGTACACACTGCTCACAGGCAGGGAATACCTAGCTGCCAGAAAACTCTCACAAAGCAGAACTCTGCGGGAGCAGCCCCTGCACCACAACTGATCATCCTTAGAAACACACAGTTTGGGTCACACGCGAATTTCACGGTCCACACGTTGTTTTCACTTGCAACCACAACTGATACTCACCCTTTAAGCACGTTGTGATGATTAACAACCAAATCCCCACAGAGCTCCCCCCACCTGAGGCTGTGACATCTCCTCGTATTCAAACCTCACCTCACATTTTACTGCTGTACTTTTGGATCCCATACACGGCCCTAACAAAATCCCTGCACACGTCCATATCATCCCCCAGTCACTGTATCTCATGTTCTCTTCCTTTCCCCTATACTCTGTGGCAAACTCTGGGATCTGGAGCTCACCTCTCTCAATTACAGTTTTCCAAGTTCACATTTAAAAAAAAAATTAAGTCTGCTAAGCCACGTTTTGTAAAAGCAATGATGAGTTAGGAGATAATTTTGACACAGAGGTATGTACTCAAGAGAAGATTAAGAAATCATCAAAACTTTTAATTTTTTTAATATTTCCCCTAGACCATCATTTCAGCTCTTGGGGTTTAGAGAGATTATTTGTGTGCAATTCTATCACACTACTTTAAATCAAGAGATGTAATTATTCAACACAAACATATGAATCATTTCAAAAGTACCCATACTGTCTGTCCTGTCTCAGAAAGATGCAAAGAAAATCCTGCCCTCAAATCTCATTTAATATTTATCAGATTATGTGACTTCAACTAGGGCTTCTGAAATGAGAGAAGTGGGGGTGGGGGAGACCAACTCAACCCCCATCAGAGTGAAGGAGAAGGTGAATGCTTTCTTGCTTTCTCTAAACTGAACAAGAATTTCACACAAGGAAAATAAAAAAGCTTGTTGCTTACTTGTATGTGTGTCCTGTTATTTCATTCCTGACCATGACACAATCAACCAGCCACTTGGCCAGCAGCCCTGAGTTGTCATGACCAATCTGAACGGTCGTCAGCTTCCCCAAGTTCTGGCACTGAAATGAGTAACAGTTTTTGCTTCATTAAAAAAAGAACAGACAACACACACCCCCACCACACACACACACATATGGTCTCAAATATAGGCTTTTATTCCATTTTCTTTGATTTATAGAATAAGTATTTTTGACCAAACATGCAGAGCATTTTGAAAAGCAGCATAATTACTTTAAGACAGGAGAAAAGAAATAAAACTATCAAAAGCTTGTGAAGAGATTACATTCTTTGTTGGGAGCACTCTGAATATTTCTGAGAAGTATTAATTACACATTTCTGAGCTAAGGTGATAAAAATACGTCCTTTTGCAAAAGAAATAGATCTTCAATACAAACAGCTTTTCAAAAATGCATTTGGAGCATACTGACCTTCAGCTGACTCACTCTACACTATGCAGCAGCCCCTAGATCCTTTATTATTTTCGAAGATTGATTTGCTTGTTGTTGGGCCAAACAAAAATCTCTAACATGAGACTCAGCATCACAAAGACACAGAAGAAGGAAAACAAGGCACTGTGAATTCCAGTGCAATATGTAATTATAGGTGGGGCTGGCAACAACATCTGTTAACGTCACCTAAACACTTCCCTTGAAAGACCTTGGTTTTCACTGCTTCCGAGGCTGCCAAACAAGCAGCTTGGGCTGACATTTTCAGTAGTGGGTGGCTACCCAAGTTGATATTTTAGGAAAGTTTTAGCCAAAGGAATAATCCAGAAAAGCATCAATATGGTCCTTAGAAATATCCATATATGTTTTTTTGCCTGTTAGAAGTGTGAAGATCTTTTCTACAAAATAGTAATATCTGAACGAGACGTGGGCATTTATCACAAAAATAGCCTCTCTATGTCAAAATCGACCTATATTTGGCAAGAGGCTTTTTTTGCTATTGTTGTTGAAGATCAGTCTGCATATGCTCAGTGGATGCAACCTTAATTTCAGTAGCAGATTTTCCTACAAAATCACTCCTTAATGGATGTGGTATAGCCTGGAGCTAGAGGAGCTTGATGGGGCTTTTCCCTGCAATTCCCCATACCAGCTGCTTTGGCATGGCACTGAGCCAACCTGTAATTGATGGGTGGGAAAGCAGAGGGGAAAGCAAAGAGAAAACCCCAGCAAGCCTGGAGGAGAGAGCTCAGTGGGGCTGGCAGCTCCCAGTGTGCCAGGGACAGCACCTGAGGCTGGGAAGTTGAAGAGCAATGCGAGACAAGGGGCTGAGAAGAAATTTGGGGCTGGCCAGAGGTCAAAAGGGACCTGGGTGATAGCTAGTAGATAAACAGAGTGAAAGAAGGGAAAAGAAACTTAGGAAGGGAGATGAGGAGTTGGAAATGTGCACTGAAAGGGAAAATAAGGCAAGGGAAGGGAATAGATTGGCAAGGTGAGGAATTCTGGGCTGGACAGGGACAGCAGTGAGGCTTGTGGTTAAAAGTGGTGTGTGCTCACAGGAAACTTGTCTCACACAGGAGGGGCAGGCTATTTTCCTGTACATATTTGACTCAACAGTGATGTTGAAAATCAGGACAGAATCTGAAATGCTGTGCTCTTTAAAAAACACTTAACAAATTAATACTTATTTGGAAGTCAGGTTTCAAGCTGAAAGGAAAATGTGAAGAGCACGTACTCACCTCAAACGTCATTTCTAGGTGGTTTTTAGGAATCTGCATGACGCCACTATCTCCCAGCTCTCCTGACACACATATCCACGGGTTGGATGTGGTTATCGCATTGCTTAGCTTTTTGATGGGAATTATCACTGACCTGTAAGGGATCACTGAGAACAGGCAGAAGGGAAAGCACGTTAGTCTTGATCTATTTTTTTTCCCCCTCCTTACCGTAAACTCAATTTCTGGGGCAGAGCACGCCTTTCCCTCGTGGCAAGCTCTCGTTCCGTGTGTCAGAAGCCGAGCAGGAGAGCCCTGCGGCCGGGGGCGGGGGGCAGCGGTGCCGCACGGTGGAGCTGCAGCCCCGCGGCACAGCCCGGCCAGCTGCGGAGCCGCCGCGGGAGCATACGCGGCAGGTCACGGGGGAAACCAGTGCCAGAGTCACGGAACACCCTGCTTTGGAAGAGATCTTTAGAGGCACCGTCTAGTGCAACCCCCTGCATTGAGCAGGCACATCTTCAACCCGGCCAGACTGCTCACAGCCCCGTCCAACCTGACCTTGAATTCTCTCCCGAGGATGGGGAGTCTACAACTTCTCTGGAAAACCTATGCCAGGGGCTCACCACCCAAAATGTAAAAAACTTCTTCCATATATCTAACCTAAACTGTCCCTTTTTTAGTTTAAAACCATCACCTCTTGTCCTACTGCAACAGGTAAATTATAAAATGTTTGTTCCCATCTTTCATACAGGCCCCCTTCAAGCACTGAAAGGCTGCAATAGGAAATGCTGCCAGGCTGGTGACACCACAGCCAAAGTCTCAAGTTTGGGGTGTCTCTGTGGACATCCCCCTCTTTATTCTTATTCCTATCCTCTTATTCTTCTGCTTTTAAATCTGTACCACCCATACATACTTAAGACAAGGACTGTCACCCACCCTAGTTTGGATTTGGCTCTGACACTGCACCTCTAGCACTGCAAGACTCTCTCTCCCCTTATGTTTCACAAGCTGCCTTTTGACTGGGGAAGCTAAGCCAGCTTCTTTTACTTTTGTGTGCCATCCAATCATACTGCACTCAAAACAACACCCTCAAATTCCAAGCACCTGTCCTACAGGAGGAAGCTGTCAAGCTGGATGCCCCACAGAAATAAGGTAATCAAGGATGAATAAATCTCTTTGCACTGTGCTAGTTCTGAGTGGATTTATTACTTTAAGAGGAGAAAGAGTAGAATGAGTGCCTGTTTTGACAGCCATGTAAAACTTGCTTCACTTCACTCTGAACAGGCAGGGAAATTAAAAATAAGGGCTGCCCAGGTGAATCTAAATAATTAGGTCATCTCTTGGAATCCTGCTTTTTCTGCACTGTCCGGTACTGGAGAGACAAAGATTCATTCTCAGGTATCAGTCAAATCTCTGCTCTCCTCCTGACAAGAGGTAACAAAGGGAATCTTTCTGGCATTTAAGAAGAGACAAAAAGATATTCAAAATACACAGTGGAGCAGAAAGTATTTCATCCTCCAATCTTCCATCTCCTCCTCAGTCTGAAGAGAGCAGTCTGTTAGGATGCACACTTAATGAAGGCCCAGAAAGAAGCATTAGGAGGTAGAAGACTTGTCTGGGAGGGAAGATGAAAGAAGCTATACAGAGAGCAGCACTCTCTGCTGATTACTCTCCTTTGTGCACTGCTCTCATGCAGAGCACTCCCACACAACCTTGGCTCTCCAGCTGGTTTCCCAGAGCAACACCCAGCACCCATGAGCCTGCAGCAACAACCAAGGGTTGTAAGGTAAGGGCTCAGCTACTCAGGCACCAGCAACATCATCTCTTACAAATCATGACAGCAACTCATTTTTAGTCAGGGGGAAAAAAACTGATTCTCCAACTCACTGATTGTAGTGAAGACACTTGTGAAGCAGAAATAATCCACAGCATTGAGTGACAGCAGGTGATACAGGAACTGCTCCCGTTCTTCTTCACAGCGCAGGAAAGCGTAACGCTTGTAAAGCTTCCTGGAAGAAACAAGTAAATGGCATTTGTGTTGCTGCTGTTGAAAAAGCTCCAAGTTACTTAAAAGGTGTTTGAATCTCGAAATACCAAATGAAGAAGCTGCTAGAAACCCACCCAGGGCATGTAAATGTGCTGCATGTGTTTTACAGAACACATGGCTCCATGCTCCATGCTCTTGGCTCCATGCTCCCACAGCAAGGCTACTGAGTTCATCTCAGTTTGGGATTTGCTGCAAAGCACAGATAAAAACTAACACTACTCACAGCAGCAGATCTGAACCAATATACAGCAACCTCATTTCTTCCCCAAACCCTCCCACTGTGGAATGGTCTGACCATCTTAGTTCTGCTCCCCAGTGTGACAGAGAAAACTCAGCAGAAGGCACCAAGCAGCAGTTGGGGTCCTCCCACCACTCTGTCAGTTCAAGGATCTGTAGGGCTGTAGTGTGGCTTGGATCAGTGCAGGGATCTGACCAAGAACTGATGACTTCTTCCTGAAACTTGTGATGTGTTTTCCATGCAGATGAGCACAGTTTTGCCCTGCTGGGTGGGCAGTACCTCCTCTCCCAGCCACCCTCTGCCCTTCAATCCCTTCTAGCTGGAAACCACAGTACCCAAACAGGGTGCCTGGCTGCACCCCAAACAGCAGCACCTTGAGATACCACTTTCACAATGTGAAAGTGAAGGTTTGAAGAAAAGAGCTGGCTTACTTTGCAAGTGCCTGGTTGGAAAGCAGCTGCTTCAGGTGCTGAGACAAAAGCTTCTTCTCCAGAGAAAGTCTTATCCAGGCTCGGGCTCGCCCCACATCAGTCTTTATCTCACTCATGTTCTGAACATGCCTGAAATGTGTGGGGAAGGAAATAAACAGATGAATCAGAAAAATTCTACATGCTTCAAATGGCAACATCCAGTGTGATGATGCAGCAGGTGAACTGGAAAATGTCTTCTGACATAATTTCTATAGAGATCCCCAGCAGGGATCCCCGGAACCCTGCACTGTGGGAATGAGATCCCTGGCAGCCCCAGGCTGGCATGAGGACACGTGGCAGCTTTTCCTGGGCATGGCAGCCCACAGGAGCTGCTCTGTGTTTGCCTGGCCAAGGTGAGGAGGGGTAAACCTGCTTATCCCTGCACTGCCAGGGGTAGATGTTCACATGGACACTGCTAATGCTTAAAGCAGCCACCCTGTGAGACCCAGTTATATCTCAGCTGCCACCTCAAGCTGCTGCCTTCAACGGGTGTGCCTGGGAGGGCAGAGGACAAACACGAGTCCTGAGAGCTTCTCCAAACCACACTGGCTCTGAAGGCTCTAACAAACCCCTTGAGGGCAGCAGCAATGGCACAGCTGAGAAAAGGAAGACTGCTGAGGCAGAAACAGCAAGAGGAAGCTGCAAGCAGAATCACATTTTAGGGATATAAAAGGTCTTCCTGTAAGTGATAAATTGAACAGCCCTCCATATGTTTCATCTGTAGGAAAGCAGAACTGTTCCATAGGGGCTTTCTGCTACAGTTTTACTTTTCTTTTTTTCTTTTTAAACTTCCCACATTTCAGTTTGGAGAATGCCAGAAACTCTAGTTTTAGAGCTCCGGGAGTTTTAGAAGAGGAGGAGAACTGCCATGGCAGAGTGAAGCTGCTTACAAGAACTCCACACTTGGTTAAATAAATAAGAAAAATGAGTAAGTTTCCAGCAAGGGCAAGAAAAGACTGCAATTTCTTTATTTTCATGCACTCTGCATGTTAAATGCACAGGCAATTCAATGCTCCAAACTTCCATAGCAGGCTCAAAGTACCATCAGCTGAAGCCTGAACTAATCCCAGTTGCAATTTACTGTCTGACTCCTGCAACTCTCTTGACAGCCCACCACGCACTGCAGAGTGTTGGGGAATGTAGCAATATTTACTCCAAAGGAAATCCAACAAAGTCATGCTGTGACTGATGCTTTTTACATTAACTACTATAGTCTCACTGTCTCGTGCTCTCCCCCATCTGTTACACCCAAGTGTGTGCTTTGTGTTATATTTAGTCCCTGCATTATTTGAGAAAACTACTCTCCTGTTTACAGAGCCTCTAACGGAGCAGGCCCAGGACCTTTAGGGCAGATTTGCAAAGAACAACTTAGAGCTGTCCAGGAATACGAGTTTGCTCTGCCCAAATGAAGAGCATGCACAGCCCAGCAGCACTGCTCTGTGCCAGGCTGAAGCCTTGCTCCTGGCATGGGAAAGCCCTTCCTGGCTCAGAGCATGGCAGCCAGCACTAGACCTTCCAGCAGAGAGCTGGACATGTGACCCCACAGTCCCTGAGAAACAGGATGCACACTACACTCAACTACATCATGGTGAGACACTCTCCTCAGACATTTCAAGTCTTTTGAGATGGGAAGATCAAAGCACAGACTATCATATCCCTCCCCTTTCCCCCCCCCACCCCACCCCTGAGTGCTCAGCTTGAATTACATCTTGTATGAAACACCGAGCAGAATATGTTATTTCACTGAGAGAACATTCAAGTAGAGATGGACTCAACTTCATTCCATGCACGCTCTGTGCCTCTTCATTACCTGTTTCTGGTTCAGACTAGATTAGCATTAATTGTGCATTTGGGAAAAATAAAGATCTGCAACCATGCAGCTTGCCAGAGATATGATAAAGATTCAGTAATCAGTCTTGGTGTCAGCAAAAGCAGAGTGTAACAGAATAGAGCATGCAGGAACCCAAATTTATTTCACTGTCAGTTCTGAGAGTCAGAACAGCTCTATTTTTATCAGTGACCTCAGTGTAAGCACCGTATGCTCACCACTGCACAGCAAATTCTTCTTGTCAGAGCACTGAACAGCCATTTCGATGCAACTCCCCTGGTTTGGACTTGCTTTTAATCCCATTAGTAATAAAGAAAAATCTATTTGCCCTGTCAAATGTAAGCCTGGGGTATGGTGAGACAAGCTCTCTGCAAACAGCTGTGCTGACAACAGAGGTTACAGCAGCTCAGCACCGCCGTGCCCTGAGGATGCTGTGCACGCTCCCATCCCAGCACAGTGAGGGATGTGCCTGTAGCTCATGCCAGGGAGGCTGCAGGTCTTTGCTCAGCCTTCTTTTTGAACCCAGCAGGTTAAGCATCACTGCTGTGGGCCCAGTGCCCAGCTCAGAGCCTCCACCGCAAGCTCCTGCAAGAGGGAGGCACAACACAGGCACAAGAGCAAGTGCTGGTAGTAAGGAAGAGACTGCCCAAAGGGGAAGGATCAGACAGGATCCTTCTGGATCCTGCTGGACCAAGGGTCTTGGGGAGGCCTTGATGCTGACTGGTTGGGTTAGTTGCTCAGCAACGCCTGAAGGGCAAGGCCATGCTGGAAGCAGGCTGTAGCTGGATGAGGAGTGGGAGAGATGATGCAAATCCTTGCCAGTGGAAAGGCTGGAGGGTATACCCCCCAGACTGGCTTGTGCCATTGAGATTCCATGCATAAAACCAAAATAAACATCCTGAGCATCCTCCTTGCCACATCTGTGATGCCAGGCTTTTGAGGAGGGGTGCAGAGGACACACCACAGTACCTGTAGCACAGGCTCATGGCACACTCAGAGCATGACTGTGACTCAGCCCTGCTTTTAAGTTGTTTACATAACCTTGCATGAGCCATCAGAAACAAGCCCTGCTTAAGGCAATGCTTAATCCTCCAGCCATTAGTTCAGTCAGCACCACAAGCCCTGCAATTCAACAACTACCCATCCTTCAACTTCAGCCTGGGTCTGTGTGTGCAAACAAATATTAGGCAGCATTCCTTCCAAGCAGGAGAAAATATGCCACGAGATTACAGATGACAGATTCAACTCACCATCTGCCCAGCATTTTCTATGACCAGACATGTTTGTGGACAATCACAAATACCCAAGATACTACAAAAGGTAACGTTCCGCTTCTGAACTTTTTCTCTGAGGAGCAGCAAGAAAGACTTTTGTGATTCAAACAAGAGAGCTCAGACCCGTGTTGGGCTTTCATTACTCCAGTGGAAGCTCGTGGAAGACAGAAACCCATGCATGCAGCAGCGAGCACACACAGCCTCCTCTGTCAGCAATCCCCTCCCAGCACTGGAGTTTCCGCTCCAGATCCTCCTTCATCCTTCCCTCAGACTGACCCTCCACATGCCTGTCAGTCTCCCAGGACTGAATTAAGGAGATAGCTGCCACATCCCATGACAGGGATGCTAAAATGGCAGACACATGTTCAGAATGACCTCTTGGCAGTACACCCATAATTACACTGTATGTATTATCTCTCCCCCCTGTGCATGTTGTTTTAGTCTTCTGTGGCATGTCATGTTCTCTGAAATCAGAACAAAAGACTCAAACTACACAGCATCAAACTAAAAGGTTGCACACTGCAGGTGGAGAGTACAGTGATTTTTTTTCCCCAGAAAACTCTGACTAATCTATCAATACACAGTGTAAAAACCACACCACTGTAATCAAGGTTTTGTGAACTAACTACAACTAACCTTATTTTTACCATAAGATTTTTTTGGCCATATTTTTAGGTGTAAGAAGGATGTGGTATTACAGGAAACAGTACTCATGTTGTGTCACACAGTAATTGCCAGCAACTGCTCTCAACTCTTTACAGATGAGCATTACTACATTACTCCTCCTCTCTTTTCATGGCATGTTTATCCCACTGCAGTCCTGGCAAGACAAGTGTCAAAACAGTGGCCTGACCTGGCAGTGGCTTGATCAAGGAGATGACCTGAAGAACTTCTGCCTGCTGCTGTCACACCAACCTCCACCTCTTCTGACTCTCTAAATCCTTCTGGTTCCAAACAAGCACTGCTTGAAAAGGTCTCCAGAGCCAGGCTGTGGTATGCTGCAGAGAACCTGCCCAACTTCACATCCCAGCTTTAAACTCACCCAAATTCTAGGTCTGATTAAATTTCTAAACTTGTACGTTTATTACTATCTGCCAGGAAATGCTAGTTGAAGAAAAAGAATATTGCTCAAGCATTGCAAACAGGTTTTTATGTCCCTTTCCTTTACCTATAAACTGTACTTACTGGGTCAGTAATTAAAAAATGGATGAAAAGAAACAAACTGAAAATACCAAGGAATTTAACATATCTGCTGTTATTTGCAGAAGTTGGCTTTATTACTGGAAGAACTCCCCTGGGAAAACAGAAATCCCAGTAACATATGTGTGGTTTTCATTCTCAGTTAGCTAAAATAGATCAAGTGAACATACAAAAAAGGTTTTTCAAAACAGAAAGGCTGTAACAGGCTGTAGATTTGAATGTGGGCTGAAGAGAAGGTTTAAGTCTCCTTAGCCTTTGTAGACCCAAAGCCAGTGAGGATCTTCACCTTATGCTACACAATTAAACTCACAATTAATGCTTTAGAGCCAAATTGCATACCTCATATCTTGTATCAGGGAAACTCTCAATGTAGGCAGAGTAATTCCTGTGTCAGACTTTCGTCGTTCTGTTCCACCACCAACTACAGTGGACAAAATACACAAAGTTAATGCAACACTACAGTAACAGTCTGCAATGCATTTATTTTACATGCAGCTGAAAACAACCTTAAGTGGCTGGTAATGCACTGTTTCTGTGCATTGTCATGAACTGTATCCTGGAAATGTAGAAGTAGACAAAATGAACATTCTGAATATAATAATGGTTCCTTCCTTAATCCAGCATGGTACTTGGAGATTTATCTTCCTTTTTTGTATGTGAAATACCTTAACTTAAATCTGTACAGCAATGAATTTTATTAGCAAGAAGTTTCTATGGAAAGCTCACAACTGAGAAGAACACAAATAAAACTGAGCTACAGCAACACATTCAATGCAAAGAATGCCATGCATTTCTGTGCTCTGCTCTGATCAAACCACTTTGTGGTGACACATTTTTCTCTCAGGAATTTGTGCCTCCCAGCCAGATTGTTCTGTGCATTACTCACTGAAGCTTATTAAAAAGTCCTTTCATGGGAGTTTGTCCATAAATGTCTCTTTGAGGACTGATCATAAAAGTTCCCATCTGTAGGATCTGAATTGGAGAGTCCTTGCAAGATGATACACTGAAGTTCAGAGACTTTTACTACAGTACCCCAGCTACTGGGCAGGGAGATCTCAAGGTTATCAGAAAACTTCTCTTAAAACACAGAAGTCATTTAGTGACTGTAAGGGGCCAAGCCAAAGCACAGATTGAGCACCTAGACTGATGGACCCAGATTAATTACAGAATCTCTGAACTGTACCACCCACCAGTATAAAGATTTACTGAACATGGAGTTATTCATATTGGGACTTGAGAGACAAATTATGCTCACTGAAAGAAAAATGTCAGCTGTCTTATTCCCAGCTCCACACTTTCAGCTTCCTCAAAAATCATCTCTTGTGGAGACAACTGCTCCTCATATCTCACTCAATTAAAAGGGAATGAAGGTAGTGCACATACATCAAGTGATTTTCCAGACAAGGATGGAAACTGTGTTCCTTTGCCTCCAGTAATTTCAATCTATTTTGTCCAGACATAAAGACATCCCCACAATGATTATGACAAGTCTCAGAAGGTAAATGTGGTATTAGCAAGGAAATACACTGAAAATCCTGTGTGGGTTTCATGTGGTTGCACTGCTCCTCCCATGGCTGAGTTAGTTTGCTGTGATGGACTCCTCATGGAGTCACCTGCCAAGTACTCACCTGGGGATTCTGCACTGTGCTCTTGCTTCTCTTCTCTCTCCTGGTACTGAAGCAAATGGGACCACAAAGCAGATTTCCCCTGAAAATGGAATATGTAGTATGTATCTTTAAATAAACCAGGCAAAAGAATAACCAATAATGGCCAATAAACATGGCAGAATAATGGAATGGCATTTGAATGGGTAAAATGTTCCGTAGTAACAATCAATCCTTCTCTCTTGGGCCATGAAACCTCAGGAAGAGAGAGGACCATCCCACTGACCCAGCAGTCACACTGCCCACCTTTTTTCTTTGTCCTCCTTTGTCCTCTGGGTTTCTCTTGTGAAGGTTGATAGAATAAACCAAATTTATCCTTGACAACACCACTGCAATTTCCAGAGGGGCAAACCCTCAAAAAATCCCCCTCAGTAAAACCTCAAACACCCAAAACTCCTCAAACCTTAACAAAATGTGAACCAGGGACACTGATCCCAAAGACACCTCCTGCTTTATCCTGGAGTTACACCACTGAGTATCAGCTTAAAAAGCAGAGATTACATAGAGTATTTACCAACCTGCTTGACCTGCAGACCATGGCTCCAGATTCTTTCTAGCAGATCACAGAGACTGGCAATCAGTGTATTTTCCTCCAGACCTGTGATACTGGCTTCTCCATGTCCCAGCTCAACTGCTTCATGGCCCATTTTCTCGACCAACATGCGTTTAGTCTGTTAAAAAAAAAAAAATCCCAACAGTTTCTAAGAATGCTATGCGGCAAGGGACAGAATTTACAGATGAGTTTACTTACACATGCTTCATCTAGAGACCATTGCTAATAGAGAGAAACTTCAAATCTATTTGCAGAGATCGTAAATTGGCAAAAATAATGTTATTTAAAAAGCTTGCTTGATTACTTTGAATGATAGGATGCCAAGAGCTGGAAAGGACCCACAAAGACCAAGTCCAGCTCCTGTGCCTGCACAGGACAGCCCCAAGAGTCACACCATGTGTCTGAGAGCATTGTCCAAATGCTTCTTGAACTCTGGCAGACTTGGTGCTGTGACCACTTCCCCGGGGAGCCTGTTCCAGCTGTCCTTTTTCTATACCCTTTATCTACTATCCTATTTCTATGGTGTTGATTTATTACCAAGCAGAGCACAGAATCTTCAGTCCTCCTCAGCTTCTGTTTTAATTCTTGTTGTAACCATTAAACACTCAGGTAAAGCAGAATACCACCAACTGCAACAGACACAAAGAAGCTGCATGTCCATGGCTATAAAAGCTTCTTTAATATTAAGAATTGTTATACTTCATTTGCTCTGCATAAACAACATGCACAAGCCACACGTGCTGAATTCTTCCCTTTTGACCAAGGGTGTCCAGGCCATTCTGTTTAGGCTATGTGTAAATATGAACAATTAAAGGAAATCCTCCAGAAGATGTCTGATCATGCTGATTCTCCTTCCTGTCCTTTCTACTCTTTCCATCAACTTAAACTTCATAAACAGAAGAGTGACACCACCTTCCTTTCTCTTCTAGCTGTTGAAAAACACTGCAGGGATATCCACCCTGCAATAACCAGGTATTCCAACAGAACAATGCCATTCCAGCTGTGAACCAGGAGAACATCTGCAGGTGCTGTTTAAGCTCACTGCAGTCCAGGGGATGGATGGCCTACCTTCATGCGACATTCCTTCAGCAGCCCTTCCACAAATTTCCAGTTGGTCTGTGCAATCACAGCTGGAGAGAGGTCTGACAGTTTGGGCTGCCTTAAATTTTTTCCTAAACTCCTTGCCTCCTGCATGTATTTCTAAAAAATAAAGAGAACAATTTTAGATAGTACAGGTCAGAGTGACTCGCCTCATTCTAATCCTAGGCAAGCAAGGTGGTGAAAACAAATGAACTAGGGTTAATCTAGAAACAAAATCTTGATTTGTCTGATGTTTAGGTGTCAGGCTGAAGAAGTGGAATGATCCCTTTTGACAGCAGAAAAAGCAAGATATTTTCCTGAGTGGTACAGAATCAGTCAATATTAGCCAGTGAACTGTGCTGTTAGTCACTAGCATGAAGTTAGGCACAACAAGTGCATAAAGTGTAACACCTTCATTCAGCAATAAAACACCAAGAAAAGTTTCTTTCCACTGTTATTTGATTCACACTTTAAAAAAAAATTAAAAATCGTCTAACTTGTGACCAGACTATACAAGAATAGAAAAAAAATCATTTGAAAATAAATTGTAAGAAGCAGAAATAAACTTAGTGAAGGAGAAGGATTTCATCCATTATTTTCATCTACATGGTTTACGTGGAAAAAATGAGACTTGATCTCATTCTCAATTAACTTATTGATTACAAATGAACCTCTTTTTAAACAGAACTGACACTTGAGCTCAGTCATGTTTTTACTATGGTAATTGTTAAATATGGACAAAAATCAACATACTTTTTTAAAAAAAGACCCAAGCTATAACAAAAGACTTTAAAACTTTCCTGCTCCACTTCCTTGTCTTCAGGGGTAAGGTATTTTTTGCTTTGGTCTGGTTTTTTGGGGCATTTTTGGGTTTTGGGTTTTTTGTTGTTGTTGTTTTGGTTTTTTTGGTTTTTTTGGGTTTTTTGGGTTTTTTGTGGTGGTGTTGTTGTTGTTGTTGGTTTTTTTGTTAAGCCAAAACCCACAAACCAATCAGCAAGTGACCTCTGACACCAGCATCAGTGAGAGAACTACATGCTGAGCAAGGCTGAGAAGTTGGCCACAACCATCACAATGCTGTTCAAGCATTATTTTTAACTGTTTCTTAAAAAGAGCAAGGTAACAGAATGGTGCCAAATGAAAGCCTTGAAAAGCAGTGCTCTGTTTCCATAGTGGGTTTTTGTCCAATTAATGATGCCTCTCTGGGGGTTGATATGTGACAATGTCCACTCTTTCCTGGAAGGAGTAAACACACCCCTCCAGGGAATTCTTGCTGCTGCTGGTTGGGTTTCCTGGGGAGCTGAGAGGTCACTATGGCTGCTGCATCCTCACGGCTTTCTGTCTGGGCAGAACATTTATTCCATAGAATCACAGAATGGTTTGGGTTGGAAGGGACCTTAAAAAGATCACGTAGCTCCAACCTTTCTGCCACGGGCATGGACACCTTCCAGTAGAGCGGGAAAAGCAAAACCAAAATCTAAACATGTTGAAGTTAATTGAAGTTTTCTGAACTGAAAACTCTTCTGTCTGAAGTTTTCCTGACACAACTGGATTTTCTCAACACAGAAATTTGGACAAGAACCACTTAGCATCACTCCAACAGAATACAGGGTTCTGCCATGAAAAGCTGTGAAATTTTCAGTTAGGTAACTACAGTTTCACCAATACTGTAAGGATTTTAAAATAGTTCAAAAACTACAGGTGGGAATAAAAGAAAAAAGTTACAGACGATGTAAGTGTGTTGTTCAGCAAGGAACCTCACAAGTGACTTCCATCTCAGTGCAAAAACTAACAGCAAAACCAGTGATAAAGTAATACAGGGAATATAAAACTGGAAAAACTAATATTTCTTTTTAAATGTGAAGGGATAAAAAATGTGGTTATAGTCTGAAGAGTATAAAACATAGATAACCTTACTTTATTTATCATATGTATTTTTAATATATTAAAATTTAAAAAAAATATTAACTCTAAGGATCCAGAGAAGAATAAGGGTGGGCTGAAAGAGAATCAGTTGATTGCCCTCTGCCTGTTCTTCAGCATCCACGTGTCACCACCCTCTTGCACACTGGGATGCAATGATCCAGCAGTCAGAAAGCAATGCTTTTGGCATTTGACATCCTCAACTGAATTGCCAGGTAAGCAACATGGGAAAAAAAAAACCCCAAAGTGAAAAAAAATTGTTGTCTTTTAGCCTTGGAGCCAAATCATGTTTCCAGGGAGCTGGTGTGGAAGATCCTTTTGGGCTACTTTTCTGATTATAACCACACTTGCAAGTGCTACAGGGACGTGCTCGTACTCTACAAGAACGGGGGAGGTTTGAGGTGCAGCGAGGACAGAGGCTCCTCATGCTAACAAACATCTCAGAAGCAGCTTTCAACAAGAAAAACTAAAACATACCAGGCAGCATTCAGAGAAGGATTTTTTAGGAGGCCGTGCAGGAGGGGGTGGTCCCTGATCCCACTCCCAGAAGGCCATTGAGTTCTGACGAAGCAAAAGCTCCTCCGATGGCTAAGAGGAGGCAGATGCCCCAATGGCAGAACAGCCAGAAGGAAAGAGGAGACAAAGCAAAAGAAGCATGCATATGATCCACAGCCAAAAAAAGAAGAAAGTAAATACATGACAAAGTACTAAAAGGGCTCTGCTGAGATATACACACACGAGGCACTGTTTAAAATATATTTGCAAAGCCATGTTAGCAAAAATAGCAACAAACATATACAAGTGCTGTTTTGCTGTGTTTCCATGAAACACCATTCAAAGTTATGGTTGAAGAGTCCTCTCATCCACTCAGGTTCTTTTGGAGGGCAAATTGCAACACTGACCAACATTATTCAGCGAGTTTTACCACAAAACAGCAGGAGTGTTATATTTTTGCCAGTGACATACAAAAGAAGCATATGGACATCAATGGAAAAATGTGCCAGAAAATATTTAATGACGGATGAGGAACTGAAAAGATGGGAAAGAAATACATGTAATGTGACTGACATTTACAAGATGCATGGGAGTTTCCAAGCTCTAGGCATAAAAAGGCCCCAAAGTCTTAACCTTTCAAACAGGCATACTTATGTCAGAAATCTACGTAAGAGAAAGGAGAGACATTTTTTTAAAAAAAGAAAGAAAGAATCCTGCCTCATTTGCTTCTAGAGGGCTGGCCTTTTTTCAAGGACTTGACTTTCCAGAGACTTCCACCCTGGCCAGAGTTCGGCAGCTGCACTGCCAGGGCTCTGCTGTCTTCATGCAGTAACATGGCCAGGGTCTAAATCAGCAAACAAGCCATCTTCCTGATGACAGTGGGGCTGTCTTGTTCCCAAATAATAAAAGCACTTTATTTATGTTGTGTGCTTTGAAGTTGTAGAACATTTTTTGACAAGTGGAGCAGCATCTAAATGGCCACAGACACCCAACCAAACCTTACAGTAGCCAGAGGACTGCCCCAATAAATAAGCACATTGCTGTCCAAACCTCCACCTCCTGGGGCACAGCTCGTGCTGCCCTCAGATGAGGCCACCCACCTCCCTCATGTCGTTGTCCAGCGCGACGTGCTCCGAGTGCTGCCGCAGGCGGTCCTTCCTGCGCTGCGTGCTGCTGCTGCGGCTGGCCCAGCGGCTGCCAAACCAGAGAGACAAGACATGGGTCAGCAGAAGAAAATCAGGAGAGAAAGCCTGGCTCAGGAGCTGAAGGACATCCAATGGGTCTGCAGCAAAAGAAGGGAGAGCCCAAGGCTGGACCTTGCAGTAAATGTGAGCTGGCACCTGGCCTCCCCATGGGAAACCACCAGGGAGGGGACAGGCCAGCACTCACCCAAGGGACAAAAATCCTGATGGAAATGTGCCCAGCTGCCTGCCAGGGGCTCCAGTGAGAGCTCCTGGTACCCAAAATGCAGGTCATGCCACGGCATTGATGCCATCACTAGGTAAGTCACTGTTCTTACTTACCCAGCACCACTGCTGCATTTGACAAGGTTTGCTAATAACAGTGTCTTCAGCAAAAACAAAAATACAGTGATTTCTTTTGAGCAGAAACTTCCACGATTTTGCTCTTTTGTGAGAAGTGCTACTTCTCCTTTCTCCACTTTCTGTGGTACTTCCAGGAATTATTTGAGACAAACTTCTCACTGCAATTTTAACAACTATTCCTCGGTTTGTCTAAAGGTTATAAACAATACTGATGTTCCTGGGATTACTCATGTTGCTATTTTCACCTTATCATTTTTTTCTGAATTTGGTTTCTAAGTATCACACAAAGCCTGTTTTTTTCTTTCCACCTGTTTATGTACGTCCAGTTGAATTTTTCCTCTCTCCACACAGGTGGTATTGGTGAGGACAGCAGTCTCCAGATCCCAAACCCATGTATTTCTGTGTGCACCCCAAACAGAAGCACACACAAACAAAATCTGGGATCTAACTGTTTGGGCAAGGAGTTTCAGCTGGTGACACACGCAGATGAATGGCTACGGAGGAAACTCTTGCACAGAGCTGGACTTGGGTTCTGACCTGTCTGGCAAAACACTGGGAATGTGCAGGGAGTGTAATCTGACCCAAGAGTAGTGCAGGGATGTGGCACCTGGTGACCAAAAAAACCACCTCTGTTTCCAGAGAGAAGGACTTTGCAAACATGCATGTAACTATCTTCACCAGCTCCTCCAGGAAGTCAACCAAAGACTAAATTTTGGCTCACCACACAGATACAAAGGGGAAAAAAGCCACAGGAACAGTTGTTTTAATAGTCAAACTGAGGTCCCATCCTACCTCACAAATAATGTCAAGAAAACAGGTACAGAGGAAGAAATCTGGGTCTGCATGTAATTATGATTCATCACCTCAGTATCCCATATGACAACACATCTATTTTTATAGCCATTTTATTTTTTTGTGGCCTCAAATCTCTGCTAACAAAACAAAACAGCCCAATAGGTGTCTGCACAGCAAATGCTGATACCTTCTCAGAGGAACACATCACTGACATAAGTGTCTTTGCACCTCCACAGAAGTCTTAAAAATATACAGCCCCTGAGTTTAATAAGTCACCATTTTTAATTTTTTTTTTCAGAAGCAACAGCCAAAGCCTTGTTAGACGACTAAGAGGGGGAAAATAAACCCCTACAATTTAATAATCTCAACAAGCAGAGATGTCACAGAAAAACACTCTGTTGAACAGGGGATAGCAGATACTAATGTGACTTAAGCCACTTGGCTCTGGAGACCTTCCATTTATTGCAAGTCAGGACCACGTTTATGTTTCACACAACAGAATGCCAGTAACACACTGGAAATTTAAGTTATAGATCAAATACTACCACATATCAAAGCTTTCTGCTTCAATTTATATGGTCATTTTCTGAATTTTAGACAGAGCTTGGATCCTTCTCCACCTGCATTTCTGCAGTTACTGAAAGAATTGCTAAGTGTCCTTTGAGGGAACACATCTCACCAAGGTGAAAGCAGGACGAAAGCCACAGAATAATTACAAAGTAATACACCACCATTAAAGCCTTTTCAGTTCATTCTAGAGCTGTACTTCACCTGGGAAAAGGCAAAGACCATTCTCCAGATTATTAATCAGAACTATCTGAAAGTTTTAAGCATAAAAAGTGGAGATGATTGGTTGTTCATGAAAAAAAAAAGACTGCTGCTTATTAGCTGGAGCAATTACACACAGTGAGCTGCATGTTCCCTCTTTTCCAAACTCTAAGCTGAGGAAGAGGAGCTGTTGAGTCGATGGGTGAGGTCTGTGCATTTGGATGCTGCTCAGAATCTCTCTGGGAGGTTTTGTGAAGATCTAACAGCAGATAAGCAGGCTTAAGCAGCTAAAGCTTTTAAAGCCTTTTCTCTACTGGGTCACATAGAATTTTCCCAAAACAATGCTTCAGTATTACAATAGCCATTCCCTCTCCTCAGCAGTGTGTTTCAAATTGCTCTTCCTCTCCCTGTGATCACTGGAAGTGATTTTAAGGGGGATAAAAGCCCCAGTGGCCACACCACCTCCCTCAGGCTGCTGAAATCCATGCAGGTACCTCTGCTGGCCCTGTCATCAGCTGCTGCTCTATTCACACCTCAGCCCAGGTGCTGCCAAAGCAGCAAGGAAAGCTGTTCTCCCACCAGCAACCCTTTACTTCTTGTCAGCCCTCAGACTTGGGCTTTTCAGATAACCACTACTGCTTGTGTCCCTCCTCTCCTTGTCCTGAGGAGACAAAGCTCTCCTGGCTGGTCCCCTGCAGGGACAGCTGCCTGGCACCCAAGAGGCATACACAGCACTGCTGCTCAGCCTGGATGCTAACCAAGTACTCCCTGACCCCAAAAATGTCCTCCCCCCTTTATTTTTTGCTGGTAGAGCCATAAGCATAGACTACTGGCATGTTTCATTTATTCCTCACAGCTACAAGGTCTCTGGGGATGGACAGAATGCAGCTTGGGTGCAGTGTGCAGGGAGCCCAGGGACAAGCTGCCTCCATGGAGAAGTGAGGAAAGGCTCATTTCAGTGTGTCTGCCTGTATCTAACTCCCATGCCCACAGACAAATGCTCCTCACCTCCAGGGACTGTGGAAAAGCAGTGATATTTCAGAAGAAGGACGAGGGAAGACTGTGCTCAGTTCAATATATGGAAATTAAATAAGGCAGCTCCAACTAAAACCTTTGTAACATGAAGGCAGTCGAGTCAGTATCATTTAGCATCAAATTAGACCCAGCAAGCACAGGAATAGGTTTGCAGAGGTTGGAGGAAATGAAATGGTGACATTTGTAACACCCCACATTAAGTATCATCTTTTCCATTTCTGTAATAAAGAGGTAAGGTAGTCAGCAGCAAAGCTGCACTGTCAGAAACAATCTAGCAAAACAGCACCTCACACCAGGGACTGGCCACACTGTACTGAGACCATGTGTACATATCTCTTTCTTCCCCTACCTTTTCTCTGGCCCCTGTTTTAAAGTTCCCTGAAGAAATCTGTCTTCCCAAATCAGACATTGGTGTAGCAGGCAAGATTTATACTGCAAAACATGAACATGCTGCTAGAGAACTTCTTTCTCAGATGGATTTAACCAATATTGCCATCACCATGAAAACCACTGCTGTAATTTAGAATCCATTTACATGTGATAATGGAGAGAAGGAAGGAGACAAACGAACTTGTCTATAGGACAAAACCTAGATCTCCTCATACACACCATCTCGTGAGGCAGGCTGCTATTTAGGTCTGCAAATCATGACCATACCCATGCTACCTATATATATATATATGTTCATCAAAGGAGTTATCTGGCTGAGTTTCTGCATTCACAAATTAGCACAGAGCTGTACTACACCCTCCACCAAACCCCCTAAAGCATGCACACACTAAACACAGACAATGCAAACTCCTTGGGCTCAGATGTAGTTTGTGTGGCACTACACAGAGATTCCAAGTCAAATACATGTCAGACCAAACAAGAAAAGGAATGTTGAAACTGAGCTCCACCTGAGCATGGATGGGGTGACAGGGGAGGGGATCCACAGTGTGAATCTGCTCCACAAACCCCATGCCATGGTAAGGAGAATGAAGGCTTAGATGGAGACTTATGCATCTTTTCCATCTCTGCTGCAGGGTGGAACAGGAAAGCTTTGAAACTGCTCATTGGATGGACAAAAATTAGTAAAATGCCTTAAAGAGAGTGGTCTTGCACTGACAGGCTCTTTCACCTGTTTATATGAAAAGAAGTGATTTTAAAGGGTGGCACACAAAACTGTCATCCTCTGCAAGGAAAAGCTGTAGTGAATGGCCAGCATCACCTCTTAAGCCCTGAGGAACCACTGACCTATGAGGTATTTAATTTGTAAGCCCTTTGAGACAGTAGTCCTGTTTGGGGCAGAGCAAATGAAATTGCAGATGTAAGGATACAATGAACATTTTTCCTTGTCAGCTTCAATTCTGCATAGCCATGTTAAAATGATATATTAACTTAGGGAAGTTAATTGCACTCTCCCCACCTTGCACCAGCTGAGCAGAGGATCAGTAGCTCAGGAGACTCACCCATCAGGTTCCAAGTCACCACAGCACACACTTCCTATCTCAAAAACCACATTTAAGTAGAGATTTTCGTCATACTTTGTTCTTGAAAATGAATGTATTTGAATACAAGTGGTTCATATTTTCATTGCACCCATCAGTGGTTTGCTACATTAGGTTACCTGAAGTATTTTAACTGCTTGCTTCAAATTTTTCTTATGTAATAGGTGAGCTTTCACTGCTCACAAAATTTAAATAAGCTCAGTGCTGTGTATGGATGGCTCCTTGCTGACTCATTTCATGCTCACCTAGATGCGCCGCAGAGGTGCTGCTCTAGATAACTTGCAATTGTGGGGCTTGATTAAAAAAGAAGATACCTTCATTTAACACAGCCTTAAAACAGTACCCAACAGATAGGGAGGTAGTAAAAGGCCATATAATATGAAACACTCATTAAAAGAGAAAGGCCATTTCCCATACAAAAAATAATTTAGTTAAAACCAGAATAAATTCTGCCATCATACAGAGATACATCAACCCCGTTGCATTATATATACATTGTATTTCCATGGAAATCATTACCTGATGTTAAATGCTAGCAACAAGCAACAAGAGTCCTGTTTAAAAATGAGGAGAACCATAGCCCCAGGCAGATAAACCCTGGGCAGTTCACAGCTTGAAGGGGGAGCTGAAGATGAAGGCCACAGGGCAGTGCCCATGCAAGTCATGCCATAAAATGGAGCAAAAAATGAACCTATTTCATACACTCCTAGTGCATGGGTTTTGTAAATAAATACTGACACAGTGGTCAGATCAGCAAAACACAGTTCAGGAACAAATGCCTGGAGAAAGCAAACAACTTCTGAAATCTGCTTCATGGGTAAGAGCAGCACATCACTCAGCAAAAGCCTGAGGTGAGAGGCCAAGTGTAGTGGGATCTGTGCTTGAAGACTTGGACTGTGCCCTCCTTTGGGGATTGCTGCAGGTCAGACAAAAGCACAAGGCTCACAGGGAGCTGGGATGCAAGTGAGAGGGCTCAGGTGAGAGAAGTGGCCAGGGCAAGAAAGAGGAACCAGGCTGGTCAGGGAAGTAAGCAAGGAAGAAAGCAGGGCTCCGATAAAGAAGTGGGGGGAAAGCAGGTCTAAACAGAGAGGAAGGCAAAAAAAGGGCAATTAAAGCCATTTTGTAAATGTGTATCAAAGCAAGCCCCTCATTTGAAAACCAACAGAAACAAGAAAAAAATCAGTTCAGCTGTTCTTTGAAGGCATTCAATACAAATTGCCAGAATGCAAATATACTCCCATGCTTGGGAATCACTGTTTTCTTCTGCAATATTTAATCTCATTTATCAAGCTTCTTAGTACAAATTAAGTTACAAGGTAATCAATTAGATTGAAAACACAGCTTGTTTCATTGTTTTAATTTTGCACTGTAAGCATATTCCCCCTAATTTAACAATTAGCTAATCAAAAACCATGAAGTGTTTATGTAGCTTGGCTTTTTGTCATTCAAATTCCACTCCTGGATCACTGCAAATGCATCAGCCAGCGGAGTCCCAGCTACAAATTTAAAGCCTGGCAGAAAATGCACATAGGGAAGAAGGGAACACATAGAAACCACAGCGTGGGCTGGGGTTTGAGAAAGGAAATGAGGGCTCCGGAAACCACAGCTCTTTTCCAGAACAACAGACAAATTGCCCAAGGGACTGCAGCCTGTTTTCTCCTGGGATGCCTTCTAGGAGGACTTCTGCACAAGCCACTGCTTTATATAGTTAGAGCAGCATGAAGGGGATGCTTCTGTACCCAGAGGAAGCTGCAGCTGCTCTCTGCAGATTCAGAAGGTTTTCCCATGATGTGGGGGATGTATCAGAGGCAATGAGCACAAAGGGACTCAAGTGGGACACTGCTGCCTGCTGGAAAGAAGGGCAGAACTGGGTGGGGTGTTTTGGGTTTAGTTTAAATTGTTTAAATAACATACGGGGTCTAGAACTGAAGCTACAAGTGTTTGTTGTCTGCATTATATTTCTGATTTAGATAAAGCATATCACAGATATAACAGCCCAGTAAATGTCAGATGTATCCCTAGTGCTTCTCCTGCTTACAGGAAGGGAACAGCTAGATAACATTATGACCTCTGGTTACATGTTTGCTAGTTTATCAGCACAGAAAGGGAAGCAATAAATCCCTGACTGCTGGCCACTGAGGACATGCCTTCATTAAAACAGCTTTGAACTGGTTTCTTTGCTACTGTCCAGCAACAGTTAACTGCAACATGGGAATTATTCCCACCTTCTCACAAATGCACTTCTGTACAAAATTAATGACAAAATTTGCTATGTAAAACTGAAGCCTGCAAAAACAATTCCCATACACAGCAATATCCTTTGCATTCATTTGACAATATAAACATACAATATCTATATCTGAAGTGTCTGGAACTGTAGCCAGAATGTTCTCTTACCCCATACCCATAGGTCCAGTCCTATGCAGAATGTATCTCCAAGAATCATACATTGGGAAATTCAAATTAATGGAAGGCTATACTTAAATTGATTTCGTGGTCAGAAGAGTCATGCTATATTTGCAGAAAGCACGGAAAAGCTGTTCTATACGTGGGTGTAAAATCAGCAGAATTACATGTCTTAAAGGGGAGAGAAAGAGTCTTCTCAGCTGCTCACATGAAAACCAGGAAGAAGAAAGATATAAACAGATGGTCTTGAGATTTTCCAATTACAAACCTTTTTGGCAACTTACAACTGGAGGAATTCCAAACATTTGTCACTTTGACATCGCTTTGTGGTAAGTAATGGGATTTTGGTACTTACAAATTCTGAAACATGCTGCAATCTAAATCAAAATTATCACTCAAGGAGTTAAAGTCACATTTTAGAAAAGGTACCAACCTAACAGAAGCAAATCTCAAAGGGCGTAAGGAAAACTATTTTTAAGTGATGCTTAATCATAGATTCACATAGATTTTGCAATAGAGACAGAAGATTTAAGCAACTTTAAGCAGGCTGGGCACGCTCACACTGTTGCTGACAGTGTAAAACTGAAACCCACCCATAAGGATAAGAGGCAGACTGCTAAATACAACACCTCACAAGATGAAGAAATCCTCCATTCCTCAAAGGACCATTACCCATAAAATTCTGTCTCCATTTGCAGGAAGACTGAAAGCAAAGGAACTTTGAAATATGCATTCCTCCTTTTTGGTTGGTCCCAGGTTTTTTTCTATTTCTTTTAAAGAATTGCATTTCTTTTAACATTTAGTGATTAAGGATATCTCATTTAATCATTTGCAATTCTTATTCCTAGCAGGTTATTAAAAAGGGCTTAGCTGGCATTGGTACACACAAAAGGTGTATGAATAGAACTGAGTGGGCACCTCGTGCAGAAGTTCAGAGCAGTGTGTGTGCACACATGTCTAAAACAAGAGGTAGCACTTCTTGGACAATTGTGGCCTTTGAAGCTCTTGGATTTACCTGCGCTTCCACATTTTGACTTCTAGAAACTGGAACTGAGGGCTTCAGCTGATAATTTAATGAGTTTGTAATCAATGATGCACAAATACTTCACTTCTGAAGAGGAAGAAACCCCTCCTCATTCATGAGTTTTGAAGGAAGATTAAAAATAAAGGAACTTATAGCACTTACTTTGTATTGTAACTGTACAGATGTAAAGCGTACCAGTGATCCAGGTTCCCATTTCACATTAGGGAAATGAACCATGTAATGGCATGCTAAATTCCACAGCTATAGGTACCCCAACCTTCTCATCAAAGTGCACCACAGAACCTTATCAGACTCAAAAACAAACCCAGACACAAAACCACATACTTTCCACCCTCACCAAGTTATTTTTCCAGGGTATTCTAATGCAGAAACTGAAAGAGAGCTATAAAAATCTCTGGGTCAAGTAATAACAGCTAAAGAGAGGAACAAAGTGGGCATTAATTTCATTTGGCATGATGGTTAGGAGGTTTCAATACAAAAAAATGTCTTTCAGATTCTGAATTTTGGCTTGAGTTCCTAAATTACTCTATTCAGTGCAAACCAGCCAAACAATTAATTTGAAACTCATAAGACCAATTACAAAACAAAAACTACGTATAAGAAGACAGAGTACTTGCCACTCAGCAGAAAACAGCAGAGAGGAATCTTCCCCAAAACTGAGCTAATGCTTCCTGACATAACCCAAATGATGGTTTTATTTTCGAGAGACGCAGCCCATACAAACCAGAAATGGGAACAACTGTTGGGTGCATTAGACTGGTTATATGCCATCCAAAACTAGGACTTCTGTCCAGTGGTGTGAAGCCTTTGTATGAGAAACCTGCTTTCAAACACAGAAAACAAAACCTGCACTTACTTGTTATTGGTGGGTCCCGTTGCCAAGACGTCGGACTGCAGCTTTGGGAAGAATCCTTGCTCGTATTTCCCCTGGCCGATCTTCATGTCGAGCAGGTGAGGGTGGATGGCTGTGTGGTCAATCTTCATCAGCCTCTGCTCGATGGACTGGGCTGCAGGTGACAGTCACAGGTGAGCAACTGCTGGGGGCACACGCTGTCACAACAGCAGGGCTCATGCTCAGACCCCTGGGAACCCATTGGGAAGTTAAACAGTGGCCTCAGACACAGAAATTTGCCACTTGCAGAGGTGGGGAGACACTTGTGCTGGTTTTTTGTCATTTTGCTTTTAGTTTCTTTGCCCAACACAACGAGCACTGGTGCAAACGAGTTAGCTGTTAAGCAAGCAGGTATTGACAGGAGCCTGCGAGATGCATTAGGAACTGGCAAGAGCAGTGCAGTCTTTCCTAAATGCCTTGTGTGGTTTTAAGGCTTCTTCAGCAGAACAGAGACCTCCAAGGCCAGCTGCAACCCGCTGTGGGGCTGGGCACCTGGCTTAGCCCCAGACACATTCCCTGGGCAGATAAATGGCTGGGGGACACCTGAGTTCTGCAAACATCTGGGACTATAATGATCCTCCTCCTGACACTGGATATGCCTTTACTGGATGACAGGCCTGCAAAAAGCACAGCTAACTGCAGCAAGACCTGGGCAGCATCAAGATGATGAACAGATTCTTGGAAATAGGGAAGCCTGTGGTAAGATGGGAGAGGGCTCCCCAGGAATCTCAGATCCACTGAGACTAAAGCAGTTCAATCCTTTGCTTTAAGGACTTGTGGGTTTCAATCTCAAACCTTGAGCAGGATGAAAATAAAACCTGTCACCCCCCCTTAACTTGTGAAGAACTGGGGAAAGGAGTTGGATGGGGGAACTCAGCATTTAATTAGCAACTTTAATATTCAACTCTTTCTAGCCCATTAACAGGCAGGCCCGTTCTTTCAGCGTATCACAGCTAATGAATTCATATGCAAAATGTGGAAGCTAAATCCGTTTTTCATTTGTCAAGAACAACACAGAACTCATTTCCTGTTTTATAAAACTGTGATGGGAAAGAAACTGTCACAAGATTTACATACATTATTATTAGAAACTCAGCAAGTATTTTTTTTCTTCCCAAAAAAAAAAAATCACTTTTTATGGTTCCATTTTGGAGAAAAGGAGTGGGTAGTGTGGGGTCAGAGGGTTTGAAGGGTTCCAAAAACAGTTAAACAAACAGGTGCTGGATCAGTGCTGGGGTCACATATACTGTGAATGGTAAATATGAAGGAAAATTGGTATTACTATCAGCTTGCTGCTTTTCACAAGACAGAAAATGAGGTTCTGGTGCCACAATATCTGCCAAAACTAGACGCTGAATAGACAGTTGACCTGCAAATTAGAATTGGGTTTAGACAGAAAAAGTTAAACAGACACATTTCTATTTCTGACATGTTTATAACAAGTAAAACACTGAAGGAGTTAAACAAAAAAAAAAACCCTTGAGAAATGTGTTTGCCCTAGCTTACTAATATGTGTCCCAACAAATTTAAGAGTATAATTTCCCTGTATTTCTTAGAAAATTAAATACTTACACAAGTATTAAGTAAGAAACTCAAGTATAATTTGAAAATGCAACATGTGTCTGTAATAGAAAAAAAACCTCCAAGCCTTCAGCAGAGTGTATTGTTCACTAACACTGAACATCTATTGCTGGAGGTACTAAATATGCCACACAGGATTACGTCCCTGGCGTCCCCTGCTGCTTTAACCAAATGGTGTAAGGCAAAACAATGTCTTTTTATGGGAAGGGGGAGACCAGGCCAGTGGAGCAGGCACCAGGGCTCAACTCCTCAGAGTGGCTGGCACTGGTCCCACCACCAGGGTGAAGGAAAGCTCTCCTGGCAATGGAACAGGAGCTGCCTGAAACGGGAAACTGTGAGCCAGTTCCGTTTGGGTTGGGTTTATTAAAGGCACCGGCCTAGGAGAGCTCAAAGGGAAGGGAAAGCTCCTGCCATTTCTGGTGTTTAACAGCATGCTAAAGTTTTTGCTTAGATGAGGTAAGGACACTGCTGAGTCCTCCTCAGGTAGCTCTAGGACTTCCTCATCAACTGCAACACTCAGGTGACTGAGGACCTCTGTTTCTTGGTGGCTGACATCAAACCTCTGAATATTTTAGCAGCCCATCTGAACGTACCTGCTTCTTTCAAAGTGCTGCATTTCTGGTAGTTGGATGTCCGCAGCGCAGGGGCCCTGACATTATAAAGCCTTATTTTCTCAATTCGGGAGTCAAAAACTCGTAGAAAAGGGTCCTTCTCTTCCCACTGGGAGATTATCTTATTGTCTATGAAGGTTGCAAACATCTGTGTTTCGATGAAGTGTGAAAGGAATGGAAGGTAAGGCTCGGGTTGGTCCGAAAGGAAGGAAGCCTGAAACACAGAAGAGCTCATTAGTGCCACGTTCCTGCCCAGCACTGACATGCCCAGCCAGCCTTTGGCAGAGAACTGATCCAGCACACAGCAGAAAGGCTTGGACAAGGCTTCCCCACTGGAAAAACACCTCTCAGAGAGGCATGAATGCATCTGCAAAGGGGTTTGGTTCACAACTGTAAGAAATAAGCAGTCAAGGAGGCTCTGTGACAGCTGGAACAAAGGGAATACGGAGTTACTCAAGTCGCGCTCGTGCTGCCTGCTTTTTCAAAGCAACCTAGCAGCTATCACCCACAGGAATATACCCTGTGCAATGCATGGACATGTGCCCACTTGGGACCTCTGGTCTGGGCCTCGCTGCTTGGGACCACATTGCTTATTAAGATGTCACACATATCAAGGGGTGTACAGTGCTCCTCAGCAGATGCTCTTCTGTGATGATACACAGGGCAATTAATCACAAATTTCCAATTAGAACTGACTGTGTGTCTAAGACTCTAACTGAGCTTTGAAAACCCTAAACTTAACAGCCCATTTTATTGCAGAAGCACTTGCAGAGATTGCCTAAACAACCCCATCCTTTTGAATGCTGCACTGTTTAATGCCTCAATACAAACAAACCAATAAAAGGCATAGCAGCAATTAAAAAAAAAAAATCTGAGTGCAAAAACTCAGAACAGTATTTAGTCTGTTCCTCACTATTCTTCCTTTTAACCTTTTCCTTAGAGAAGGACCTGTATCTAAAAAAGATGATGGCTAAGAACACTATCTACTTTATAGGGTCACTCAGCAGTTGTGCAAGCTTCCCAACATTTCCCATTCCTTTTGCTATCCTCCCACCTCTTTATATCCCCAATTCTAACCTCAAGGGCATTCCCTCTTGTGCACACACTACAATGGAGTCATAACCGTACTCTTGTGCCATAACGAAGTGATAACCTTCTCAAAACAACAGCACCCATTACAAAAAGCCTTCACTGTGAGATCAGGAAAAATGAAAGATGAAATTTAGTTTTTTTGTTTCAAGAGTGCACCTCTCCTCTCAACAAACAAAAAAACAAGTCACATTGCATTGCTGCCCTTCCACCAAGCCCACAGGAGCAGCCTCATGAGCTAGGCAGAAGCCTGCCAGCTTGGTTTGTACAAGCGAGGATGGCTCTGAACAGGTCAGTGGATGTGCTCTGATTTACTCTGGCCCTGTGGAATGGAAATGGACAAATCTCTCCGTGAGGCAGATGAGGAACGGCAGATT
Source organism: Rhipidura dahli (assembly GCA_013399225.1). Classification (NCBI taxonomy): domain Eukaryota; kingdom Metazoa; phylum Chordata; class Aves; order Passeriformes; family Rhipiduridae; genus Rhipidura; species Rhipidura dahli. The sequence goes on from VXAC01006723.1 coordinate 388,989, forward strand.
AAAGAGCACCTAGGCTATACATACAAACACAGCTATGCTCCCTCCCCCTTTCAGATGGAGACACGAACACATGGCTATCTTTACTTTGTCAAAGTTTTGCATTTGTTCCCTGTTTGTCAGCCACGACTCCATGTCAGGGGCAGCCTGGATGACGAAAGCCTCGTAGTCTGCGAACATCTGCGTGAAGCGGTTGGCGAAAACCTCGCGGAGCTGCACGTTCAGTTTGTAGTCCCTCAGCTCCAGCTCCTCACACGACAGCTTCCCATCCTTCTCCTCTTTGAGGGGGGTGCTGATGGTCATCTTCTCCATGGTCACGCCCGTTCTCTTGGCCAGGGCTTGCAGGCGGGCGATGGTCTCGTTGCCTTTCAGCAGCTCGTACATGTTGAGGGCATTGCTGGGGATGTTCCCATTCTTCTTGTCGTTCACCAGGTCGCTGAGAACCAGGTTCTTGAGTTTGGTGGCGCTGTCACTGCAGTGCAGGTTGCCCTCCGGAGGGATCCCAAACTGCAGGAGAACCTCTGAGATTTCCTGGATGAACTCCAACTTGTTGGGGAACTGGGGGAATTCCTCTGGCAGCTCGATGAAATGGTTATCGATGTCTACAAAGCACAAGTTTGCCTGAAATACAAACAGAAGTTTCAAAAAGGACACTCAGCACTGAAGTGGTTCCTCTGTGATGCAGCCTTTTTTGCCAGGGTGCTTCCAGACAGAAGGGTAAGCACACACATAAGCAGGACACTTCAGCTGCGTTGTCTAGTTCATGACATTTCAGACTTCAGTAAAGCTGAGGGCCAGCTGGATGACAGATAAAAGTTCCTGCCCACCCCTGTTCCCCCGGGACATGCAGACCCTAAACTTTCCACTACAAAGACTTCACATGCCCTCCCAGAGCACACCACCAAGCAGCAGATGCACCACTTCTCAGCCCATGTAATACCCCTTGTGTGAATTACTGCATCTCACGGGCACATTTATGTTACCAGGATCCAACTGCAAGAAGCCTTTGCAGCTGTGCTACCAAGAAATGAGATGTTCACTGGGAAAGTTGACTCTGCTTCAAGCAAAACTACAAAAGAGGGTCCCATGGAAATCCTCTGGGATTATGTCTGAGTACAGCTTGTCCATTAGAGGCCAAGCTCTACTTTCCCACTCCCCTGAACCCCAGTTTCCATGGAGACTCTGAATATTGGCAATTCCTCTGCCTGAGATTTAAAGAGAGTGCTCTTAGCTTTGCTATGAATGGAGATGGATCTCAGCCCATAGGATTAAAGCTAAATGGAGACATTAATCTAGCAGAGCAGATTCTTTTACTAGGAAAGTGTCGATGGAGGGATGGAAGAACCCCACATAAAAATTAATTACATTGCAAATGCACCCTCAGGAATAACAGCAGAAAGAAAAACAGTAATTGATCTTCTGAATGGTGGCTTACATCTGAAATTCGCTGTCTGAATGCACTGTGCTGAGTAAAATCTTAAACCAGGTCAGATTCCCAAGGTGCTGGGCCCTGATGGGTTTTATCCTGGCATAAAACTGCAGACCAGGAGATGCAGAAATCTCACAGGGCAGCAGCAGGTCTTTGTTAGCCTGATTTGGCCATCAGCACAGCTCCTCTGCCTTCTTCCAGGCACTTTTTGTGTTCTTTACTTCTTACCAAACGCCCTAGACTAATCTTCAGATTATGTGAAGATAAATGATTTATTTTCCTTCCTTTTTGAAAAGGTTAATTTTCAGCAGGACAATACATTCCACAGCAAACATGTTTATAATATTTTGGATATTTCAGGGACATGTTTATTAACATTAATCACCTTTCACACAGATACTTTAAAGGGTATTAGGATTCACTTGGTAAAGCAGAAGTGTCCCTTGAGCTTTTTAATATTAAATTTAGCCTGTATAAAGAAAAGCATTTCTTCATACAAAGCGATTTGCTTTATTTAACTATGCAGCTATTACAGAGTTGGGTTATGTGTCAGTACCATTCTTTTGCTCAGGGACTACCTTCTTATCTATCAATATTTCATTTCAAAGGCTTTTTAATTTAGCTCTGCATATCATTTACAAAATTTGAAAACTGAGATTTGGATTCACAAAACCCTTGGGGAATTAGTCTCACTTCTCTCTTCAAAAACATCTGATGATTAAAGTTAATGCAGGGAGATTAGTAACCTTAAGACAGTATGATGGCCAGTTGTTAGAATTTTTATCTCTAACAAACAAATGGCTTATATTTAGAGCAAGAGCTTGAAAAGCTAGCCCCTGGCCTGAACAATAAAGGAATGCTAAAGTGAACAGTGCTTCATCACTGCTCACATGCTGAGTGGGTTTTCATTTTTCATTGTCTGGAGAAATTTGAGATTCAAGGTCTTCCCTGTTCAATATGCTTGCTTGCTTTCTTTCCCTCTCCCATAGTTACTGGACCTGTGGTATTCATAAATGCTGATATTTTCCACTCATTTGTTAAACATCATGGAAGGGGCAGATTCCACCCCCCTATTACTCTGCTCTCCCTGGTGATATTTGTTATTCCAGCGATACTGCAATATTAAATACTGTCACATTAAAATTTTAATTTAAGCAAAATGACAGTTTAATCTGCTAACCAAAAGCATGTGACTAATAATTTTAAAAATCACAGTAATTATGTAATATTAGCAAGGTTTTACTGAAGAGCATAGCTAGATAGCAGCTTTGCTTCCACACCAGTGCAGATTTCATGTGGTCTGTATCCACAAGGTAAAACTTGATTTGCAGTTCCCTGCCACCAAGGCTGACTACTCAGTCAGCTTCATGCAATACTTAAAATAGACCTTTATTAAAAACTGTATTACCCCTGCCTTGTGTGCATCCATTCACTTCCACGCAAAACCTCCCACCCCTGCCTATTTTCCCCTGCTGCTGCTCCCACCTGCATTCTCAGTCAGAGCAGGTATTTGGAAGCCTTAGGGACTCTGCCCCCAGGAGAGGTCCCCTCAGCACAACTACTGTCAGGAGACGTTACTGCTGTATGAACAGACGTTTTTGGGGTTCCCACTGATTTTAAGAAGAAACCCAAGTTAAAAAGCACATGGCATACTCTGGTTCCGGCCACCATCTGGAATGCAGACAGGTGAGCCATGCCCCAAAGACTTTGCTCTTTGGCCAGGTTAAAATGTGAAGCAGTTTTAATCACCTTCATCAAATTTTGAGAAGAAAAATCTCCATTACACACTCTACCACCACCGAGGATTTAACCCTTAGATTAAGAGGATGGCCTCTCCTTCCTTTTATTTTTTTCCTCTCTAAGTGGTTCACACGGACAGTATTAATGCAAACCTGGATGGTTTGAGGCCAGGATGATGGTCTACTACAGGAACACATGGGCTCAACCAAGGGGGGGATGGGGCTGGCAGGACAAGGCACACCCCTCTGCAGCAGGGGGACAGGGACAGGTTTACACCATCTAGCAACTGCACCTGACACCCAGATCCACCAAGATCTTCCCTGAATGAAACTCTCTTTAGCCCTCTGTCAGCAGGACTGTGACACTGACAAAGTAACAAAACCTGGTGAAGTGTGCAATGGAGGGAAACCTTCAGCTTTGTCACAACAAATATCAGACAGAGAAATTTAGAAATCAAAACAGTAAGTGCAACTCTTTAAACTCAGAAACCGACCAAGAAGAGCTCTAGAGACTTCCCTACTATCTCACTTCTGCAGGCAATCAGTCTCCACAACGCCAGACAAGCCTCCCAACGCCAGGCATTGTTTCCAGCAGTAATTCACACAAATACGAACAAGACATTTCAGGACAGTAACCCCAAATGTGGACACTGACCTCCTGAGGCAGCTCCAGCTTGGAGCGGTCGGTGCCCTCCTTGGACTGCAGCCCCATCAGGTAGGGCACAGGAGCATCCAGGAAATGCAGCAGAGAGGCAGGAAGGATGGGGACATACACATGCTGCCACTGAAAGGGGAACAGCAGCGTTGTGATTCCCTCTGCCACCGTCATCAGACGCTGATAATCTAGACATGGGGGAGAAAGAGAGGCAGATATTGAATTATCTCTCTGTGTTCTGCTTTTGAGATCTGTTTGGCAAGGACATCAGTGACAAAACAAGACAGAAACCATGTTTATATAATAAGATGTTTGGAAAGTAAGACAGTACTTAAGAACCTTAAACATTATTCAATTTGTTAAAACTCCTCCCTTCCACAAAGAAACTGCTAGGAATAGATATTCATGCCTTATCTAGATCTATTCTGTCATTAAATTAATTTATTAAAAGGATACCAAAAGTTCTGTCTGTAGTACAGGATAATAACACTCTAATAATGTATTTAAACATGGGAAGAAGAGGAGAAAGAAGTGAACTTCAAGGAAACACTGTGGTTTCTTGCTTGCTCCTGCCTGCCTGCTTCTGCTCCACTTGCTACTATTTCCATGGTTGAGTGTACTTTCCAGAAGACTTATCTTGGCCACATACCAGCAGAAGTTTACAGTCCCTAAGTACATAAAAGCAGTGCTTTTAAGTTAAATCCAAACAGAAGCGTAATATAAATTTAGTTCACAAATACATTCTGTGTAGCTAGCATATGCATATTTATATTACATTACTTTCCCAATTTTGTATTTAATCCACTAGTTCATTGCTTTGCAGTATTTTGATTCTAGTAAGCACATTGTGCATTATTTTTGAAATTAAAATTTATTTTGGTCCAGCTGAGCTGGATGTTTCAGAATTTGGGTAAGAGCGAATTATTTATCAAATATCCAGCTGGCATGATGCAATACTACAAGCTATTTGATATAAATGAGGGGATAAATTGAGAACAAATTTTAAAAATAATTAAGTAACAAAATAAAACACATATTGCTATTAAAGAGATGGTCATTCCTACAGCAAATCTCAAACTACAGACAATCCATCTGGAAACAGGTAAAGACCCCTGGGTCTGTAAGCTCCATGGCTGTATCCAAACCCAAGTCTCATCAGGCAAGTCTCATGAGCTCTGGCTTGAGCAACCAGAAGATTTCCCCTCTCACCGAGGCCAGATTCAGATCCTGGGTAACACTTGGGTTGTTGCCCATCTCTCTGAGTCCTCTTTGCCCCACTCCAGGAAATTAAAGGTACATGTATGAACACCCTGGTTCTGAGTCAGCTGAGAAGGCTTTTTCCTACAGCCCCACTGACTGCTTTTGCCTGAAGAGGAGCCCAGCCTGACCCTTCCCGTTTCCTGAACATCCCAGCCTGAGACCTTGGCAGACACCAACAACAGCAAAAGAGCTGTCATTTGACACTGCTCAGCTATTAGGAGGTCACTGGGAAGATGCTCTTGAATAAATATGCAAATTACAACAACAAATTGCATAACCCATTCTCCTTGCTAGCACCTCTCTGTGGAAAACCAGCCACGATCTGCAGAAGGTCAGCTGGCAGGGCAAAAACATTTTTCATCTTGTCTTGCTAATAGCTATTCAGCCAGTCTTCAAAATTATTTTCATGCATACAAGTCAGCCTCAAGGTTACACCTCCCAGCTACAGATCAGTCACTTATGAATCCCTAACCACGCAATGGTCTGTAATTATACATGTGCATTCTCTGTCTTGTTGAGGAGCACTTACACAAACTCCAGTTATAATACCTACTGGCCAAGCTTAGGAGTCTCATAGCATTTCTTAACTCTGAAAGCTTTAAAGATTAAAAAAAAAAAATCAAATAGAGAAAGTAGCATGTCTTAGTATGCAAGGCACCTTCAAAGTCAGTTCTGATCTACATAGCCACATGAAGAAACAGGTCTTGGCAGCAAAGCTGCAAGGATCTTTTTGAATAAGAACATTCAGTTCTGGAAATGCATTCTGACTTTTCTCTAGTGCTACTGATAGTATTCAACATGGTCACCAGCACAGATTTTGTCACCAATTTAGTACGAGAAGAGCTGTTTTTAAAAAAAACCCCAAACAACTAGTGATGACCAAGTTATTAGGCTGTTACCAACTAGCAATGCTTGTCAGTGATTAGCAGATAAAAAATGTTTATGTACCCAGAAGCTCTGACTGAAGAGAGGGAAGTTTCAGTTTCCTCCAGAAAAATAATATTCAAAAATCTGTAAATTATTTTTTTGCTATCTGTTTAAAGAAGTCAGAAACTCTAGTTACTTTTTATGTACTTTCAAGCCCGTACAAGGTTAGACACCTACCATGTAAAGCCTGAAATGATTTTTGATGGAGAGATTTTCATACCTATCATCATTTGCGAGAAGCTTACATGGTTACTGAGGACAACCTGGAAACAAGGGATTGAGGAAATGGCCTCAAGTTGTGCCCGGGGAGGTTTAGATTAGATATTAGGAAAAAAATTCTTCACTGAAAGGGCTGCTGAGCATTGTAACAGGCTGTCCAGGGAAGGGATTGAGTCACCATCCCTGGAGGCACCTAAAAGACATGTAAATGGGGCAGTTAGAGACATGATTTAGTGGTGGGTTTGGCACTGTTAGATTTACAGCTGGACTTGATGATCTTAAAGGTCTTTTCCAACCAAAATTATTCTATGACTCTTCATGTTCAAAGCTCAGTCTCTAATCTGTGCACAGAACGTTTTCCAAGAGAAACTGCTCAAGGAGGATAACCCCAGGGCAAAATGGTCCCTGGGGCTTCTGCTGCAACCGCTGCCTCCTAACAGCGCAGCTGGACTTGGTGCAGTGTTGTCTCTCACACTCAGCCTTTTCAGTGAGTGAAGGAGAGGGCAACAGAGTCAGGCTCCAAGAGTCTGGGTCCACCTCCCTTTTCTGGCACCATCTGCTGGGGGCCCTGAGCCAAGTATCTCCATTCTCTGTGCAGGACACGCAGCGGCTGCAGGGCCCTGCTCCACTGCAGGTTTGCTGCTCGAGCACCGTGTTCAGCCAGGCTTCACCAAGGTCTGGCAACACTCACATGGCTCACAAGGTGTAGTGCTTAAAATGCAAACCCTGAGACACTCCTGTAGAATTACAAACCACTATTTTCTGTTGGAGGTGGAAATGGTTTCAGCATCTGAACATCAATTCCTCAAAAATGTTTTTCTGAAAGAGGACAAAACTTGACAATTATTTGTATTGATGTTGATTTTCTGTAACACACTAACAGGACAATAACAAATCAGAAATATCCATCCCAAAGAGCTTAAAGTTCAAACACAGGCAGTGACTGAGAAAACAAAACAAAATAATCTTCTTTTCATTTTACAGACTGGGTATATAAGCTCTGAGTTGTTAAGCAATTCACAAAGCTCAACATAAAAATTACTTTTGCTGCCACAAAGGAGTGTGTTATCTCAAAATCCTTACCATGCTGCAGCAAAGCAAAACCAAGATCCTTTGAGAAGGGAAAAAGACATCAGTGTTATCCCTGCCCCAAAGAGCTAACACCTCATTCAGGTTCTACCCCCAAAACAGATTCAAATCTTTGGTCATAATCAAACAGAAGAGAATTTCACCTGGGACCTCCTCAGCAAATGCCCAATCACAGGAACTTTGTGTATAAGGCATTTGTAAGAGCACACATGTTCATTCTACCTGGAAACAGCATTACTGCTGGGAACAGTGTACTGTTATTCCAGTTTCAACACCTCCAGCCTTCCCCATGAAAGCACAACTTGGCCACTTTCCAACTCTCTGTTCCAGTAACCTACCAAAGGTAGGGCAGAAAGCCTACCACAGTGCTGGAGTCACAGGCTGGATCCTCTAAATCCAGACCAAGGCTTTAAAAATAGACTGTGCCTCTTAATTTTCCTATTGAAGTCCCACTTTATATTCATTTTGAAAGCACTTGGAAGCATTTGAAAAGATGAGTTACCTGGACACCACTTCATTTCCTCTACTGCTTTTAGAACACACATTAAGGATAACTGCAACTTTGCAAAGCCACATATTTAAAAATGTGTCTTAGAAAATAATAATCAGATGGTGTTCTCAAAGAGTACCTTATCAATATGCACAAAACAATTGTCTTTAAATAAAATAAACCAAACCAACAACAGATAAAAAAAAAAAATCTATGAACCTTAGTGAATAAAAGCTAATTCTTTAGAGGGAAACACCTGAATGAGCTTTAAGACATTCTTGTGACCAACAGTTTTCCCACATGCTACCTCTTCAAAGTATTATAAGCAATTGTTATTCAACTGCTTTTTTTTTGTTGGTTTTTTTTTGTAACAAGATATGAATTCGATGAGCCAGGTAGATTGGAAAAACTGGCAAATAAAAACATTTTGCTTTGAGCTCTGAGTATGAGTCAGGAACAGTGCATAACCAGACCTATCTTGGGTCTGAGTACCTTCAGATCTGTAATGTTTATATATAGCACACTGCAGATGAAAAACAAAATCTGAAATTCACATTGGAGAAAAAATTGTTTACGAAAGCAAAGGCTTTCAAATCAGATCTCAATAGCTCCAGAGAAGCAGCACACACAAGTGCTGCAGACATCAAAGCGCCCTGGAACCTTCCACCTTTCATCTGGTTTGTGTGCTGGCAGCTGTTGACGACTGACAAGCCAGTCCAGGTGACTCTCAAGAGATGTTCAGATGAAACACACAAAAATGGTGCAAGAAATGTTTATCCACTATAGAAATCACCTTGTAGCAGTGCTGCATTCAGGGAAGCTGGACAGGTGCAGTGATGTGGGGTTGTAACCAGCACTGTCCTGAGGAAATGACCCCTGGCATCTCACTGCACTTCACCCCCAATGGAAGGGTGGATTTACCAGTGAGCAATGTAGCACACAAGTTACACAACAAAAGCAGAGTGGCAATTTATGGAAAATATGAAAATACATATTTTCTTAAACAGAAAGATCAAGACAAGCCTGCATCGAATTGCCTGAAGTAAGAATTAGCCTCTCAAACTGGGGGTCAGCTCTGCCCCAAGGGAAACATCCCAAGGCCAATATTCACCAAGGCCAATTCTTACCCTTTTTCCTTGTTGGCCAATGCTTAATGTAAAAAGCTCCTGCTTCAATATGTTTTCATTTATATAATTTAATTGTGCCACAGCCTGCCATCAGTGGTTCAGCATAAATTAATTTATGATTAAGAGCCACCTCAAGAATTAGCTCCCATTACCAGCATGGTTAGGACCACTTTAGACTGCCATGTTATTTATCTGGCATTTGCCATAACTGCAATGTAAAGGCCAATTTAAATTTCTTCCCCTCATTCTTAAAAGGTAAAATGTTTCATCATGGAAAAATATGAGATCCAATTAAAAAAAAAAAAGTGGAGAGGTTGTGGGGTGTGTATGCACCATGTCAGAGGCAGGGGCCCAATCTCCCTTTACAGCTCACTGTGAACTCAAACAGAAGTGGGGCTGGTGGCACAGACTTGAACCAGCTCCTTCTCCTTTTTTTCCTTGAAAACCTTCACTTTTTAGGTTATACTGACTTTGGCTAACAAAACTGAGCAACTTCTAATTAAAAAAACAATTTTGTCTTTTCACCTAAGTTAAAAAGGAAGACTATATGTCATTCTCTGATTATTCTACCCAATGATTTGTCTTTTTTTTCCAGGCAAACACAGACTGCAGGCTCCTGTGAGTGTGGTTCTACTGAGGCCCTAAACCCAGATCTCTTCCACAGCATAGAAAAATTTTGTCCCCATATAAATTGTTCTCTTCATTAACTTCCCACTGATTTGGATAAATATTAGTGTGGAGGGCAACTGTTTAAATAGTGAGCAGAAGAGCAAAGGTTTTCTATGGACCTATTTGGTGTAAAAATGCTGTAAAAGGCAAACACATTAGGCAGGTATTAATTTTTTTAAATCTCCCCCAAAACAGACTTCATAAGAAAGATTGTTCAGACACAGCATTTTCTAGGCAATGACTTTATAAATGCATGGTCATTTGTATTATAATTTCAAAGATTAAAAAAAAATAATGCAAAGAATATTTCAATCTTGGAGAAGCAATTACTCAAGCTCTTGGAAAAACAACTTGGAAAGCACTCAAAATTATAATGAGTAGGAACAGCCTAAGCTCTAAGAAGTTTATCTCTGTCTCATCCACACGTTCCCTCTCATGCTTAAATCCCTAGAAAGGCAGACATACAAAATGGATTGCTGAGGCTTCCACAGAGCTCACAGTTTAATTCATCTCTCTCCAGCAGGAATCTCACACCAGAGGTGTGTTGTTGCTTATCCTTTGGAAACTGTAACAGCTGTTGCAGAGTGGACATAAACAAGACCTTACACCTGCACAGTTGCATGGGAGAGCCGTGCTCTGAATAAAGGGCACTTACAAGAGCACTGCAGAGACTGCACCCTGAAGAATTGCAGGGAAAACATATCTAATCCCTCCCCTTGGTTTTCAAAGCCCAATTTTTGAAAACTTGCCCTATTTAATCTTAAAAATATTCTCTATATGCAGAAAGATGTAACCTGAAGCTACAGGAATTCAGGTACAGTGAAAGGGATTTCAGGTACAGCTTTCCATACCACCTTTGCAGACCAGAACTGGCACTTCCCACCAGCAGTGGTTGTGATTAATTCCCTGGAAGTCAACACTGTCTCCAGGAACAGTAAGGGCTGATGTTTTCAACCTTGCCACTGAGGTGCAAGCACGGGTCTCTGCCAGTTACCCAGCTATGCAGTCCAAAATGTATGGGAACAAAGCAGCTGAAAAAATGAGCTCATCATTCTCTGCTGTCAGGCTCTTCAGCCCTCTGCTTGACCACCACAGCTGTGAAGTTACAGTCCATTACAATCCCTGCATTTTCCCAAGTGATGGGGTACCAGTCACCCCTAAGACACCATCAGCAGTGCAACTGGATACCCAAAGATGACTGTAGCAGTCACTGGTCCTGTCCCCACGGCAGAGCTGCACCAGACAATCTCATATCAAGCTGGGAACATGTCCAGGGCAAGATGGGTGAAGTTACCCAACATCCTCACCTCTTCATTGACTTAGATGTCTTTGTTCAGGCTGCTGGAAACATTATACCTCAGCTACAGGGCTAAAAATAAACTTTTTCATTCTCAACTCCGAGTTCCCTTGAGAAAAACCACTCCAGAAAAGCCAGTACAGTCTCTGTGCAACTTTCCTGCCAGCCTTTCACTGCTGTTATCACCAACTAGGCTCACTGTATGGTCAAGGGTGTGCAACAATTTATATTTTCACTCAACTTTGCAAAAGAAGCCTTTATTCTATAGAAAAACAAAATTTTTGGCAAGCTTGAATGAAAAGCTTCCTTCCAACAGGTCCAGGAGAACCACAACAGTCAGCTTGCATTTCCCATACATGTTAATTGCAGCTCTCTCACTGAAATAGTTTAGAGAACTGAAGCAGGTTTTGGTCCAGCTCTGATTTCTAGAGTATTACAAGATTATGTCAGTGAATTGTGATTTTGTGTAAATAATGCTCTCTTGTTTGAAATTGCAACCAGTGGATCTACTGCTAATCTCTTGGTGAGTTTGAGAAGATTGCACCAAGGCCAGGCCTCTGGAAACACAATGACATCCAATGAGTCCATCCTCTTTAAAGCAGGAAAGCAAAGAAGGACGAACTTGCTAAATCCCTCTCCCATTAGTTATTTTGGAACATGAGATAAGTCAGCCAAAACCTTTTCATCTTTTGCCTTGAAAGAACTTGGGAGTTAAAAAAGTGTTTCTCCCTGATGGATCCCAAAGCTCAAGAGAACAGATTTCAGCACCATCTAGGCTGGTTATATCTCAAATAGGAAAATAGCTGCTGTTTTCTTTTTCAGGAATTGCAAGACTGACATTTAAAAGAAGCCTCAGTGCACAATTAGCCAAGCAGTCAGCTATCAGGGTATGCCAAAACTGAGGTTTTGCACTTGCCCTCCACTCCACATTCCTCACCTCTGGGAAGCAGCATTACACTGCTATTTACATAATCACAGAATTTCCCTAATACAGCTATATGCTTTCCCCCATGCACCATCAAATTGTGTCTGTATTAGACAGGCAAGTAAAAGTCATGTCAAGGACATCCCTAGATTCACAAATAGAAGAGAGGAGAGGGGGAAGAAAAAGTTCTGAAATTTGAAGGGTGGAAAGAATTACTTCTCATTATCAAATTTTTCTTTTAAAAAAACCCCACACAATGAAACCAAACAAAACAAGTAAACCCTTAAATTATTACCAGTAATTGGAAGAACAACAATTATTTATCTAGCTTCTGGTGGACATGAAGGCAGAGTAAAAATTATTTAGTGGATATTTTGTATCTGTCTCAATGACTGCTGCAGAAGTAACGAATATACAGAATGCTCTCCACATGCACAAAATATTACTTACAATAAAATGTAACCTGACAAGCACATTTTTCCTAATGCTACTATCTTTCAGTGGGAAAGAAAAAAGAAAAAAAAATTCTCAGTGAGTCCATAAGCAGGGACCAGGGTGGGACTGATGAGCAGGGAGGGGTGAGAGGTATTTCAGTGGTGCTGCTGTTTAATATCAAACCCAGGCAAAGGCAGCACAATTCAAACCAAGGAAGAAAGGGGCTAAGTGCACACACACATACAGAAGAAGGAGGGAGGGGAAAAGCAGCTTAATCAAAACTAACAGCAGGATTTCTCCTCACACTTCAAACTGAGAGAAGATAAAACCTTTCATTTTCAGTTCTTGAAAGCAAACCCCTGGAGTCCATGTGGAGAAGAGCTCTGCAAAGAACTATCAATCCTTTGAATTCAGTAATTTGCAGGAGAACTACCCTCTTTCCACCTCCCTGAACATTCTTTCCCATTCTCAGTCATTTAGTTATTAGCATTACCATTACACACTTCCTGACCTTTTCTTTTATATGACAAACCCAAGCGATCCCTTCTGGAGCCTGAAGGTTCATTATCCATACTCATTTTAGATGATTTCTCATCCTCTCTCCCCACTCCATTTCAAGCTGTCTGCTGCTCCAACTTCTCTTGAAAATTCTAGGTATTGAACATCTTTTTCTCTTTGCACTAAAAGGTGTATGTAGCTCCTGGCTCCAGGTTTTTCATTCTACTCTGATGAAACCACTCGCCCCACCCCCAAAATTTTTTTCTCTGATGCACATTTTCCTAATTTAGGAAATCACAGATGCCATTTGGGAACCCAAATTACATGGACAGGCTTCCAGTGAGACTCAGAGGAACATCCAAAAAGTCTGAACATACCCTTGAAAGTCAGCAGGAAAACCTGAACTTGACATGTAGGGCATCCAAATATCACCAGGGCCAGACTCACAGGAACCAACACCATACAGTAATAGGGGTGTAAAATCCCAGAGCATGCCCAGTGCTAAGTCAGGATTCTCCAAACCTCCAGCAGAGTACTTCACTATTACATAAAGACACAACCATAGGAGAAAAGGTAGAGACCAGATTTTCCCAAGTTTGCTGGCACACTTCAGCGTGGACAGGCTCTGTGCAAGCAACTTCTGCCAACATTTAGCCAACTGCAATCTTAGTGTCTCAAAAAGAAGTACCAGCATCCTTGTCAGCAAAGCTCCCAAATATCTCAAGCAGGACTAAAAAGGAATGACCTGTAACCCCACTCAGTTTCAAGCAACCATTAAATCTTTAGCCTCCAAGTGCTAAAAGAATCTCTGTGTTTTAACAAGAACATATCCATTGTATGGGAGGCATGAAATTTCACCAGACTTCAATACGCTGCTGAAATTTGAAAAGCAAAGTAGTAGCAAGAGCGTCTTCTGCAAGATATATTGCTTTCTGCTGGTATTTTTGAAGAAGATGGGATTAATTTCATGCTGTCTTGCATGATCAAGGGCAGTGTGAGGATAATAATCAAATGTAATCTACTGCTAGCTGCCACAAGTGATAAATACAATGCATAATTAAACAAGCAGCACCTAGACTGCCTGGAGGAAGCAATTATTTAGTGCTTTCATTAGGACACACCAATTTCTCTCATTTTTCCAATGCATTCTCACATTTCAAAAATCAACCTTAGCTCCATATAACATTAAATTCTATGAGCTCCTGGGGCTGCAGCTGCCCAGGAACTGCCCTCTGGAAACAGGCATTGCTGGATGAGTGCCCACCTTGTGAGTACAGAAGGATCTGCATCTCCAGAAGAACACAGGTGAAAACCTGGACCAGGTTCTCCAGGCCCAGCAGCTCGAAGACCTCCCTCAGAGGGTAGTCAGAGAGCGGCAGCTCGTTGGGACCAGGTCTCTGGCAAATGATGGGCTCGTAAACCCCATAAAACTTGAGCGACCTCCCCGGGGGCGGCAGGGGCACCTCATAGAGGATGTTGTGGATGTAGCTCTCCAGGGGCAGAGGTGGCGGCTGCTGGGAGGTCACTGCTTTGTAGAGCTGGATCAGGAACTTCTTGCAGGCTTGCATGAAGGGCAGAGGGGTGATGAGGCATATGCACTTGGAGACATAGAGCGTGTCCCTGCTGATGTCGTAGGAGTTGTAGCGCTGGAGCTTGGCGAGGGACGTGGCGTCGCCCTCGTCGATGCTGCTGGCCAGGGAGTCCATGCTGCAGGAGGAGGAGGCACAGACGCTGCTGTACTGCTCGGCGTTGTGCATCTGGTACAGCGTCTGCATGGCCGTGCAGATCTGCTTGCTCGTGACCTCCTCGTAGAAGGTGAGCACGAAGCCGTACGTGCGGGAGCCGTCCTCCCTGGTGATGATGAACGAGTGCAGCTGCGGGTCCCTGTTATCCGCCTGCGTCCTGAAAGACAGCCCCTTGGGCATGCACAGCTAGGGAAGGAAAAAAGAAAGAGTCACTGAAGACACAATTTTGGTTTTTATTTTTGCTGTGCAGGCACATTCTTTTTACCCGCTGCATCACAACAAGCCACTTACCTTTAAACACAAAAATTATCCAAGAAGGAACAGCCTAGAACTGATACTACTTAAGAGGCAGACATGAGTGAAGAAAGGAAAGCACCCTCCAAAATAACCCATCTATTAAGTCATTACGACTCATTTTCATTACTTGCTGAAACTGTTTTCACTACTGAATAGCCTTTGTGTTATTTACTTAAGCATCACATAAAAACATCCAGTTTTGCTCTCATTTGCATACATCATGCCTACAGTACTCTAAAATCAGAGAGCCAAGGAAGCATCTTATACCACTGAATTTAAATTACATAGACTTCTTGGAATTCTTTGATCTTCCCTAATTTTCCGGGAAAAAAACTCAACAAACAAACCAAACCCCAACTGACTGGCAGCTATTACATTTACTTTCTTCTCTAAGTGCTACCAAATAGCTTAGATTGGAAAAAAGGCGGGGCAGGGAGGGAAACACCCAAAATATCTATGAAAGCCTTGCTTTTGATTTACCACTCAGCAAAATCCCTTGCAGTGATTCTACTATGCTGGGTGTTTCTCTGAAGCATGGCCCTAGTGATAAATCAAGGCAGTTTTCCAGACATTCTTTGGGAATGCTATCAGCCATCTAATACAAAATAACAAACATCCAGCAAAACTTGTTTGAATGTGCATCAGCAGGAAACTCCTCATGTTCTAGCTAAATAAGTATGTTTATAAATGAAGAACTAAAGCTTTATTTGTACCATCTGAAGAAATAAAAGAAGAGAAGGAAAACCTTCAAAGTGTTCCTTTTCAAAAAAGGCAGTAGTAGAAGCCAACTTCACCACGGGATGTGAACCTACTCATAGCTGAGTGCGTGCCCTAATGTCTCACCTTGACCAGGAGTAAGTTCTTCTGAGGCTGGAAGAGGTCAGGAGAAACAATTACATATTTTCAGGCACATCCTATCCTGAACTTCAGCAGTGCACCTTGCAGAGACCATTCAACAGCCCGATAAAGCTGGGAATTAGGCAAGTGGTCCAGACTCACCTCACAGCAGGCTATCAGGCCCCTAAATTATCTAGGACAGCTCTTATGTATTGCTCAAAAAGGTAATGTGTAGGGAAATAAGTAGCCTGGAGTTGGCAGAAGAATTAAATTCAATTGATGGGCTTTGCTGACACAAACCATGAAATTGCAGCTTGAACCATTTCTGAAGAGCAGCCACATTTTTATTCTAAAGCTTTATAGTTTTTTATTGAGGCATTAACAACAGTGCCATGGTTAAGGCTTCTCCAATAAAGAAGCAGTAAAAAATCCTTGTTTCACACTTTATTTAAATTTATTCTGCACAATAAAGATCTCTCTCCACCTCATTTTTGGCAGGCTTGCTTAATAAAAATTTATTTCTAGAATGTGGGCTTTCAATGGTGGCTATAAGCCTTATCAAAGCTGACCATGCTGAAATCATAGGCTTAAATCTCAATGCTATCAAAGATTATATTTTCTTCATTTTACAGGAAAATACCTGGACAAGCAAATTAGATATACTATTACAATCAGGCACAGATAGGCATTAGGGAAATTCAGATCAGCTGAGAGGATTTCAGAAGGCAGTTTAAATAAATTTCCTCCAGGCCTTAATTATTATTCCCTCATTCTTTATATACTGGGTAAACACACACAAAGGGATGCCCATCTATTAAGTTTCAGCCACAACTTGACACATGCAGAATATTGACCTTTTAAGACCCTGGCTGCAAACCTTGGCCCAGACATTCCTGCTGTTGTTAGACCTATAAGAGGACATGGGAAAAAGCAGAGGGAAAAAAAAAAAAAAAAAAAAGGATGATGGGAAGAACTGAGGCAGGAGGAATGACCAAGAGTCACTTAAGAAGCTAAGATCAAAAGGAAGAGCCTGTACTCATTTTCCAGCAGCACAGAAAGCTTTGAATTTGTGGTTAATGCATGAAAACTTTCATCTTAGGGCCTCGGACATCAATCACTTCCCATCTCATCTGTGTCACACATGCCACAGGAGAGTGTTGCAGAGTGGCTTGGGATGTGCTAAGGGGGGGTGAAATCTTAGCCTGCTGGTGTGAATCTGGCTCACTGTTGCTGAGAACACAGTCAGTCACCTGCACTGCATCTTTGTACAAACACTGAAAACTATCCAAGATTAATGATTTTGGTTTTATATTTAAACATATCCATCAGCAGAAAACTGTGGAATTACACCATATTTGCAATAGGGCTTATAACCAGGATGGTTTGTAAAGACAAAAGGAAGCTGCACCAGGATAAATAAAAAGGTATCAACTAATCCATAACCTGTCTCTGGAAGTCATGAGTAGGAGATACTCCTTCCCCAAGCACAGAGGCCGGACACACACACACCCCATAATCCCTCCCTCCTTCTCCATCATCATTTGCAGATATTTCTGAACCAAAGGTCCCCCCTGGACCACTGCCCACTAGCACTGGTTCACCTCTTCTCCACTAGATCCTTCATATCACTTTTTAAGCCTCTACATGTTTCTCATGTTCACAACTTGATGTGGCAGCAAGCTCCTTACCCAAATTGCACTGTGGGTGAGGGGGCAGAGAGGAAGATGCTTTTGTTTGTGTTTAAGCCTGTTCTGTCATATTCCACCAGGGAACCTTTAATTCTTTTATTTCAGTACATGAGACATTAAACAGATAATACTTCCTTAAGCTTCAGAAATACATGCAAAGACACACCTTGATGAATCAGAGGGCTAAAATAGGAGGTTCATTTCCTAAAAATTTTCGTTTCTCTCTACTGAGAGCTTCGGTTTGGTAAGACACTTGCAGAATGGCCACAGAAGACAGTATGTGAGGTTAGGCAGGGATAATCACAAAAAGCAGTGGGGGGAAAGACACACTTCCCTATTAAAGAGAACTCTGTACTTTGACACACACTTTGAAACAGAGAGCAAACATGACTCTTTGGCAGCTTGATTGCTTGGGACTTCAGGGGGCTATTTTTAAAGTGACAGGATGGTTCCAGAAGGCAATTGAAATTCCTTAGGCATCCAGCAAAGCCAGAGTTCTCACAAGTTTCAAGGATTTATGCATCTTCTTCTCGGAGGAAAATTGCTTCTGGAAGCTCACATAAAGCAAACACATAGGCAGAACTAATGCAGCAAGGCAAGATCAGAAAGGCCAATAATTGCCTCAAGGGATTCTGTGGAGGTGGATATTACTTTAAATGATGTTTCAGATCAAAACAATAAATAAGTTTTCCAAAAGATAATTTAAAAGATCATTAAATACTGCTGCTGTTAGTAAACGCTTTTTTTTCTCCAAGACACATTGCAAATGAAAGATGTGTTCTTCAGATATTTGATTTTACTTGAATGCAGCTCAGTTCAATTTTTTTCCTAGGTCTCTTGCTGGTTTTAGCATTCCATTTTTGTCTGATACTGTGATCACACTTCATGAATATTAGACATTCTCAACTGTAACAGGAGAGACAAATAACACAGCAATTCCAGCTGCTTTATTCCTGCTGTACATCCCTCATCATTTCGTCCTGGAACAGTCCCAGTTCAAAGGCAGAACTAAAAGGCATAAAAAGCCATGGCAGTTGAGCTATTACCATCTTTACTGCTGACAAAGCATGGCTCTGAGTCCTTCGTGCCTTCTGTACAAGCAAAGTGATGTGGAGACCTGCCCAAATCCCACCCCAGCTCCAGCAGTGCAAGTCTGAAAGCAGAAGACAGAAATCCCCAGCTGTCAGCAGGCAGTGTCTGGGCTCATCCCTGCCTCCCTAGGCACGTGCAGTGCCACAGTACCAGCTCTCTGTGTCACTGCTACTTCCAGCTCCTGTGCTTTCCTGTTAAATATTTGGCAGAATGCTAAAAATAAAATTCAGTGGAAATTGAGACGAACTCCAGATTTCTACATCTTCATGACTGCAGGGAAGTTCCAAATGCATTTTTGCATCTGCAAAAGCCAACTTAGTGTGGGTTTTATGTATTCCCCACCTCCCTACCTGTTGGGTGAGGGCCAGGAGATTCTCCTGACTTCACACCTGCACCATACAACGAGGCCAGTTCTGTTTTGAAGCAGGTAGTGTGCTGTCCTACCTTCCTCAAATGCAAAGCATACCTAAACTAGACTGGGGGAAGGGGCTCCCTAATTTTCCAATACACAGTTAGACCCAACAGGCATTTTTGAAAACAGCTAGAAGCAGTAATATTGTTTAATGCTATTGTTACAACAATTGGTTACTTTTAAATTAAGAAACAAATGGTATTTTCTGTACTGGGAAGCTCAAATACCAGTAATCTGTTGTCTTTGTCAAGTTATGTTCTTAACAAGTGCTTTGGTGATTTTGGAATCATCCTTTAATTATCAGCTCTTCAGAAAAATTCCCAGGGGATCCTCAGTCTTTCAGTTGCCCACTCCAAGAATTGTTTTCTCCTCCCTTTCCAGTCCACGGGACTCAGCCACCCAGATGCTCACATCAAATATAACTGAGAACAAAGAGTTATACAGGAGATGTATTTGTGCAGAGGTGCCATTAAAAGTGATGACCCAGCAAAAGCTGTGGTTTAGAGAAGTTCCAGCTTCTGTGTAAACATTCCTCTTTCCTTGCTGTCTGCAGAATCAAGGTGCTTTGTATTCAGAAACCTCACATGGATATCAGCATCTTAAAAATTCCTTGGTTTTCCCCTCCTTCCTACCTGTATCAGGTATCCTGGGTGCCCACACCCCTTCTCACCCAGTCCCTGGGATGGTGGTTGGACTTGTTTCATCATGCAGCACTTAGAACTAACGAGGGAAATACAGCACTTTGCTTTTGTTGTGCCTGAAAGCATTCTGTGTTTTCACAACACCTCTTCCTCTACAGCTTTTCGTGCATCAGGCCCAGTGAGTGCTCTCAGTCCCAGCAGAAGCACCACAATCACAAGATCACAAGAGCATCACAAGGGCTGGCTGTGAACAGCCCAGGAACCTCTGGAGAGCTGACGCTGTCACGTAACAATTTGAGAAGAGAGTTTTTCTCTACCTACCATGTTGACAGCATCCTGGTCAAAGGGATTCCACTCAATGTTCTGAGGATAATGGGCCAAAACTTTGGACTTGAAGGTTCTTCTTAGCGGGCTCTGGTCGAAATTCTCTCCTGCAACAAATATAGAAATAATGACTCAAAACAGCAGTGAGGCTTCAGAGAGAGCTGCTTTGGGTTTTTGTTTCTGTTTTGTTTTTTTTTTTGTGAAATCTGATGGACATTTTAACTCTCAACAGAGGTGCTACTCTTCGAAGAGAAACAGAAAAGATTCCCCTTCACTCTGACCTTACCCTCTTTTCCACAAAATCTTACAGCAGTTACACAACAGCTTCAAGGTAAGTATTTACAGAATGGAAATATATTGTCAGGAGAAAAATCACTGCTGAAATTTTACAGGAAAAGACCTTGCAATCAGCTGGATTCTTGACCTTCCCCTATAGCTTCAGTATCTAGAGATGGCTTTACTTAGTCACTGAAAGAGCACTTTCCCTCAAGTTTGTTAGAAGCTGTCTTTAAGGTCAATAAAAAATATGAGCACCTCTTGGCTATTATAAATTATTCAAAGATTCATTACAAATGATGTTTTTTATATTACAAGTCCTGTGTGAAAATTAAACATTTATTTTTTCTACATCAAATTTCAAGGACAGACTTCTGGCACACAAAGAATCCAGCAAGTGCAAAGAGGAAGACTGAAATTAGACATCAAGCAGAAATGCATCCAGTTATCAGCATACAAATTATTTCACAGTGATACTGTTAATGGAGTTCCCCTCACTGGATTGTCTACAGCATGCAAAACAGTAGACACACTGCAGCATCATGGTGATTGGATTAGCATCCTGGAAGTGTTCAAAAAACCTGTGGATGTGGCACCTGGGGATATGGTTTAGCAGTAAAAAGGCAGTGCCAGGTCAGTGGTTGGATTGGACGATTTTAAAGGTCTTTTCCAATCTTAATGACTGTATGATTATTTTTCTTTTAGCACTAAACACTACATCTGTGTTTCCTGGGGAAGGAAAAGGTAGGGTGAAAACTGGCTGAGGAGACCTTCTTGCCATTTCCAGCTCCCTGAAAGGAGGTTGTAACAAGGTGGAGGTTGGTCTCCTCTCCCAGGCAACGAGACAGGACCAGAGGAAATGGCCCAACATTACACCGGGGGAGGTTTATACTGAGTATTAGGAAAAATTTCTTCACTGAAAGGGTTACCAAGCACTGGACCAGGCTGCCCAGGGAAGTGGTTGAGTCGCCATGGAAATATTTAAAAGACATGTAGATGTGGCACTTAGGACATGGTTCAGTGGTGGATTTGGAGTGCTGGGTAATGGTTGGACTCCGTGATCCTAAAGGTCTTTTTCAAAGTAATGATTCTACGATTCTGCAAGAGGAGCTCTGGCAGGGGAAGCCAGCTTACTTCTGGAATTGCTTAAGGCAAACCAGAAATCCAGCAAAAGTGTATGCATCATAGTAATAAAGAAAACTGAGGTTATCAGCTAAACTGGATCACATTAAAAGATACGTCAGGGTTTAGTTGGTTAGTTCATCACTTCTGCCAAACTGGACGAGACTTGCCATGAGCTGCTGTGGCAGTCCAGAGCACAAGATCTATGAAGATCCTCCTCATGCTCAGTTACAAGTTCAGACAATTACAGGAAAACAGAGACCATTTCTCTACTTCAGAACATGGCAGTAGAATAACCTCATATTTTGGTCCAAAAGTTCCTTGCAGAGCCATTAAAGATACTACATCATCCACCAACTCCTAAAATTTTACAAAATAAAGATCCCAGCAAGTAAAGTCAGCAATAATTTTCTCTCCAGGTTTGTATTTAGATATACTCAGCAACATTTTTAGCTCTTAGAATTAAATAGTAATTAACGTGCTTGCATAATCAAACAAATATGCATGAGGTTATTTCCCAATTAGATCCTCAATCATTCTCACATCTGACAGAGGCCACCTTACAACTGTGATCTGGCAGAAAGGCAGGTAGTTGATGCTAAATTTATTTGGTTGCTTCTACTAAAAGTTAGAAGATAATATCTGGATGACTTCATGAAGTTCTCCACCACTAACAGTAAGTAATTGCTGAAGTTTAAATTTCTTTAAAGGTTTCCTTTCCCTTGACAAAAAACTACAAAAAGTTTTGGTTATCAAGTATAAGCATTGCTTTAAGAAATTCAGCTGCCCAAAACCAGAAATTACAGTGTCCCCATAGGCTGACAACATGGATTCATTTTATCCAGCAAAGTAAATGGCACAAACAACTTACCTTTCCAGAGTCTCTGCAGTGTTTGCATTTTACTACTCCAGTGGTTTAAGAAAAATATAAACTTAAGGTAAAACACACACAGAGAAAATACAATTCTCTCAATCAGTGATCGTGAGGGAAAAGAGAAGAGCCAAGACACCACACTGGAGTAAATCAACCTGTCATTAGCTTGAAAGGACATGACATTGCACCCTCCATACAAAGCTGCCTCACAGAAAGACAGGCAGGGCAAGCTTTTAGATGAGATAGATAATTTAGGAAAGAAACAGTACAAGGCTATGACAGGAGCAGCCTGTGTGTGAGGGTGAAATGTCATAGTTTGCCCAAACTAGCAGGAAACACCCCAACTCTCCCCAAAACCAGCTGAGAGGCATGGACCATTGACAGCCAGCTCCACATTGACAAGCAGCTGGAACAGAACCACAGGGAGCAGAAACTTCTTGGCAAACATGAGGGAAGGGATCCGGACTGAAGGGTCCCTGATACTGTCAGCTCTCAGCCTGGGTAGCTCTGGACTGCTGAGTCACACGTGGCAGAGAGAATTTACTCAGCCGTTACTCCAGGCAAACAGTGAATTTTCATTAAATCTCCTACATGCTTGTAAGTGCTTCTTTGCTAACTTTCCATACAGGATTAGCAAGGCACATTAAAAGTGAACCAAGTATCAAATGCAAATTGATTCCATTTGCTAAAATACTAATGGACAGATAACAGTATTACGAATATAGACAGGAGCGTTGTATTTGATGCGTGCTGCCCATGCAAGCAGCACAACTTACAGAAACAACTGCCTCTCAGAGGCAAATTTAAAAATTGGGTTTGAATTGAATCCTTTTGCTTTCAGGATATTTAAAAAAAAAAAAATTAAAGTACTTTTAAAAATTATGTAAAACGTGTCAGATTCAACTTCCATTTCATTTGGATACTACATCCTGTTAACGGTACTCTTAAACAACTTGTGCCTTCCCTTTAAGCAGCTGGCTTTTAAAGGGATATCTAGTTTCAAATTAAAAGCAAATGGTGAAGCGATGGATGCTAGATCAAGAAAAAACTGTGCTAAGTTCATTTCAAAACAAAAAGATTGCTCAAAACTAGAAAATGAGCCTGATCCGTGTTTTGGATGAAGAATACAATTACTAGGGAAACGCAGCTACAGTAGTGAAGTTGTTAGTCATGATGACTTTCCTAGGAATGATCCTACGTAACAATTTCGTGATCTTAAGTTTTAAGCAGATCTGCTTCAATTAATCATCACAGTGACAGAGGCATACAAAGCCATGTACCAAATAGGCAGAGGCATCCTCCACCCACACCCTCTGGCCCAGGGAATGTGAGCTATCTGTCACTCCTTCCAAGCTCTGGAACATGGACAGGAATGCTTGTGACTAGAGAAACAAAAATATCCTTTATTCCTTTAGAGGAACGTACTGGGAGCACAACTATGCACAGCACTCATGGTGACCACCTCAGTGACAGCCACCACTAATTAAAAGTGCTCAGCACACCCAGCTATGTCCTCTCCCTGCAGATGGAATTTTGTTAAGCTTATTAAATAACAGGATGACCCTGCACGAGAAGCAAATAATACACAATGTATGAGTGAGAAAACAATGTGGGCACAGGAATAACAGTGCTTGGCTGGGGAGGAAGCAAGCTGTTAATTGTCAGGCTCAGGAGCTGGTTTGAACTGTGCTCTGCTGCTTTTCCTCCATGCCTCCCCAGGATGCCAAGGTGGCAGTGGGACGCTGATCAGAGTTCAAGGACATTAACCCAAAGGCCCCATTTCTGACCACATATTCTCATAATCTCACAGCAGAGGATGGAGGTGATATGAAAGGAAGGACTGTTACTAGGCAGACAGAACACTTTTCATTCCAAAGTTTTAAAATCTGCGTTGTCTGTAAGATGGTAGTGGATTTTGGAGGGGCTGAGAAGGAGGGCAGTGTCCAACCTGACTTTTGTATGTCAATATGTAAAGGAATTGAGGATCATATTTAAGCAGGAAGCCAGATGGGCATGTGTACACTATCAATACATCTAAATTGTCTGGAATTTTTTTGGGGGGTTCATGTCTGTGTGAACCTCACTACTGCTATTTAAATCTAGACTGCAAAATGTGCTTCCTTGAGGTATTAGGAAATGTTGTGTCTCTGTAGCAGAAACTGGTGGAGCTGAACTTTCCAGGTCCCTTTGTTCACAAATCCACATAACTAAACCTTGTTTGATTTCTGGACCAGTATCCTCTAATATGGCCTCATGCAAGATACTGTTCAGTCTGTCATGCCCAGAGATCTAGCACAGTCTCCTCTCCACCAACATACTGACTCCACTACTGGGATTTTGCTGGAGAGCCATATCTGCCAAGAGAGCTTCAAGAAATAGAGCAAAAGTTACCAAATATTGATTTAAATTAGGTAAAAGAATGAAAAAGTCCAAGAGTTTTGGTTTTGATTTTGATCTGTGATCTTTAATTTGATTCAAGAGCAGTCAGAAGACTGAAAACAAAGAAATAGAGAGGTCCTGATCATTGTTTTATCCTTTACCCCTCTTTACCTGAGGTTTTGTCAGCAGTGTCTGAGCTCTTGCCATGGAGATCTGCTTGTAGCCATTGGTACAAGACTACACAACATAATAAACAGAAATAAAAAAAGCAAGTATGAACAAAATGAAAAGATACACAATGCACTGGGGAAGGGGAAAAAATACAAAGCAGACAAGAAATACTCCTCCTCGCAATCTCTCTTCCCCCTGCTACTGGCAGAGGGCAAATCCACAGGATAAATAAAACCTTCCATGACTGGATTACTACGAAGGTGTTGAATGCAATGACAAACATGGTAGAAATACTTGTCAAAATTAGTAACAAGATTAAATTCTCAGTACTTCAAACAACACGCTGCTTTACAGCTTCCCTATTATGAAAGACATCTTTGTTCACATGTTGAGCCCTTCCAGAGCCTGAGAAACTCAGGGGAAAAAACACATCAGTCCTTCAGCTAGTGTTGAACAAAACCCAAGAAGTTTTATTTAATATAATACTGTTAGCTATGCTGTTACACCTTCAATCTTGTATTGCATGCCATTTTCAGGACTTACTGAAGCTACCTAGTAGCTCTAGTCATAATTTCTGTCTCATAACTGAGTGTTTTTAGGCTAAAATTTGAATAAATAAGCTATATTTAGAACGTGGATGAACAATTTTAATGTCTTCCAGCAACAACTACCACTTCTAAAGGAAGAGCTTCCTGCTAGCATGTCTAACTGAGGCTTCCTCCAACTGGTTTGCTCATCTCCTGCAGACAAACAAAAATGTTTCCACAGATGCCTTAGCATTTCTTCGTCAAAAAAAGTCCCATTCACACACTACACAAAGGCATTACACAATCCTCTTCCAGTCAAATCTCTTTTTATAGAGCTGGCGCCTATGTTAAAGCTGCAATACCAGTGACCTCTCTGGTGATTCACTCTCTAGGTGTAAATTCAGAGTAAATTCTGTTACAACCTCCTACTCAAGCTGTTAATGCAGACGTAAGTTTAGAGGACCCAGAGAGTTCTGACAAGGACAGATTTTTTGGGAAGGCAACCCTCAGCAGAAGGCACAGGAGTTCTTTTAACAGAGATTTTAAAATATGAATTTGTATTTCAGAATAATTTTCTCTTTTCGTTAGGAACCACATGAAGATAGTCACATTCAAATCTGCAGGGTGATGTTTTTCCACCCCATGTGTCTTAAGTTGTTTCATTCTAATTTTGAGCTGTTTAAACTAAAAAGCTGCATAAGTATTAAATTAAAGGAAACAAAACAATTGTCAAAACTAGAGATGCCTCCAGCTAATGGCCCATATGCACACTATCTTTACAAGTCTCTCTGCCAGGGTGTCCTTTCAGCTCTCCCCTAAAGATTTTAATTCAAAGCGAATTTGGCACTGAGGTCCCACAGAGGTAGCCACCACCTCTGCAGTAGGAAGAGTGAAACGGAGCAGCTCGTGAAGCAATTTATAACCAGATGCAGGGACAGGTTCTGGTTTGCTTCCCATTTCAGTACTTGGACCATTTATTATCATCAATAACAGGGATAAACAGTCACACAAATTATGTCAAAACTCCTCCACAGGAAGTCCAGTTGACAACAATGATACAAATACAGAGCTATGGACACTCCCCTGTGTTGTACAGCCTAATTCTTCACACAAACACAACGTAACCACATATTGTTATTGCCACAAATTAATTACACTTGGGAAAGGTACAGTATTCAAAAAATTCTATTAAAAAGGAGATCTGTTCACATAAAAGACATTGCACATCTAAATAAAGAAGAAAAAGCTCTTAACATGGGGAATTTAGTTTGCCATCATCACTTCCTTCTGTCCTTGATTAAAAGACTGAACTATCTGCCTACTGAGTAACATTATACAGCATCAACACTGTCAGTCTTAAAATAGCCCCAAGTCCCAGCTGCCAGGAGACCACAGACATGTCACTACACTAGCAAGTCAGTAAGAATTATGCCATCCTTTTTGCATAAAAATTGCATTATAATCTTGTCAAATCCAAAAAAAATCAAATTATGTCAGTTTGGGTGATTTTTTGCAGTGGAGCAGGTGGAGTTTAATAAACAGGTACCAAATGCATGGTGCTCCAATGCTTGGAGTCTGTCTCCAAAGGCTGAAAGCATTAACAGGTAACAGTGGAGCAAGCATAAAATCAGATCTATACTGAAAAATACAGGAAATTATTTAGGCTTCAGGACTTTCTACAAATTAAGGCGTGTAATTCACTCATACTATCCATGCTGCCTTTACAAGTATGGGCACCCAATCTAGGGATAACATGCCCCAGAGATCCTTGGCCTATCCTGTTCACACATAAGTGGCATATTTTCTTTTCTATTGCATGTTTGTATTCAAATCTGGTGCATTTTTTGAACACTTGATATGGAATGAATGAGCATTTTTACTAATAGAGAAAAGAACCTGAGCAACAAGTAAAAGTTCTTTTAAACTGAAGTTTCATACATCATTATTCTTCAACTGCCTGCTAAGTTTTTGTTTGGTTACACAGGACATGAGCAAGGTACATAACCCTATGAAATTGAAGAGCTTGAAATGCAGCTCTCAGCTCCTAAAAGAAGATCAATGATGGCAGAATAACAAATGTTCAAGCAGGAGTAAGACACCAGCTCAGGTCCTTAAACACAGTGCGATGCTAAAGCCTGTCCAGCGAGGGAATCCCTGGCTTTGGACCAACAGGCACTCTCCTGGGTCATTTTACCTTTAGGGTCTACTTACTACTACTGCACTTTTGGGCTGAACTGAAAAGAAAAGAAAGGCATTTTAGATGCCATCACAATCCCTGTGAAGTTTGAACAGCTTCCTACTCACTGCAATGCCAGTTTTCCACTCATTGTTTCACATGTTCACCTCCCTCCGCAGACAGAACGCAGGGTGAGGTGCCCTGGATTCCAACACCCAGTCATGCTTTTTGCACAGCACATCTTCCATGCTTGTGCTTTCTACTTATTTACAGGGACAGGATCAAGTTCAAATGCATCTGATTCCTGTGTCAGAATGCTATGTTGCATTCTCAGACTGGTTTTGGAAATAGTCTCACAAATACAATTTCTGGTTCAAATGAATCTTAAAAAAGGTTTTGTTCTCCATTCCATTGTGACAGAGGTAGCACAAGAGTCTTGTCCCAAGATCTGTTTTGTTACAGTCGGTACTTCTGGAGAAAAGGAAAGAACCCACCAAAACCCAGAAACAAGTGGAGCTTGTCATCCTAAAAATCCCTGTACTACTACAGTTTAGGTTTGTGTGCAAGAATGCAGGTAAGAAAGGGGAGTTTTTCAGTAATTTTGCTTTGGGGCTTTTTAAAGACAGGAACAGCCAGCTTTATTTCTAAATTTCCAGTCCACTCAGCCACCTCTTAAACTGGGCTGTATTAGAATAGATTTTTTTTTAAACCACTCTGCAATGCACATTCCATCATGCACCAATATTAGTCTCCGCTCATCAGGATGGCAAATTTCAGGTGTTCTGTTACTTGAAGTCAGAAGCACTTGCACCAAAGCTGAGTTTATACAGTAGCAGAGCAGGAATGAATTCACTAATACAACACCTCCTGGCACCCTAATCAAGCTCAGCCTGCCAATCAGTACAAAACCAGAAAGTATAACTTGGCCTGGACCATTTTTAGAACTAAACAACTTTGACATAAACAGAGCACGAAGATGTCCACACTGCAGCTTGAATACCCAGTTAAATACAGGGTTTACTAACTACTCCATGAACATCTCTGCAAGAATATACAAGACCCAGGGGTTAGACAAGACCCAGGGGTTTAGCTTTCTTTTTACCTACCTCACCCAACCTTGAGGCCTCAGTTCCCTGGACTCAGCAATGTTGCACCGGATTTCTCCAGTTTAAAGGAAGCCCTTCCTTGCTGATGTTGCCAAGAGCAATCCCTTGATGTGCTGAGCCACGCAGAGGATGCAAGAGACTCATGGTTGGGTTGTACTCAGTACTGCCCACATGCTGTTGGCACAGAAGGAAGCTATCCCCAGTTTCTGAGGAAGATCCTTCATCTTCCAAGAGCACAGTCCATAATCCAGCACTGGCACTCAAGATGGATACTTAAAACACCCTGGTCAGGGACAGCCTCTTTGCAGCCCTCTGAAGAGCTGGCCCACAGCTGTCAGGTTTAGACAGCTGGTTTTCTTAGTGGGGCAAAAGGAGGATTTAGGAAGGGTGGACCCAGCAATGGCTCCCCACTGTAGTGAGTTACTTCTTTTGCACACCCTTTACAGAAAGGTGACTGTCGCCTGTCAAAGCTGCAGCTTTTTTTATGAGAACTTAGTTAATATGTGGTCCTCATGAGAAAAGGGTCAGGCAAAGAAAGAACTTTGCTTCTTTCAGTCAACAAAGATTCTTCATTGGCATAAAGTGGAAGCACTCCCTTGTGTAGCACAAACTTTGCTCAGGGAGTTTTGAGAAACTGCTGTTAAAGTTGCTGCCAACAAGAAATTGTCCTTATGACAGTCTCCAAGAGCCAGTCTTCCACCAGTTTTCAACAAATGAATCCTTTTAGAAGGAGAAAAGACAAAAAAACCTTCTGCACACTGAAAAGTCACAAGAACCCTCAGGCAAGGCTTGAAATTACCAGAGCTTCCGGATGGAGAAGGGCAGCAGGCAGGAATGGAGATGCAGAGAGACAAGGATCTGCTGTCCCCACACAGCCATTTCATCCTTTAAAGCTGATACTTAAGAGGTACCTGAAAACAATTTCAATTTGGAGACTGCTCTCAGCTGCTTCAACCCAGCTGTACCACAATAACTGGAGATCAGCATACTGCTGCAAATGCTCTGACAGAGGGCAAAGCTGTCACCAAAGGACTGAGGCATTTATACAACATGCTGGATGATGCAGTTATTATTAGCTCTGAAAAAAAGGAACAATGGAGTTTTGTCAACTAGAAGCGTAAGAACATTGTTAAAAGGAAAAAAATATCATCATGAATAAAAGATCAGCTGTTGTAACTACTCCATGAACATCTCTGCAAGAACATACAGGTGTTAGACAACACCAGCTTCATTTGCAATCTGAAGAATGCCAGTCAGTTTACAGAAGGGATAATTAAGTGCATCAGTGCACAGTAATTGTGCACGTAAGCCACATGAAGAATATTCTTTATGCTTGTGTAAACCTTCAGTAAATCATTACTAGTTAGATTAGTTAGATACAGCTTTAGGTTTTATTCATTGCAGCAGAGCTCTATTTCAGAAAAAGCAAAAAACCCCCAGTTTTATGCTTTATCACTCCTGCCTATTTTGTGGCCAGTTTCCAAGTTTACTGAAAATACAGAAAGCTGACACAGAACCCAATCACCAGGTCACCGTAAACTTTCAGGATTCAAAGACAAAGGCAAGGACAAACATTAATTTTTGGATCCAAACTAGATTGCAGGTGGAAAACTCAAAGCAGAGCATCATTTCTACCATGCCTCTAGATTTAGTTCAGATCCCTACAAAGGCTGCCAGAAACTAAATCCTTTGGCTTCCCTTAACACCTCGGGGAGTATTAGGTGCCAAAGCATCTGTGGAAAGAAGGCTCTCATTTGAAAAGGCCAGAAAAATAACTGTCTCTGGGTACAGCTCACAACCACCCCTGTGCCTCAGATCCCTTCTTCCCTGGTCCCAGTTGTCCCTACAGACATGGGGAAACAAAGGCAATTCTGCAAGTGCAGTCCTGACCCTTGTGCCTCAAAAACACCACTTCAAGGCTTCTACCAGATTTCCTCTCAGGCGTATTTTGAGGTTGCTTGCTCTCCCAACAACCCAGCTTCACACCCCAGGATACACCTTCCCCTGCCATCAAGATCTCCTAAAGAACACAGAAAAGTGTAAAGGGCTCTGTATCTTACAAGTCTCCCCTTTGCCAAAGCACAGCAATGAAAACCAGTCTCTCACCCTTTCTCCCCTCACATTTCCACTGCCACTCCAGTAAAAATCCCTCTATCAGAAGATATCCATTTAAGAATGGCATATGTTTCAGGAATGTTTTTAGAACCTAAAGGTAAAAAGACCCAGAAGAGCCACAAAAGGGAACAGGGAGCAACTTCTGGCCTGAAACCGGGTTGAAGAGAACCAGTGGGACTCTGAAAAAGGAGAGATGCACAGAAAGGAGAGTAAGAAATTGAGATCCACTTTCAACCAAAGTGCATGTTTTACCTATTATTCAGTGCCCCGCTACTAAGAATTAAAAGCAGCAGAGAACAGAGATCTAAATATACCTAAAATTACTTGGCATCTAAGCAAATGTTTCCTCTTCACCACTAATCTTTCGGTGCCTGGATCCTAGGTTGACTGGCATACTAAAAATACAGAGGTAGAAGGCACGTAATTGCTGCTCTAATTTTAACAGAAGCTTGAGCTGTCACCAACTACAGATCTACTTGAAAACCAAGGCTTTTAGAGCCACCTCAGTCACCAGAGCCCTCCTGGCCGTTGCACACAACTCCTGTTATTTCTACATAGCATATGTTGCAGTATTTTACACCTTCCTTGGGCATAAAGTGGAATTTTATGGAGTTAAATAAAATGCTTCACCTAATGAGGCAAACCGTGCCATGCTGTTTTGGAGCCTCGGTGGCTATTACAACATCGCACATTAGAAATGGAGCATTTCACACTGAGCAGAGCAAGGCTGCACTAGGCACAGGCCACACTTCAGTAACTACAGTCTCTGTGAGTGCACAAAGGTCTGGAAGGTGTAATAAGCACAAGGAAGTACATGAAAAAGGAGAGAGAATTAACACAATGTACAGGTGTAACGACACAACTCTGAAAACTGTGCTGTCTTGGTGTGACAATGTGGGGCAGCTAAATCTGAACATCCTGTTGCGAAAAAACAAGAATGTTGTCATTTTGCATTGAAAAAGTTGTTATTCCTTCAAACCACGGCAGAAGAGAGTAATTTTGGGTGCTTAAGGATGGGTTTCAATAGTCCCCCCCAATATTCCCTATAAAACACAAGCCCACGGACTCAAGATCATTATTCTGTGTAAGGGAGAGCACACATGCTCTCACAACCTCACGAGAGGTTGTGCATGCTTCCTTTCTCCCACAGAGAGGGGCCTGGCAGGAACACTCTGCTCTGGGATAAAAGCTGTTCCCTGCACCTGCAGCTCCTCCAAAAAACAGGGCAACAATAGAGACAGTCCTCAAACCTGGACACCAGCTGGCTCCTAATTCCACACAGCACTGCGGTAGCATCAGGAGTTCCTGCATTGCTCCTGTGGGATTAGAATTCCCATCTCAAATCAGGCAGGATACACACATGTCAGATTAAAGAGACGCAGGCATTTGCATACCTCTTCAGGGTTTGACAGGTTTGTGGTGATTTATTCTGCAACCTGCAAATACACCAGCAGCATTCTTGATGGATGCCTCTTCAATGCAGAGGTTAACAGGTCTGTGTGAATTCTATTAAATATTTACATTAAGGATGCAATTTCTTTTTCTTTTTTTAATATTTAAATGGGAAGCACACACAAAAGGAAGACCCAAACTAAAAAATATTTGTGACAACAAATGATGCAGAACTCAGCAGTTATACAGCTGTTACCAATGAGCTAAGCAGAGGACAGCTGAGCACAAGTATTACTGGATATTTGCTCAAATAAAGTCCGTAGTTTTACTATCAGGATGAAAAAATACTTTATTGTTAAGGACTGTAAGATGATTCACTAATATTAGATTAGACTATAATGAGTATTTCAAGGGCT
Organism: Rhipidura dahli; assembly: GCA_013399225.1. Lineage (NCBI taxonomy): Eukaryota > Metazoa > Chordata > Aves > Passeriformes > Rhipiduridae > Rhipidura > Rhipidura dahli. The sequence continues at coordinate 421,335 of VXAC01006723.1, forward strand.
TCACATATATACAGGCAATCAATCCAATGGGGCTGGTCTCCAAGTTGTCACAAGAACATGTGGTGCATGTGGAGAACAGAATTCCCCTTTGAAATCAAAAACACTATGTATGCATGAGATTAAAGGAATCTGAGCACTCACATACCTCCTACAGCTGAAAATTCAAGGGTCGTGAAAGAATTCCAAAACATTCCAACTTCTAGCTAAAACCTATTTATGAGCCAAAAGAACAAAGCTTCCAAAACACACTTCTTTTGCCTCTGTAAAAGGCTGCTTGCTAAAGTAGGACTTCACCCAAGGCTTTGAATTCAGCAAGGTTTATTCTCTGTTTATACTGATATGACAGCCTGAATGTGTCTTATTTTAATGCAGAAATATGAAACTTCAACCTGAATCTGTATTTTGTAGCATCAGAGTATCCATTTATAAACAGCCTCGGGAAGGGTCGGGTGTGGTGGTGCTTCTGGTTAACCCCTTCCCAAATTATTGCCTCCCTAAACAAACATCCTTCTGCCACCCACCCCAGAGCTCTCAACTATTCAAAAAAAGGTGATCTTCACCTTTCCTGCTTCCTTTCTTACACTGGTGCTTCTCAACAAAGCTGCTTTAGGCTGCAGGTTAAGCACTGAGCCCCATTTCATTCAGATCAGGAACACTTTGATTTTACAATGAAGGAGGAAGATAAAGCAATCCTGCACTAAAAGCACTAACTCACGTTACCTTCCTACCTTCTCCACTGCCTTCTCCATGCCTACAGAGTTGATGCATTTTGATGCAGCCTGCAGGGGTAGATCTTGAGCAGGTGAGTTAATGGCAGCAAAACCTGAGCCTCGCACAGGTACAGCTCCTTCTCCATGTTAGATCAAAGTGTAATGACCCTACCCAAATGATAACACACAGACTCACATGACCCTGCAATAGTCATCCAGGTGGACTCTCTGACAGAGGTTTGCATTTTCTTAAACAAACAACAACGTTGCTGCATCTTCCTGAACTGTCAGGGCATGACAAAGAAGCCATGAAATCAATATTGTCTAAAATAACTGAAGTTTCACAAATCTTTATTTTCTGCTTTGAAAAGGCATTTAATTGCAACCTTGTGTTAACCTGTAGAAGCAAAAGCACTGACTTCTGTTCTGACCCAAGGTCAGTTTTCCCCTTTGCCTAACCTTTCTTTTACTTACTATTTGGAAATTGTGCTCTTTTAAGAAAGACTGTAGTTCAGTAAGGAAAATACAGTATAGTGTATTCCAAACAAAGAGTAACACAAAGCTTTGCAAAGATCCTCAACAGAAAACAAAACTCCAAAGTCAGATGATGAACTTGGAAATTGCTGCACCTCCACACATTTCAAGTCCAACCTATTCCTTTCTTCAAACTGCTGATCTGTGCAAGCTGGGGACATACAAAACTTGAAACCACACGTGGTCTTTAAGATGGAGAAAGGAGCCACACCAGCTCAAATTTACTGTGAGGGTGGTGATGCACTGGCACAGGCTGCCCAGAGAAGCTGTGGCTGCCCCATCCCTGGAAGTGTCCAAGGCCAGGCTGGATGGAGATCTGAGCAACCTGTTCTAGTGAAAGGTGTCCCTGCCCACAGCAGGGGGTTGGAATTAGATTATCTTTAAATTTCCCTTCCAAACCATTCTATCATTCTATAAATTTTCCTGAAGGGCCCTTCTGCTTGATGACAAATAATTAATATCCTGACAAGAAGAACAGCTCTGCACTTCCCACAGGAAAGAGGCAGAAGAGGCAGAAAGCAATAAATTGAAATCTAGACAGGAAGGGAGCCCTGGACATAATAATCAATCAGGAGAGTGTAGGTAAGCAAGTAGGACCTCAGACCCCAGCAGTGGCCATCACAGGGAGCATCAAATCCCCTCCACATTTGTCAGGGACACAGGAACTGCTCAAACAGATTTGCAGAATCTTGCCACTCTCTCCTGAAACCTGGTTTGTCATCACCAAGGTAGAAGAGAAATCGTTCCAGCATCCCTTTAGCTGCCATCTGTGCTCCCACAGGGAGGAGGTCCAAACTTGTCAAATGCCTTGAATTAAAAAAAAAAAAACACCTCTTGCATTAGAAATGGCAAGAGGTGGTAATTTCAGGATAACAGCCTGAAGCCACTGGCCATCAGCAGAGCACACTGCCTCTAATTAAGTAAGAAAAATAGGTCCCCCCAGAATCCAAGCATAACAACTGCATTGGGGAAAGCAATTTTTGAATATCCAGAGACTAACAGAGAGACTATGAAACTCAAAGTGGTAACTTATTTAGGAAAAAGTACCAGTCTTGAAGGACAGAAGATAAAAGGGGCTTTAGGTTATGGCAAATCTAGTTTCTGTTACTGGCCCTACCTCATTTGAACAGCCCAGCCCTCCCCACCTGCTCTGCCCACCTGCAGCATAGGCACAGCTCTCATGCAAGCCAGGATATTCCCAGCCAAGATTGGCAAAAAAAAAAAAAAAAATTAAAAATCACTTCCAGATTTGGAGAGGTTCATATATATTTTCCAACCATTTCAGTGACTATTTGAGGATGTACACTGGAGGCTCCTTTCAAAGCCCGTGCAGTTCTTTAAGCACCCAGCTGGATGGCAGGTTTTCAGTACATTAGTGATCTTCTTGTTTAGTTGGGGTTTTTTTAACCTTTTACTCCTGCTTAAGGGTATGCCCCAAACCATTTCACCTCACTCTAGGAAAATGGTGTTCCAGCAGGCACTGCTGTTAGCTTATACTCTTCTGCCTAATGAACAATCTCACATCCACTAAATGTTCCTGGCTATCAGACACTGCCTGAGGAGACCATATAATGTATCAGTAAACACAAGGCAAGGCTGAGCCTTTGGTCCCTTTTTCTTCACTGAGACCTGAAGGAGTTTTCAAGTGATGAAAGCATTCAGAGAGCTGCTCTGTTCCTGTGTCTCAGTTCACTCATCACAGACAGGTTTGCTGCTACAGATTTTTCCCTAAGAAGGAGGATTTCTTATGTTGTGTAGCTTATAATTAATTGGGGCACCTCAGACCAGAAGGTCTGCTTGCTCCCCCTAAATGAGCTTCTGAAACAACAAAAACATGCTTAGCATGTGGCGGGGATATGGTTCAGAAGTTCATTTGGGCTTAGCTTTGTACAGGAAAACAGTTCTGACAGGCAAATTTAGGCAGACTCATATTTAGCAGAAGTTTAGAAGGCCTAGAAGGCATTCAGAGCATGGCTGTGCCTGCTGTGGATAACACATCAGTCCATTTCAGGTTGATCCCAATAAACTCTCATAGCTGCAGCCAGAGAAGGGATGACTAATGCTGAGCACATACACAAACAGACAGACCCCTGACAGAGTCACAGAGGAAGCTGAAGAATTTCAGGTGTAGAATCATCCAAAATATGTACCTGTAAAAGCAGGGGGAATCAGGACTGAGCAGATCAGAATAACCAGATCAGAAAGGACCCCTGGAGGTTATCTGGTCCATGCCCCCGTTCAAAGCAGGGCTGACTTCAAAGGCAAATTGTGGTGCTCAGGAGCAAGACAAAAATAACTTCTGAGATGAAAAACTGCAAAGACAATTCAATAACTGTAAGGAGGAGAGAGCAAAGTAAGACATCAATATTTCAGAATCTTTGCAGCAAACAGTGTAAGGCAGGTTCTCTCTGATTTAATGCTTGCAGTGCAAAGCAGAAGGCACTTGTGAACCTGCAAGGTAAATGCCAGGCAGGAAAACAGAGTCTGTGAGGCACTTGAGCTATGAATCAGCCCTTGCCAAGCCTCTGCTCTTCTCTTCAAAATATTTCCACCTCCTAGTCTTCACGTTGTTTAGTACTAACACATCTATAATGGTATAACACAATAGCAGCAGCACCACTAACATCATCTCTTGGCTGGAGACCACACACTGAATTCATTTCATTGTCTGCTGCCTTGCCTTTCCAAGAGAGGAGAGCCCAGCACACTCAAAGGCATCATTTGTATTTCCTGGACATTACAGTTCCATGGACACTGCACCTTCTCCTGGCTTTTTTATCTATGGCCACGTACAGTCAATCACACTGATTTCTCACTGTGAAGCCACTTTCTTTTGGCAGTTGGCTGCTTTCACAACAAGGCCCAAGAAAAATACTCAGCAGAGTTTCAGTGCCTCTCCTAGCACAGCTGCATCCCAAACAGGACTTAGGCTAATCCCTCCCAAACAGCCCTGTTGCTCTTGCCTTGCCACAGAGCAGCCTGCTGCAGCCCCTCTGACAGTGGGTTAATGCTGATTAGTCCCGACACAATTCTGGTGCAGGCTTCCTGCCAGGCGAGGGAATGAACAAAATTGGTTTGCACACAGACCAGACGACAGCTGCAGTCACTCCAGCTCAAATCTGTTGAATAAGAACCCTTTTCTTGTTTACCAAGATGAGGCTAAATTAGCCCAGCATGAGACAGAAGGACAGAGCAAATCCTAAAAGCCAGTGATGCCAACCTGGCTCTGAAGGTGTGAGATGAAACTTGGTCAGGCCCCATCACTTGGGCTCAAGGAAGCCACAGGGTTGCTTTGTGTTGAACAAACCCCCAACCCAGGGAAGAGCTGTAGTTTTAAAAAGAAACTATTTTGTGGGGAAGATTACAAGCAGAATGCCCCCAGATTCTTTTCAGAGCTGGAGAGAAGACAGTCCGTGCATACTTTCTTGGAGCATATTTTCCCCCATCTCTTTTTCCTCCAGGCCTAGGAGAAAAGCCTCCAGTCTTCATAATCCCCCAATCCCCACACTGCCCTCATTTCTAAAATGCAGAGGGGGTATCCTGTTAGGAAGGTTTCCCCCTCAGCAGTGATCTATTGATTCGATCTGGTGGTGATCTGGTATCACCTCTGTTTGCAGAACTACACACAGATTGCCTGACATGATTTAGAGAATCCAACATCTTCGCAGAGGCAGCACGTGCACAGAGGCAAAAGCTGCATGTGAACTGCTTGCACAAATTTATTGTCAGCATGGCTGGCATTACTTGGGCTATTACAAAATGGATTTAATGGAAAAGTAACACTGCTGAGCTTTCTGGTCTTTGAAGAGTCTTTAAACCCATATCCAAAACTGGATACAGAACCATAGGATTTTCCTTCTATATTTAAGAAAAGCCTGGCTTTTGGCGCTTGCAGGGTTGGCTGCTCACTGATTGGGGGTTTATGGATTTATTAAGTAATTGCTCCTTTGGCCTGGGCTCCACAGCTCAGCAGAATGCTCTATCCCATCACATTTCCTCCCTCAGCCACCAGAAACAAGGTTCCTGCCTATGTCAGCTACAGCTGAGGCACCACTTTCCCTGGTTTCCAGTCCCTGCATGGCCTGATCCAGCAAGCAAAAAAGCTTCAAGGGTTTTACACTTGTCACAAATCCTCCCAAAATGCAGCTACAGCTTTGTGCTGGTTTTGGCTGGGCTAGAGTTAATTTTCTTCACAGTAGTGAGCTATGGCTTGGATTTGTCTTCCCAAGCCACCGTTACACGTGCTGGAGCCCTGCTGTCCTGGGGATGGCTGAACACCTGCCTGCCCATGGGAAGCAGTGAATGAATTCCCTTTTCTTGGCTTTGCTTGCACATGCTGTTTTTAGTTTACCCATTAAACTACCTCAACATTTTCTCATTTCTACTCTTCCAATTTTCTCCCCCATCCCACCAGGGGAAAGCGAGTGAGCAGCTGTGTGGGGCTGCATTGCTGGCTGGGGCTAAACCATGACAAACTTCTTTCAAAGGGGCTGCTCTAACACAGAATAAGAGGTAGAACATTTTTGCCTTCAGGCATGAAAAATGTGTTCAATTTTTTGCTTACTGGAGTGAGGAGAGACTGTGTCTAAATTTCCCTCTCCTGCTTCCCAAGAGAGGTGGTATCAACCAGAAATGGCTTGCTGCACAACAAAAGAAATGCGCCATTAGTAAACTGAAACAAGACATGCAAGAAGAATCCCAGCCATTACCCAGCTGTATTTTCAGTCAGTCCATGAATACATTTGGGGTCTGCTCCCTGCCCAGCTTCACATGCACACCTAACCAGCCCTCATATAACAGAAGGCTCAGTGTGGTACCTCTCAAGTGGTGTATCTAGCCACCAAAGGAGATCCCAGCAACTAAAGGCATCTAAAGAAAGATAGTCTCATTTTAGGTTTACTTCATATGTCACCTACAACACTCCAAAAAAGCAATATGCCATCTTTTATTTAAAAAAACCAAAACCAAAACAAAATAACAAAAAAGTGTAGACCAAAGGAACTTTGCATTTAGAGCCATTTGGGGAACTCGTGCAGAAGGACCTGGCCATGCAGAAAGCAGCCTCGGGTCACAATCTAAACACCTTTTTTCCTTATCAGCTGATCAATAGACAGCTTTTACATAGAAGGAAAAGCAAAAGCCAGTCTTCTTGATGATGCTGAAAAGAAAAAAAAAGGAAACTTTCTTAAAAGACAGAAATGGACAGAGAAGGGGAGGGGAGGTACAAAGCGAACTTTTATATGTCTATATATTGACTAGACAGGAGCGTTACTAATTTTAAATTCGGAATTTATTCATGTAGTCCCCAGTCTCTCTGAAGTACCCCATCTTACCTCCAAGACTTGCTGTGTCTACATAAATATAACCATATCTGAGACTGAAGAAGATTTTAAACATCTGAAGATGAGCACCAATAAACCACCAGTTTCTGGAACAGTAGTTTCACTTCCCTGAAAGTAGCAGACAGGGCAGAAAGGTCTCTCAGCAGCCAGCAACCGTCAATAAATACTTCAGTAAATTTACCATGGCAGAGTTATTTACTGCACCAGCACTGGGAAGTCACTTCTGCTAAAACATTATTACCAGTGAAGCTTAGCAGAAGTCTCAGATCCAGCACAGGACCAGCAGTGCTTTTATTGACCCATCATCCCTCAGAGAACAGAGAACAGGCACTGGAGTGAGTTCATGGTAATCCCTTTGCTATGCTATTCTCCTGTGACCGAGTTGCACAAGGTACCTTTAAATGGATCATCACCTCGGGGGACTGATTAAAGCCATTGCTGCTCTTGAGTGAAACCTCAAAGCAGGCAAGGTGCGTTGATCGCTGTTACACCTCATTTAGGTTCAAAGATTTGATATGGAGAAGTCTAGTGATTTGCCATCAGCCCTTTAGGACATAAGGCTTAGCCAGGTACCAGAGCAGCACACAGCTGGCTGGTTCTTGGGGAGATGGGTTAGAGGGATACAATGATCTCCAATGCAGGGAGCTATAGTTAGCTGTTTGGCTAAGCAGAAGGTGTCCAAAAGAGCTCTAATTTTCCTTTCATCCCTGTTCACCTCTTTTTCTCAACTTGGCAACTGTACTGTCTGCATTTCAATCTCATGATTTATTTAATGAAATAAATTTAAAACAAAGTATCTTTTATGTTGACCTCAAGCTGCTTCCCATTAGAAAAGGTCTCAGGCCAAGTGCTGCACATTAGACACTGTCTTTCTTCAGGGCAGCCATCCCAGAAATGACAGCAGCAGAGCACCATCACTGTATGAAACCCTCTATGCTCTGGATATTGTAGAGAAACCAGCACAGCCCTGAGGTAGCTGTCCCCAGGCTCTGTGTGGCAGGACACAGCCAGGCTGGCTCCCTGGCAGCAACAGGACGGGAGCAGGGAGAGAACCCCAACCCTGGTGCCAGGTAATAACACAGGCCAGAGCCAAGTGGCTGACTCAGATAGCAGAGTCCACAACCACAAGCAATTAATGTATCACCAAGCCTGATTGCCAAATCGGTGCATATTGCTACAGTCTGTTGCTTTGCTGCATTCCCTCCCGACACCCCAACAGCTTGGTGCTACTCCTAACTCCACAGCCCCAGGTGCTCCTGACACATTACCACTGATACAAAGGCATGGATTGCCTCAGGAGGCACCATATGATGTCACACAGCTTGAAATTATTTAGAACAAGAAGCAGAGCCCACCATTCCTGATTTGTAGTCCTGCTGCTTTTCCTTCAGTCTCTCTTAAACAATCTCCATATTTCTTTACTCACACGACCTGAGCCACAAACAGAATTAGAAGAGAGCAGGTAAGTTTGCATTATGTGATTATAATCAGATTTTTTTTCTTCTTGTTTGAAATGATCTTCTATCCGCCCTTTACAATAATGTAAAAAGCAAGGTAAAGTCAGGCATCCAGAGAGAAGCTGGAATAAACACTGTTCTGTTTTAATGTGCCCTCAACTGTCATTTATATGAAGGTCCAATTACCCTGGTCTTTTTGCAATACAAAAGCTGACTTGGCCTGCGTTCATGCCACAGGACTTGGGGATGTTTTCACAAGGGCAAAACTTTTGAACAGAAAGTGAAATTGGGGAGACCACTCTGCTGCAGCCCAAATGTGGGTGTAGGGGGGGAATGAGAGAAAGAGGAGGATACCATAGCTCCCACCAACACTGCTTGCTGTGTGTGCCTTCCCCCAGGAGATGCGACCCAAGGGAAACCCCACAAAATGCCCCAGCTGCAAGGAAATGCTTGTGCTCATTCTCAGATGGCAAAAATCAATCATGCACGAGGCAAACCCACAGGAGACCTGGGCTCCATTTGTTCCAGCACTCAAGGAACTGATGGCTGTTTGCTTTAAATATGTATTATTTCCACACAGTAGCAGTTATCATATCATTTATTACTCCCAGCATCTGACAGGAAGGTGCACATCGATGCTGCTGGTCCACAGTTCCCATGCAAGTTACCCACTGGTAACACAGGGACTGGCTCTTAGAACTGCACACCAAGAGCGATTTGCAATTTCAGTTAACTGATAGAGAGGGAAAATATAAAACCCCTTGCAAGCAAAACAAAAACCTGTTTCCAGGGGGTGTGTCTCCATCATCTTCTAGCTACTGTCTTCCAACACTACCAGCCACTAATCCTCAGAAAGATACACTTCCACTTAGGAAGAAAATACTGCACAGAAAATGAAATAAGTTGGAAATTATAAACTTGCAATCATGACAGCAATTGCTACTAGAAGATTTTCTCTGCCCTTCTGGCTTCTATTTAGCAGGTTTCTGTTCCAGTGTAACCATAGGAACAGCAGTGAAGAGTCTCATTTGAAAGCCTTCACTTCAGCTCATAGGTTAAGTTATGAGACTGCAGTGGGCTTGAATATTAAAAACATTCAAACAGCTCTAAAAAAAGCTCAGTTTCTATTGCAGGAGACAGACATCTGTGTTATAAACAGATGCAGTGCCCCACCAATAAATAGAACAAACCAACCCTACTGAGGGAGGTTACTAAAAATCAGGCTCAATAAACAGGTTAAGAATACAAATCCTGAATTGTTTAACACAGTAAAACCAACACCATATGTTTCCTGTAGCTGTTTTTTTTGTGTAACAGACCACAGCAAGACAACTGGATAAACAATGACAGTCCTCAGTAACATGACAACTTCACTGCAACATTCACCCAAATGTGAACTTAATATTCTAAATTTTACTTAATATTTGAAAATAAAAAATGACACAGTTCTGGCAGATCATCTCCCCTTTGAGAAAAAACACAAGTCAGCTATCTCAATAGAAAGCCACAGGAACCAAGCCAACCAAACACATAACCCGAGGACATAGGGATGTTAAAGAAAACACAGGTAAAATAAATAAATTATGAAGCAAAACAGTCTACCTAGGCACCTGGTATCTATGCACTTACACCTTTTTCCTAAAGAACTTCAGACAGCCACTACCCTAAAGCATCTGTTACTTTTCGCACATTAGCAGTAAGACTCATCAGAAACAGTGTTGGAGACACATTCAATTATTCAGCAATAGCTGTTTAAAACACTGCATTACAATAAACAACTGAACAAAAAACCAGATGGGAACATGTTCATGTTGTATTCACCACAAGGACAGGGCTGTACATTATGGGAAAGCATCATGTCGGTTTTTTTATAGATTAGTGAATACAGCAACTTTTAAGTGATTATTATGTCCATGATCTAAGGAAAAAGTAGCTAATCTTCTCCTACTGATCTGTTTAATTTGCTGCCTCAATTCAGAAAGAGTATCGACATTTTTCAAGCAGTTACAAAAATTACAGGATCTCTGTGAGACCACATGAGAGATGAAGCAGAATGTAAAATGTGTGTAGATGGTTACTGAAGCTTCATTTTAGGCAACAGGATTTGCTGTCCTTAAAGTGGCTGCAGTCTTCTGCTTAATTTCTTATCCCTGCTCCCGCTCCACAGGCTCTGGCTGAGAAAGAGGCAGGAAGCGATGAATATTCTGTTCTCAGGGCTGTCTTAGCATCTCTTGTCAAGTATTTAGCAAGGATCAGACACATCCAGACTCTTTTTCTTATAACTTTACTCATCACCATTTCACTGGCCCGTTTACAATTTCCTGTCTCTTGCTGCTGCTCAAACACACTCTTCAGTCTGTCTTGCGCACATTCACTTTTAATTAATGCTGAGACTTTGCTCCCACAGGCCCCTCTCTGCTTTGCCTGTAGCAGTAAGATTTTCAGGAATGTTGGGAACCCCATGGATCTTTGCAAAAGTACAGCTGATGTTGTAAATAAGGTGGAAAACCCCAATACTTTTATGTTCTGTTGTATAATACTGGCCATCTCTAACCAGAGCTTCAGAACTACGATCTTTGTAGCATTAGAGAAACTGAATAAAACATAGGCACATGTCACTGGAAGCTCTTCAAATCTAACCCAGAGCTAGCAGCTGGACTGTTGTCAGGAGTCTACAGGTGTTCTACCAGTAAGGTTTGTACTGGCTATAAATAGGAATAGCTGTGCTTGTAGTTAATTTTGGCTGATTTTAAGCGAGAAATCAAAGTTTTGTATTTCCTGTGTCCTGTTCTAAACACCTGCAAAGCAGAGTCAATGCACTTTGCTACAAGTGCCACAAAAAGATCCTGGACATCCCTGTTCCAGGTTTTCACATTTCTTCTGTTTAACGAGTCTCATTATTATTGCAAAGCCCTGTCCCTGCTTTATTTACAGATGGTAAATTATGCTATGTTCAGATCCACAGATAAAATTTTCATGTTAAACACCTGCAGGCTAATTATGATATAAAAGTCTCCACAAGCTCCAGTGGGTTCCAAGGTAGGCTGTGATGGCTCGCAGGAGTTTTCAGCCTCTTCTATTAAAAAGACACCTGGAGGATGGGGAGGACATGAAGAAAAGGAAGCAAGCAGCACCAGCTCTAAACTTCAGGGGAAAGTGTCTCTGGTTTTGCAGGCAGAAAAACTTTTAATTTCTCAAGCACGGAAATTTTATTTAAAGGAAAAAGGATTTCAATGTGCACTGATTCAAAAACTGAAAACAAAAGATAGACATGCTCTCTAGAACTTGAGGCCCCAAACTTGCAAAAGAAAACTGCTAGGACACAGAAGAAAGGTAAGAATGAAATAAGTGAAAACCAACCTGAAATGTGGGATGGTGAAAAATATTTAATTACCTCTTTTTGAAAGAAGGTTCCCATAGCTACCTTACCAAAAGCTGGCTTTCAAGGGAGTAATTGTCGGATTTTCCAAATGTGTAGCCAACAACTCCCTCTTTGAAAGAGATCCTGGTCATTTCTCCCCTCCCTCCCACTCTCCCACACACTGCAGGGCAGTCAGTAATACACTGCTATTGGACATAATTGCTTTTAAAATTTATACCAAGGCAACTACTACACTGAGAGAAACCTGCACCTGAAGGGCCTGAGGCTCTTCACTGCTTTAGAACAGCCATCCCCTGGGGCATGCTGGTGACATGCTGGGGACATTTTCTTTTTTAAAAATTTATTCATTATTGAATAATTGCTGTAACCAAGAACAAAAGGCCCTCTTAGAGCTGTATGAACAGTGCTTGAGTTCTCTGTATGGATCACCCAGCTGCAAAAAGGGTGCTCCAAAGCATTGCCAAGACAATCACTACTCACAGTCCTTCATTAAGGAGTACTTCAAATGATGCCATGCCATTGACAACACTTTAGGAAAGGAAAAACATCGTGCCTGGCTAAGCCAGAAAGCTTGTAAAGTGGCTACAGCCAAGACCTGTAAGGTGACTGTACCTCCACAGTCCCCTGGTGACACCACTCATCTCACTGGGATGAGCTCAACATTGTCAGGTGAAATACCTGGCCCAATCCTCAGCTGGGTAAAACATGGGGACAAATCCTGGGAGCGTGGACAGGGACTTCAGTCTCATGTTGAAACTCTAATTTCAGTACAGAATTAAGGTTCCTCTTGAGCTCTGCAGCTTTTCTTGGGTCACAGAGATTTATGAGCCCCATTAAGGAGAAGGTGATGAAGAATTGCTTTTTACCTCCTGGAGGCAAGCTCTTTTATAGATATGAACCTAATGACTTAAATCCCTGCATGTTGCTGTAACTGGCACTGCTAATTTCACACTTTACTTTCTGATGCTTCCTCCCTACTATTCTGAAGAGGAGGGGCAGGGGAAATCCTGTTCACATGCATATTTCAGGATGATCTTCGCCTGCTTGAACTCACACATTGAACATCGAGTTCTAACATTTTAATGCGGTGGCTCAGGCATGTTTGTTGTAATTAAAGTTTAACAAGTTTTTAAAGCAAGATTTTAAGTTCTACATGAATATTTCACAATGTGCTGCATTACCTTGTGCCATGCCGTACCAAATACTCTACACAACCTGCAAAAGCCTTTTATTCAGCCAAATACTGCAGTTCTTCAAGACACAGCAAAGCAGTGACCTGGCTCCTGCCCTAGCAGAATGGACTCCTTCACACAGCCCCTTACAGCCACTTCTAGCCTTGCAATACAACCAAAAGATTTGTTCTTATAAACTGAAGCCTTGGAAAACAAACTACAGGATGACATTGAAAAGATGTCAAAAGACATCAAGTTATATTTTATGCTGTAAGGATATTTAATCTTCTCATCAGTGAAGACTAGGCCAGGAGCTGCTACTCAGAAATCATACACAGCATCCAGTCCCAGCCACGCCATGTGCTCACACAACTTCCAAAGAGATTTCCCACCTACCTTCTTTTCTTCCACAAGAGACTTGCTGGAGGCAACCACCACAGACAGCAGGACCTTAAATTTTCCTTCAATAGCCAAAGTACTTCACATCCCCTTTGTGAGGAGAGTTTTAGCAAGAGGACTTTCTGCTTCCTTGATCCCACGGATACTGTGCATTTATTCTGATGAGGAGGCAGTGTTTTAGTATTGCTACTCCTCTTGAGGGGCAGCTCAGGAATACTGCCTAGAAAGGAGAAGGGAAAGGCAGGGAAGAGCACGCAGCCTGGGAACAGGGCTCTGAAAGGGAGTCCTGGCAAACCTTTGACAGCCAGTGTGCCCCACTTCCAAGGTCCTCAGAGGTGAAGATCTGCTGAACCCTCAGCCAACCACAACACAAAACTGCAAATTAAAATGGGACCTAGAGGCTCTTTTTGCTCTTCCTAGAAGGATTCTGGGGACCCTACAAGGAATTTTCAATAGGCAAGCCCAAACAAGAGGTCTATAAACAACCACATGTATACTTCATTGGCAGACCTGCAAAAAACCACTGATAAAAACTAAGTTTTGCCATACCAGGCTGCTTCCTGTAAAGGACTGAGACCGTCTGGTGAGAAAAGCTGCGTAACAAATGAACTGGATAAAATGAATACATCGAAGATCAAAGTATTGATGGAATCATTTGGAGGTGAATGAAATTCATACTGTTGAGTCCATTACTTTGTTTCAGCCAATTTTGTGGAGGTCGGCAGTTTTGATTAATGCAATGATTGCATTGAACTTCAATCAGCTTAATATTTTATTTCTTCATATTCTTGCCTCTGTTTGAAAAACCATGGCTTGTTAAGCATGAGTAATCATGCACTGAGAGGCTGCTGTACCACTTGAGACAGGGTACACCTGTCCAACTCCCTTTTGGGGCAATGCACACACTGTTGCTGCAGTTTATTAGGACTATTGGAGAGGTCCAGCATCTTCCCAAGCTGGAACAGTTTCCTAACATTGTGTAAAAGAGCAGTAAGCATATTCTTCAAAAATGCCAAACCTACCTGCTTTGGGAATCTTCAGAAAGTCAATCTGGCAGCCGCAAGGAAGCAATCCAAATAACTATGTTCTCCTCTCTCTCACTTCTAAAAATATCATCACAAGCTATGTTGTTTCCCTCCCCCTCTAAACTGACTAAAACACTTTCCAAAATAAGGTTACAAATTGCAATTGAGAGGTAATAGAGTGATGGGGATAAATCCCATCCATCAAACAAACTGAATAAAGTCATACAGCCATCAACTGAATTATTCCACATGCTGGGGATGATCATAACGAGAACTCTGAGTGCATAGAAGACAGCAAAACAAAAACTCACTTTGATATCAGTAGAGGATGAAAAGCCATTGCCCATGTCTGGCTGTCACAGCCCACCGAGCTCAGCAGAAGGATGCACGTGCACACACACAAGCTCCCTACTATTTCAGGATGTAAATCAATGTTTCCAAAGGGTAACCATGAAGATATGCTCCCTGCAGGAGAGTTATTTCATAACACTGTCCATGAATCATACTCCACAGCAACAGCATACACCAGCTATCAGGCAAGATGGACATTACACCTGACTGGAACAGGATTCCCACATAAGAGTTAACCACCATTAAGGGCTACTAGAAAGCACTCTGAACCATCTCTGGCATTAGACTGACTCTTTGGCAATCTATATAGACATCGATACACAGCACAGAACAGCATCTGTAACTCAAGCTAATTAATAAACATGTGGGATTGCCTGACTGAAACATCTTAGTGTTTAATTCAGCCTTCCAACAGAATTTAACCCAGTAATACAACATATGGTCACAACTATGATTAGTTGTCTTGCAATAAACTGGTATGTTTCAAACAGGAAACTACTTTTCTTTGGACATGTAGAAAGGTAAGAGAGAAGGAAGGCAAAGAGTGGTACGACTTTTTCTTGGTTAGGTATTATGAAGTTCACACAGCAGAGCTCTCTTCTGAAGGGTATCTACTGCCAGAGCAAGTCCTTGGAAGCCTCTTCCACCACATCTCTCTTTGCAAAATGGGCTTAGAGACCCTGAGATAAACCCCTCCTTTTTGTTAATACTCCAATAAAAGAACCAAATATTGGACGATAAGAAAATTTCTTTTGAAAATTGTGTTTGAAGGAAAGAATTTCAGACACCAGTCTACAGACATAAAAATTCTGAAAACTGTCAAAATCTGTTCCATGCTCCCCATGAGATTTTCAGCATGATAGTTTGGCTAAGTCTTTTTGTGCAGCTGAGTGTCACCAGACAGGACAGTCACAGTCAAGTCACACATCTCCCTAGAATTTGTCACCAACAGCTGCAACTCTCCTGCTCCTGCAGCCAGTGCTTTGTCAGTGCTGCAGTAACCATCACCACTGCCCCAAAACAGCCAACTTGGTCCTCACTCACTGCCCCAACTGCAGGACAGCTTGTGCAGCCTGTTTCAGAAGCCACCCATCACCTTGCAGAACTATGTGGTATCTGCAGTGTAGGGACAAAGATGATGCAGCCCTGAAAACCACCACCTTGGCTGACAACATGCTACCTGCTTGGAAGCTTCAAAGGGAAAGGAAAGAAGACTGCTGTCAGCCATGAGTTGCTTCTAATTTCACCGAACATTTTACTGAACTTGGATGTAAGTGAGCTCATGCTTCAACAGCTTTCTGGATAAGCTTGGGGAAATGACTCCACATCAGAGCCGTATCACAAGAAAAATGTAAATGCTGTACCCATTTAAGAAATACTGTGATTTTGTCTGTCAGAGGTTTAACATTAGTTCATCTTGTAGTATAAATATACATATATATGAGGTAATCCCTGCATGTCATCTATGTCAACAAATCCTCTTAGAAACATTTATCAAAAGCACTTTCCATTTATGTCTTTTTACTTCTTACCTCATAGATTTTGAAGTATGGATTTTATATTCAGAACCTTAAGAAAGTTAAGAACGTTATCTTGACTTATCATGAACATACACAGACACGCAAAGATTGATTTCTTGTTTCACAACTTTCTGTTAATGAACTGAGGGACAGAGTGAGGGAATGAGATGTCAAAATTTCTCCTGTTAGTGTAAGTGAAAAGTTTGAAGAGATTTAGAAGATTGCTCCTGTGGAACAATAGGACCTGTGGAATAAAGAGGCTCTTCAACAAGCATGAGAATTGGTTTTCATCTAGCACCAAAAAAAAAAAAAAAAAAAAAGCACCACTGCACATTCTTCATCTGCAAGAGCCCTGACACCAAATGAAACCAGCTCCTTCACTCTCATCACTGACTGGATACCTTATGCAAAAGATTACTACAGTTCTCTGATCTGGTGCAATAAAAATGCACACAAGAAGCCATCAAGTTTCCAGGATTCTTCTTGAAGCTGTACTTGTTGGTCAGCTGAACCACTGAGGTTCTTGTCTCTCACTTACAACAACCAGAAATATCCAGTGAATTGAAATCTAGAGAGTAGAAAAGGGTCTCATAGAGCTGTGAGCCTGCAGAAACTCCCTCTTCTAACAAACCAGGTTACCTGTGGTTCTTCTGTGATGGGAAAGAGTGACTTGATCTGCATATGCATCTGTACACACACACACAGAGTTCCCCACTGATCTGAGGAAAGAACAGGCACCACCGTCCTCAGCTTCCCAATGTGCATCTTTGCTTTGACTTCCAGCACCACTAACTCATAACTTCTTTTTGATAATGTTTCTTGCCTTATAACCTAAAAAAGCTATCAGGCCTTTACTGGTTTTGTTTATTTCTTAGGCTACAGACTTCTCATTCTCTACAAATTTCTGCAATTTAGCTTTTCCAAACAGTAGTCTATATTCCAGCTTTAGTGTGCATTTTAATCTCAAGCTTTATATCTGGGCTATTTTAGTTCAGTGCATCAGTGAAAAGTGAAATTTACCTTAAGTTAGAAAAAGACTTCTGTTCACTGTCTTTTATTCTTCACACACATACACACACCCAGAACTCTTCAATGCAATTGAAAGTCACTTCCTCTGGGTCCAACAGACGCACACATCATTGCCCTTAATCCAGCGCAGGAATCCCACACACCCACAGGGGCACACCCTGACCACGGATAAACTACATCAATTTTCCTCCTGCATCAAATTTCTCCTTTTTGTTAGGACATCTTACTAATCAGCATTTTGGTTAACACAAACAGAAAGCTCTCATTGCAGGACTGGAAACACAAACCCAGCAGAGAGCCTGCCTGTTTTCTCAAGGAAGTGACCCAGTCTTCTGTCTTGCTTGCTTGCTTGAAACTGGGCTTGCTTTTCAGAGGCATCTCAAATGTATTCAAATATTATATTTAAATATACCTGAACAATTGAGGTCTCTGCCTTTTTTACTTTAAGAACTTTGAAGGATTGACATTTACCCTGAACCAAAGCAACATACATTTGACAAGGTTATTAAAACAACCTTCCTGCTCAGGCTTGAGCCTGTGCCCTCCAATTTCCTTCTCCACCTCAATTTATCTTCCTCCAATTGAAATCACTGTTACAGCAGATGAGGTTTATCAAGTTTATCAAACAAAAACAGCAGCTCCGACATCCAAATGAACTCAAATGGAAGGCATTCATTTGCACACCACTCACTCCTCTCCTTCCCGATTCAAGTAACAACGAATCTGGTAGGATGCTAGCTCCCCACTGTCCTACTGGGCAGGCTGGGACTCCTCATCACTGAACTGGTTCAGAACCACCCAGCTGCATGTGTAAATGACTGCAGCTCTCATAGCCAGTGCTTTCATTACCTCTACAAATAACACATTTTTTTTCAGCAGATTGCAGGAATGACAGAACATAAAGCTCCTCAGGAACTACAGTCAATGCCACATCAGGACTTAAATTTAGGATTTAGGTTCCTCCACTATAACCCTCCCAGACAAAACTAATGCTCCTATGTAATGGCATGTAAAAACTCCTGCTTTCCTCTTGCAGCTCCCAACTAATCTGAGTTTTCCTATCTGTAGGGGCTTGATCAGATCAGATGCATTCTCCAGAGCACAGCTCGTGCAGGCGCCCGCCCAGACGGCGCTGAGTGCACACACAGACCTCTGCAGGGAAGAGAATCCCTGCAGAACACAACTCATTTTTGTGGGCTGGACATGTGCCAAATGTCCCAAACTGACTCAGAAGGAGGAAGTGACCCACCATCACCACCAGGTCAAGAAGGCATTTCAGTGCTGACTTTCCAGTTCACACAGCATTTGCTCAGCGTTTTTCATCACTTCTCTGCGGCTCTGAATGTTGCTGACTAGCAAAGGCAGGGGGTGAAACTGCTATGCCAGGGCTTGTTCCAGCTTGGCAAATTCAATTAAGTACATCAGAAAAAGTTCTTCTCTGATAGAGCCAAAGATTCTTTGGCTAAACTGACTAAATCAACTGCTGTTTCTATAAATGACAATTCTACCATTTTTGTCCTCACTCTTCAGAAGTTTATCCCCTGCCACTCACCCCTTTTGATCTTTTTTTTAAGGTGTAGAAAATACAAAGACTACACAAAAAAGATACTGAGGGTCATACATACACCTACCACTTTGATAAATGTGACAGCTCCAAAGCTGCAGTATATACACTTTGCCAAAAACCTGCAGTCCACAAATGGACCATAAAGAACATGTTGGCTTCTCAAACTCATTTTAGGATTAATGATAACACAGCTAACCTAGAAGTACTTGATGCAAATTTTTCTTAAACAAAACACTTTCAATTTTTATCTGATCCTCTTAAACTAATGACTGCACTTCTGTGAAGCTTGTTGTGTCACCCTGTATTTTAGTGAAAGAGAGTCAAGAAAGTCTCAGCTTTAAAAATTCAAAATTAATTGCAAGAAAATGATGGGCTTCCTCAAGCATCTTTCAAAGGGTCCCATACAGGTGTTAGGACTTGACACCACAGCACTGCTGCACCTAAAAGGAGACAGAAGTTTCTCTGCTGCTTGAAAGGAGTTTAGAGGTAGCTGAGCTCACTCCTGGGACATATAATTGATTGAACCACCATCAACACCTCCAAAGGTGATTTCCAAAGAAAATCACCAGCATCAGCTATCCAAAGCTGTCTAGATTACATGGCCAGACCTGATAAGCCCTTCCTTGGCAAACTAATTAAATCCCACAAAATGGGCAGATACAGCACCTAGGAGCCTGAATCAGTTGAAGCAGCCTGTGTTGACACTGCCTACTATGGATCAGCTCTCATCTTCATAAAAGAGCTGGGTACCCCCTCATTTAAATTAATCCTATTGAGCAGGAATGGCACTTTTCTGGGGCTCAGGTCTTTATCAGCAGTGTTTTCTACCCTCCAGAGAAGAATTTGGCAGAGGGACAGGGTATCAGCTCCGGCAGCAGAAAGCTCGGTACAGAACCAGGCCACCACATCAAAGACAGTCACTTCACTCCTTTAATTCCCTGAAAAAAAAAAAAATTCCTCTTTGCACTGCCTGCACAGTGCTGGCTCAGGCACAGTGCTGGGAGGAAAGCCAAGGCAGGGAAGCCAGCAAGCCCCTTCTCCCACATCAGCCCCCAGCACCACGCTGCTTGCCAGGGCTGGGAGCAAGTTTGGAGAATAGGTTAATTCCAGGAACAGCCAGAAACACAGCACTTCTGCAATGAGAGCATGAGTCCCAGTGCCGCCTGCCAGCTTTCTGCCAGTGGCTGGCAAACAGGAGAGAGTTTACAGGAGAGTGACCAGATGCCCAGGATGTCTGCAGAGGCAGGCCTTGGGCTGCTGTGTTTCGGGGCAAGGGCAAGGTGCCAGTTTCCTCTGGCTGCCATCACAGTCTTAAAATGACATTCAGCAGCAGCTTATGAACTCACTTGTCACAGCACGGCACTTTCAGCCCCATTTTCAGTGATACTCCTGTGTACCTGCACAGCTACAGAAGCCACACCAGTCACTCCCCTCAATAAAAAAGAAAAATGCACCAATAAGAGTGTTGGTTAGGAGGGCACCAGTAGAGTAATGGGCTAAACAAAGAGGCAGGACCGGATTGCAATCCAGGACCTCTTTATAGTGCTGGAGGTCTTGCTCATCTCCAGCTGTAAAGCAGAAAACACTGCAGAGGCTTTACTCATTATTTTTGCTAAGTCCTGCAGCAGGATGTCTTCCTGCCCTCCAGGCCTGGATTGTGCAGCTCTGTGCTTCCTCCAGCAGTTATACATAGAAACAATCCATTAACAGTCAGGTTAACGCACAGAACATAAATAGACCGTATTTGTCAGCATGTCTAAGCCCTACAGGTCAGCTGGCCACTTTATTTAAGAGACTCTGCAGCAGACTCATTGCAGGAAAGCAGGAATTTCTAGTCTAGATTATAGAGGCAGAGTACGATCAACTGTTTCTCTGTTGTTTATAAGACAGCACAAGACAAAACTTCAGCACAAAAATATCAAATGAAAGCTGAACATTATTTCTTCTCCAGTCTGTGTCTTATGCTTATGTAGCAGAAAAAGGCAAACAACCCGAATGCAGTCAGATGTCGCGTTTCAGAGTTTGGGTGGGGGCTGAAGAAAAGAATAGAACCCACTCCAGGGATCAGCACGTGCATTCTAAAATACAAATATTTTAGAAAACGTCAACACATTGCTAATGTTATTTGGATGCTCAGCTTGCCTGAGAGAGAGCAAAAGGAGTCCTGCTATTAATAAACTGTGTTTAGTTTTGAAATTAAAAGCTCAAATATAAGGGCACAGCAGTTCTCAAGAAAAAGACCCCAACTTTTTCAGCATGCAAGCTGCATCACTTGTCCACAAAAACTTGCTTTTAGAAACAGATGGCAGCCTGCAAGACCTACAAATCCTTTGTCTGGAGTGGCAAACTAGGCCCTATTGCCCATCAAAGTCAACCGTCACATTGTGAAGCACTGACCCTAACAAATCCATTATGTTTCTTTCTACCACAACGCTAAACCAGACAAAATGAGTCAGACTTAATAGGAAAGGGTGAGGGATTTTAAATCCCTTTCCCCACCATCCCCACAGAAATAATGACAAAGGGGAGAGTCTGCATTGACCCTCCACTGACAAGCCCTGCCGTGAGGGCTGCCCCCTTGGGCCAGACTGCTCGAAAGAGGATGGATTTGGGGTTGGAGCATTTATGTGTCGCAGTGCGATGGCTTTGGGATCAGCATGCTCTGTCAGTCAAACACTACCCACACAGGCAAAAGTGAATATCCCGAGCAGGAAAGAAAGGCCCTTATGCTGGCTGAATAATTAGGTCTGATGTGCTTTGTAGTTTCTCAACCCTCCCTTCCCGGCTCTGCAGAAGTGCTGTGCAGATGCACAGCACAGAGATGGGGAAAGCTCTTCACAGGTACTGCAGGGAAGAGAATACAATGTTTTTTCTTTCTGCCAGCTGAATCCAGGCAATGTGAAGAAATAGGAGCTCTTATCAAAGGACTGCTGCCTTCAGCCAAGGGAGAAAACAACAGAGAAGCCTGCTGAAGTGGTGACGGATGAGGCGACAGTGTAGAAAGGACCAAAAAGCCTTTTCCTTGCTATGGCTATTTGGTGCATCTTGACACACAAAAGGAAACACCCATCACTAGTACTCCGAGCAGACACCTCCCAGCAAGGAATACTTTTATATCAAAGAAAAGATCTCTCTCAATAGCAGTGGGTCCAGTTTATGCACAATTCAAATCACTTTCATCTCACATATCTAAAAACAGGAGACAGCAAGAAAGTCAGTGTCCTCAGAGCAACAGTTTGATAGGATTCTTCACACCCTCATAAAAATTGCTCCCCATCCCCCTCCTTTACTGGTTTTCTTCAGCATAAAACAATCTCTCAAGGACATGGCAACAACAACACTGAAATTCAAAGCATTGAGATCAAACACATGAAGCTGACGCTCATTACGGCTAAATTATGTCACCTATCCAAAGGCTCAAGCTTATTATTTAAGACAATACAACAGTCATTAATCACAGCCATTGTGTATTGCTCGAAAGGCGTCTAGGAAGCTAAAGAATACAACGGAGATTTATTATACTACAGTGCCAGATTCAATTACATGGTTTTCTCCTCAGCATCTCGCCACTTGTAGTTCACCACCTGTTTGCACCAGAGGACCTGAAATAAAGACGTGCTGGCCCCCGAGGCCAGGCACGCAAGGGAGGCTTGTGCTGCGCTCTTCTGTGGCTGCTGTAACTCAACAGACCGTTTTGGGGGACGCTGGCAAGCAAATCGCTTGTGCAAAGCTATTGTTTTCCTTTTGAAGCTTTACATTTCCAGTTCCTTTTCATGTATGTTCACATGCAGAAAAAGCACACCGTGGAGCCCACGAGCAAGGAGAAACAGGTCACTGCAGTGCAAAGATTCGTGCTCTTGCCACCACAACAATGTATTTAAGCAGTATGTCTGTCTGCTGGCAGCCTTCTGAGTTTGCATTTTCTTCTATAAATATTTAATGTAGAAGAACTGTTCATGTTACCCACTTTGACCGAAGTGTTTTGACAGCCATGCTCACCACATGACAATGATGCTCTATTTAACACTGCAGCTGCAGACAGGAGGATTTGGTTTCAGTTTTATACAATATTGTGAAACTGATGACCTCCTACAAATAAACCAGTTAATACATTTTTAAGGAGTAGAATTCAAATGGTTTAGCAAGACAATTGTCAGTAAGCCACTACAAGAAAGAAAAACAGAAATTTAATTCCTGAATGCAAAAGTCTGCTTAAATTTAACTGCAATTCCTTTCTAATTAAACTTATTCAGATGGTGAAAATTAAAGATAATCAAGCCTGCAAAAGCTAAGTAGCCTCCTGAAACTGTTTCTCTCAAAGGCAGAATAATTTCCAAACTTTTTGGACCACGAATTGTCATCAGCCCTCAGAGGCCTCTACACTCTTTTACCAACCAGTTAATTGAATACACACAAAAGATGACCATGGCTCAGTGGATCACTTGGCTGGCCCCGAGGGAGGTTTGATCCCAGCCTCTCTCTAAAGTACAAAGACTCAGCATGGTCTAGCAACAGCTAACCAAGAGGCAGTCTTTCACATCTGAAGATCATAACATTTTTCAGGTAAAGAAAGTTCAGGGAAACAAAAAGGCCTAAGTAACCCAGCCAGTCAAAGCCAGACCAATAGCTCTGCTACAGTTAACGATGCAGAAAGGCACTTCAATACTCTCACTTTAACATGGAATCACTTAAGCATAGCTTGGAAAAAATATGTAAAGTAAGAAAGAGAAACTGAGTCAGCAATGTTTATCCTTCCCTATATCCCGTGGCCCCAAGCGTCGTCTCAGTTACCCAGGGGCTCATTAATGCATTCATCTATTACAACATTACAAGCTTGCTGGAAGCACAGAGCGGTGCCACTTTGGTGTGAGCAGATTAATCAAGCATGGATTTCCAGCCTTCCACTGCAAGGCAATGCCATCTCCTTCTAGGCTATTTCAGCAGGCAGATTTAGCAGGATATTGTCATTTACTTCCAAGACAACTCATAAATGCGAAGTGATTAGCCATCCCTTGCAGCGCCTTTTACTGGAGTTACTCAAAATTTAATGCACTTAATACAGTTTTATGACTCCTAATGCATCATTAGCGCTTTAATATATCAGACTACAGATCTTGCTTCTTAACAATATCAATATCATCAGAAAGGTCAGAATAGCATTTTAGAACAATAAAGCATGAGCATGAGCTAGTTTGTTCTTGAATGTAGGAAGGGAGAAGATAAGGAAAGAAGATAGTAAAGAACTCTCTTCCCCAGTATATTCTGCTTCTGAATATCTCCCATTCAGTGCATTTTGAAAAAATACAGAAGTGTTTTTCCACAGACCCATGCCTGGGTGCAATAGTACCAACACAGTCAAGATCCTACATCCTTTCATTGAGCTTGAGGAAGGACTTAGACCCTGCAAACAACCATCTTAGAACTGCTATTTATTGCCACACATAGCTTTGTTCTCAGTGCCTGTTATCACACTGTAGGAGCTGAGACTGAGCAAGAGAGACTAAGAATGATGGCATTAACACAGCTGTAGGGTTTCACAGGTATGGGTGAACAGCACTAGGAATTATGCAACAGGATGCCAGGACAGAAATCGTGGTCCTCTCATCTGCAGCTGCTTTTGCTCACACAGGCCCGTTAGCTCTGATCTGCCTTCCTTCCTTCCTTCCCCCTCAACACCAGGAGTTACCTTCACTCCCCACCCCACCAGATGGACAGGAGGCAATGCACGCTCTACTCGGATCCCAGCTCTGGGGCTGCCAATTAGCCTGCCAGGATACCCACGTGGAGGGGCCTCCCTTGCTTTAGAAAGTGCTGTTGCTTTTCCTGCAGCCTTTGTACTATTGGAAGGTTAATTAGGATCTCTGCTCTAGCTGCAGGGACTTAAAAAAAAAAAAATCCCCCTTCTTTTCCATTCCATCTCTGACAAAATTAAATTGACCTGTGTGCTCAGAAGTTGGTAGATAAGGGTAAGATTGGTTTGGGGGGTTGGTTTTTGACTTCTTTATTTTTTTTTTTTTTTTTTTTTTAAATAAAAAGGAAACAAGCCTAGTGTGATCATGTTATCAATCACTCAAGCTGAGTTTTGAGTGTGATAACACTACACTATTAACAACACAGATGGTCTCCTGCTTAGCATCAGCTTCCCTCTTGAGTTATTCAGTGCATCGCAAGCAACACTGGGACACAGAAGTCATTGTCACAAAGTGCTGACAAAATATTAACCAATAACTGAAACCCAATACAGACTTTGAATTGCAAATAGCTTTCAGATTGTTATCACCATCATGTACGATCTGTATCTTGGACACTCCACTGCCATGGCTGCTCTGAGCAATTCTCTGGGACGGACCTAATTCTGTGCCTTTTCTCCCTGGCTCCTGGACAAACAGCTCGTCAGCACTAGCACAGACCTGCAGGCGAGGAGCATGAATACATCGAGGCCCCCAGACAAGATGTTTTGTCATTCTTATTCGTGCCGAAAGCACAAGAGCTGAACTAATCGGGGCCCCGAGCTCCTGGGTCACAGCCAGGGCACCCACGCCAGGGACCTTGGCTCTTTCTCACCTGCTGACAGGGACAAAGCAGGGCTGAGGGGTCTCAGCTCATTAAGGCACAGTTTTCATGGGAAGTTCGGCCCACATTAAGCTAAAGGGATTTTTTTTTTTTGGTTGTTTTTTTTTAACAGTGCGTTAGGCTGAGCAAATTTCAACAGGGCTCTTTCTTTCCCCACTCAACTCACCATGCTGTGGACAGCTCCAAGTAGAGAGAAAACAAAAACGCGGGCACAGAAATGACAGTAAGTTATCACCCAGGACTGCTATTGTGAAAGTTACCATGTCCCATCACCATTCCCCTTTTGCTGAGTGCAACAGCAGACCACGGCTACAGCTGCCTCACCCTATGCAGATGTTCATATTTATACAGGAAAGAAATTATTACTTAATAGCCTTCCCTGCACCAGGATTCTTTAATTCTTAGTCATTCCCCAATTTGAGATAGAAACACTAGACTGCACATCCCTGCTTGAATTAAGAGAGTCAAACAACATCTGCTATCACACTCGCTAAAGCCAGGAGGAGTCAACATATTTGCAAATATGTTGTAAGAGAAACCTGTCTTGAACAGCATCATCTTGGGAAAAGGCTAAACACCTAATCCATCCATGCTGAATAGCTGCTATGCTCATCTCCAGAGATAAATGTTCTTCTTTAATAGATTCATAGCAGTAGTAGTTACAGACAAAGGCTGACAACCCCAAAAGGGGTGCATTAAAGACACTGTAATACCATTCTTCCTGGCCTTGATATCCCTGCAGTGTTTACGTGGCACAATGTACAGCAGAATACACCCTTCACAGCTTTGCACACATCTACCATCAGTCATTTTTAAAAAGCACTTGACACTTTTCAAGCACTGTGTCATGACCAGCATTTAATCTTCACATCCTCACAAAATATTAGGGGGTTGGGTGTTTTCAGTGGTTTTGTTTGGATTCTTTTGTTTTGTTTAGTTTTTTTTAAACAAAAAGTGGGGATTCTTCCTCAAATACTTGGTGCTGTGTATTTTCATATAGTTATACTTGAAGAATAAACATAGTGAGAAAGCACAACATCTACATTACAAAAAAGTCCCATTCTAGAAACGGTGCAGCAGCCCTTTATCTCTTCCACACCAGTCAGCATCACAGCTGAGAGAAAGTCTGTGTTAACAGGGTTGGTGTTTTGTTTTTAAGCACAAAATTGTTCTTCATTTTAAATTCATGTCAGAGTACTGCACAGCATAAAACAAACAAGAATACCAAGTGGGAATGCTGATGGAAAAATAGTATTGTGTGAATAACTAACTCATCAGCAAATCCTCCCCTCCCTCAACAATGAAAAGCCAAATATTTATTCAATTGCATATTGCATTCTTTGCTCAAATACTTCATAATTTGAATTTAAAACAACAAATCTCAATTCTCTTTCCTGAGCATCTCAGGGGAGACCAGAGGGCCCAGCAGAAGGTATTTACACCATCTGACTGGATTAATCTTGGCAGCAATCTGGAGTAAAAGCAGGAGAAGGGGGCTCTTAAACAAGTGATTTGGACCCTCCAGGCAGGCTCCAGGCCAGTGAGGACACGGATTGCAGAATCTGTCAGACACCTGAAGTCAGTGTAAGCAATACCTATTTGGACCATGACAGCAGCATCCTCTCCCAGCAGGCTCCAGCTGCATCCCAAACATTGGTCAGTCCAAAGCAGGCTGCTTGGCCCATCTGATCAATATTTCATTGAGGAATTACTAGATAAGCGAGTGCTGGGTTTCGTCATTTCATTACAAAGAGCTCAGCCCTCTTGTCTTTCAGCCACAGGGGACCTGAAGCACCTCTGACACCTGGGCAGCCTCGTGTAAGCAGCAAACGTGGTGATACTTGATTTTCCTTATAACTCTAGTTCCTGCTACCACAGGTGACATGGCACCACATCGCGTGCCAGCGCATGCCAATCCGCTTGTACGTGAAAATAGCTGTGCATGGAAATGAGCAGAGGTTTATAGAGATGCTGAGGGGAAAATGCAAATTTATACAAATAATTCCAGTCATCTGTGAAAAACAGCAGCCACTACACATCTATGATAGTTGAGCTTGGCTTTTTTTTTTTTTTTTTTGTTTAATCCTGACATTGTTTACACAGAATGGTGTTTCAGATTAAGCCCCCTTACCCTTCCACACTTAGTCTTTAACATGACAAGAGAATACCAAGAAGGGGGTGGACAGAGGATTCTTCCAGCTTTAGGCTGTGCCACTTACCACTCACACAGATTCAATGGAGTATTTGACTCCATATAAAGCTTGATATAAAGTCTGTTAGGGCTTTTTTAAGTGCTACTAGATTACT
Organism: Rhipidura dahli; assembly: GCA_013399225.1. Classification (NCBI taxonomy): domain Eukaryota; kingdom Metazoa; phylum Chordata; class Aves; order Passeriformes; family Rhipiduridae; genus Rhipidura; species Rhipidura dahli. The sequence continues at coordinate 448,703 of VXAC01006723.1, forward strand.
GCAATTTGATTATTAAAATTACTGTAAAGCAAAGTCAAATTCATGCTCCAGGTTGAGGAGGGTGCTCACTCTGCAAGACTGACATACTTAACATTGCCTCCAAACACAAACCAAGAACAGCTGACATGGTTTGTATGAAACTGTAGGTTTGTATGAACCTTGTATGAAGGTTGTTCTCCAGTGAGAGAACAAGTCTTCTTTACAGATCCACCAAGACCAGACCCCTCACTCCAATTTTATATTCTACTAAGAGTCAATTTTTATACTGTCACTTGAAGCAGGTCACTGAGATCTGGCAAAGTCCTTTGAACCACAGAGTATGTATTGGCACGGGAATACTCTTTCCATTTCACTTTTTAAGCATCTTCTTGGATGTTCTGATGTTATTTTTCGTGGCTTGGGTAGGTATGGAGGTAGAAGCAAAACCTCACACCTCAAAGGAGAATGCCTTCACATTTTCAACCAGGCACCTCCACCAAGCCTAAGACACCCTAATGAGAGAACCTCAGCTGAGATACAATGATCAGACAGCTGAGTAAAAATTATCTTTGACTCTAAGCAAGAAGCACAAATGGAGCTGTTTATATTTTCATACTGGTAACATAGCAGAAGTTTCTTCCAGCCATGCCTGTATCTGACACCTCAGCAGTCTGTCACATTAGTCATCTCCCCAGTATGTTTCTTTTACTATGATGACCCACCACCATTTCCTCCCTAATTACTTTTGGGATTATCAATATGGCTAATGTGATCAAAACACCCAGTGAAGGCTTACTGTTTCCTGACCAAATTTGTTTTTCATCAATGCAATTTTTCCTACTGTATATATTTTTGCTATTTGCTGGTTAAGAGGTAGATAATTAAAAAAAAAAAAGGGAAGAAAAACAATATTGTGGGCTATTTACACTCCTGAACTGTATGTAGGTTGACATATTCCATACAGTTCCTCTCCATGCACACCAGAGGTGGCTGAACAAGCTACTTGTAATGTAGCTTTCCACATATGTCAGTGGTCCTACTTGATCCCAAACAGCACCAGCCAAACACCACAGCATCAACTGCATCGAAGTGCACGCACTGTTTGTTTTTTCCCCCTTCATTCACATTTCTCCTTGACTCCAGCCCTCATTGCAACAGACCAGAACTGCAGCAGGAGCAGTGTGCCAGCCACGTATCCAGTGCCAGCCCACGCAGAGGCTTTGTGGGCTGTACACCTGCCAGCATGTTTTAGGGATGGGCTGGCATTAAGGACAACTTGATTAGTCCATGACAAGCGGGTGAAAGAAGGCAGGCAAGAGAGCCCTGACATCCTTGCCCTGCTCGCTTATGTGCAGCTCAGCCTCTCCTGAAGCAGCTCATTTTGGAGTTATTCCTACGTGGAGCTCTGCATTGGCACAGGGGAGCTGTGGGAAGGGTGTCAGGGCACTGGAACAGCTCCTGCAGCACTGGGAAATGGCTCTGGCGAGGATATAGGAAAACAGCTGAGCAGAGAAATCAATATGACAGTCACACACTGCCCTGAGCAATTCTGACATATTTATGGGTACTGCTCTTCCGTGGGCAGAGCGGTGGGTATTGCCTTCCCCCAGACGCCACCATCCTCCAGCACCCTGGGGATCGGGGCAAAGGTAGACATTGACACAGGAGCTCTCCCCTGGCAGCAGGGACCCTGACCTCAGGCTCCCACCCACCATGTCTGTACCCTCCCTGCCGACACACAGCCACGCCGAGCCTGATCGGGCACTGCCTCGCTCCCCGGAATGTGCCACGTTTGTCTTTCAGAGCTCTGTGCCCCGGGCAGGCAGCTGCAGGCCCAGGGACCACATCTCTCCACAGCCACTGCACCACTAAGCCGCCAGGATGGGACCAGCAGTGACTTGAGGCTGATGCACAGGAACAAGATTAGGGCTGGATTTAGGTCGTTCTTATAAAGGACAGCAGCTCAGCCATTCTGCCTGGCATTGCCTTAATTCCCGCTGCAGTTTACACAGTGTGAAGGAAAAGGGCTACCTCCTGCAATATTAACGGGGCAGTTCCTGGGGCTGTCCCTGAAAAAGCCCCCTCATGTACACTGTCACATCTCCTTCTCTGCTACTGCAACAGCCACGGGCAGCCAAGCAGCCTCCGAGCGTGCAAGAGGCTGTAGTCTTTCTAAGTGGAAATCAAAACAGCAGCTTATCTGGCAGGCAAAGTACAAGAAATTCTCTTTGGTTTAGCATTAGTGAGTCAGTACTATTGATAGGAATAATGATGTTTTTCCAACCCAATCAGTACCTTATTTTCAAAGGAATACAGTGTAAAAAACTTAGCTGAAGGCAAATGTATAACGGAATCATCACACCAGGGCTGGGCGAGCACTTAAATCCAGCATTTCTCTGGCATATATACAGATAGAGAATGAAAGTGCTATTACTAAAACATATCAATACGTCACAGCCATCAGCAATTCCACAAATGGTCTGTTATCCAAGTGAGCAAGAGAGTTACTCCTTATTAAAGGTTATTGTAACTGGAGATCATACTTGTCAATAATATTGACAGCTCTTTATGAAAAGTACTGTTTCCTTTGGTTGCAGAAATCCTTCTATAGGAACTAAGTCTTTAATGCATAATTCAGATATTTTTAAAAAAAGAATTAAAATCTCTGTGGTATTACAATGGAATTCTGGTTTTCTCCAATAGCAAAAAAAAAAAAAAAGGTAAAGAATGAACCCTTACAGCACCTATCCATGCCACCACCTTTAAAGATGTAGAAGAGAGCAGAAACATTATTCATTATTTCTGTTTCAGCATCCAATTTTGGTTTCCCAAAAGAAAGGATTATCTCCGTACTCCTTTAACTAGAAACACAACACTTTATTTATGCAGAATAAAATTTGGTTTTATATGAACAAAATATTAATCTGGCTTAGATTTTTATCAAACAGGCTTCCTAAATCAATATGCAATATTTCACTATTATTATGACAGTTCACAAAAAAGAACAGTTGCTTCAATAAGCCAGGTACTCCATCCAATCCCTAATCCATGACACTTGCTTTTTCCCAGCTATAGTGTCAGAAGATTTAGTGCTGCATTTGAGCATCACTTCTTAAGGGGGGCTAGAGAAATTCTTGAATTCCATCCCTCTCACAAGCTGTGCAAAGATGAGAAATCCTAAGCAATCTACTTCAGCTGCTTCTGAGGAGCAAGTTAAGTTCTGTTAACTCGAACAGCATAAGCTACCTCCGCCTCTACTTGCACCATTCTCATCCACCTGTTCAATCCCTCCAAAAATGCTTTGTGCAAATCTGGACTTTACTTAAAAATGAAAAGCAAAACTTCTGCTTTTCATTTGCGTCAGTTGAGTAAGTCGTGAACAGGAATCGCAACTGTTCAGATATTCCTCGGTAAAGGGAAATAGTCTATTTCCAGCAAAGCAGGAAAAACTCCAATTGCCTATTTTCAGAAAAGCCACGCACACAAGAAGTTATACTGCTGTAGTAATGCCGCCAGGTTTTCTGGCAGCGCGCTTCGCGCACAGACTTGGCACGGAGGAAGCGCCAAGGAGAACGGCGCAGGCGGTGGGGAGGCGCTGCAAGGCGTGAGCGCGCAGGTGCCAAGCACACACAAGGACAAAAAAGTCCTTCAGCTTTCTAAAAATAAGAGCCTACTAGATAAGAAGCATAGTTAGCCAGACTGCAGCATGGCCTGTTTGGATTGCAACATTTCATTGAAGGGAAATTAATTACCAATATCTGGATGTTTGTAGGGAAACAGCATGAGGTAGAAGAAATGTGCATTTTCCCCAAGACACTCAGCACTTTCAGTGAGCATGACTAGCATCCACTCGCTGCTTTGCTGGCCATTAAAATAAAGGATTTGATCTTTAAAGTAGTGAAGCTCTCTACAGTTTTCAAGTATACACTGAATGGGGCGGCAAGATATTGAATCTTTACACAACGGCCCAAACTAGACACAGTAAAATATGTTTGCTAGACAAGACACCATAACTAGAATGTCTCTTTATCATTAGCACAGTCTTGAGGTGATATTTACAGTTCATGTGTGGAAAAAACCCTATAAAAATCCTATCAATCTTTTCACACAGCAAGCAGGCTACCACAACTCCACCAATATTCACATTCTAAGACACAGAAGGACAACACGGTCCTTCAAGCCCCAGTTCCCATGCTGGTTTACTGTACCTTCTCTTCCTGCAAACTGCACCCTCAATCAGTCCTTCCACTTCAGAACAAAACACCCATCCCTAATTCTCTCCCTACTTTCCTCCAGAGCACAAAATTACTTCCCCAATAAAATATATTTAATATACTTCATTTGCTTTTTATTTGAGTCATATGTATTCTGAATTTTTTTCTAAATTGTAGTTTGTGACACTCAAAGATACTACAAATTTTAACATGCTCCAAAGCAAATGGTAAAAGCTGCTACAGCCAGAAAACCTTGTGCCCTGCACATATAGTTCACAAAATATGACAAAACATATGACAGAAACAATTTAATGGACAATTAGATCTTTCTGTTAAATGCAATGTTAAATATTTACTATAACAAATTCACCTAAGCACAAGCAATTCCAGGGCTGATAGTCTCAAAATGGCTTTACCTGAAAGAAGCAGGCATGAAGAGGAAGGTGAACTGAAATTTATTTTCCATCAGCCCTAAACATGACAGAAAAACTCCCTTCATCCTGCTTCAGTAGAGTTCAACAGGGCACTGAAACCAGTACTGAAATTTTCATGCTTTTCAAGATATTTCAGATCAAATACCCTGCTCTTCTTTTATGACCTCTCCAACTATTAAAGGCCAAGAAATCCTTAGTTTCCTTTCCTCCTGGAAGTCCCTGGAAAGAGCCTGGGGAAAAAAACATGGTTTTTTTCCCCCTCCATCCTTGGGTGAGAGCTTTGTGAGAAGGGCTACAAGTGTTTTGACAACATCATCATCTGTATGCAATTTTGTTGTGTGCCTGGATACACTACCAAGTTGAGCAATAAATAAACAGCTTTTAGCTGCTCAAAATTAGTTCACTTAAAAGCCCCAAATCAGCCATCTGAAAAGCCAGCTGTGGAGCAAGTCACTACAAAAAAAAACCAAACCAAATCAAACCAAAACAAAAAACAACACACCACCTACACCAGAAAACATCATGCATTCAAAAGACAAAAAAAAAAAAAAAAAAAAAAAAAAACAGGG